>WHNR01000081.1:0-259660 GCA_009859135.1 Formica selysi | reverse complement strand
CCTAATAATAATATATCATTTTCTGCAATAATGATAAGGCACAGCATAGTATTAGATAGTGCTATTAATGCCAACAATTGTAGGAATAATACTGGTTTTGATAATAACGTGACATTTTTTGTGATAACGACAATAGCTGTGATACTGTAGATAATTATATTATACATAATTCTATGAATAGTAATAATTCTTATAATAATACAATTTCTGTCACAATAAATGCCAATGTTTCTGCAACTGGTGTTGTTCTCAATAATGTCATGATATTTCCCTATGACGATGATAATAATTCTAGTATATTAAATTCACTAATGCCAAAACTTCTATGAATGATATAATGTGATAATAATATAATATTTTCCTGTGATGATGAAAATATTATTAAAACGTTGCTTGTGCAAACATAAAAGTACTTTCGGAATATTTACCTTCAGCATCGGAATTACAATTGAAAAGAACTATGAACAAGAAAGCATCCACAATAATATTTCTAAACTAATAATAAATTCTTTCAGAGTCACTGATAGACATTTCTTCTGTAACACATTTGGTTGTAGAGAAGATAATTTATATATTAATTCTCTCAACTAAAGGGCTTCAAAAAAGAATTTTTGCTACTATTGCAAAAGTTTCAAAGTAAAATTGCACGCCATTTAGAAAGCGTGCATAAATTGGAACTGAAGTGAAAAATTTTTATTATTACCAAAAGGTGATATATTTTTTAATTCTGTAAATTCTATAAAATGATATTATATATTTTTTATAAATATTAATAATCTTATTAATATATTATAATTTTTATTAATATGCATTATCTAATATTATTTTTATTGGTAGGTAATTTAGAAAGAAAAAAAATTAGTAGAAACTATTCGAAGGAAAGGGAATTTCATACATAATACGATCCTTCCATAAACACGGGAGAGTTAATTGTTTGTCGAAGGCCTGCCAAAAATAGTTGCAAAACACTACAAGATTTTACATGTTGTGCGAAGTGTAAAGGATGGTTTATAAAAATAATATCAGGCATCATTTTAAGCAATGCGCAGGTGTAACCGAGGCAGAAATGTACAAATTTTAGGACGTGCTGTGATGGGAAGAATCCATGAATGTGCAAGTGAGACAGTAAGAAAAGTTTTATTCCCAGTTTTGAGAGAAGATGATGTTACACGATGTATTAGATATGATAAATTATTGATAACATATGCAACAAACTATGTATCAAATACAATCATCAGCATCAACAAGACATGATACGTGCTAGACTTCGATTATTAGGACGATTTCTTATCGCAGTAAAAGAGTATAATCCTAACGTAACAGAGTTTTCTGATATATATGATCCTTCTATATATGATAATTGTCTTAAAGCAGTAAATAAATAGCTCATTTTGATGACATTATAAAAAATATGGTGCACCATCAGTTGCGTCAAATATTGGGACAAATTAAAACAAGTTGGTAATTTGTTAATAACAGAGTGCATAAAAACAAATGATATAAAAAAGCAAAATACCACAGAAAATTTTTTGAAATTAATACAAGAAGATTATGGGATATCTATAAACAAACAGTAGAAGAAATATGACACAATATAAAGACAGAAAAAGTTACGCTTCCATCTATGGAAGATATAAAAAAGCTACACTCATATTTAAAAAGCGAAAGAAATTATTGTATGCAAAACTTCAGAACAAATTTATGTACAAAACATGGCTGGAACTTGCAAAAGTTACACTTACATCCACCAAGTTTTTATAGAAGAAGAGCAGGAGAAATTGAACGTGTTACTATAGAAGATTTTCATACTCGCGAAGGTATAAAAAGAAACCTATTTAGATTTATCAAATCATTAGGAACAAATTTACAACAGGTATAAATTATTTTATTATGTGTAAGTAAACTACGCCATTGGTATATAATGCAAAATAATAATTCAATAACTTTTGTATATAGATTGCTGATAAATTACGTAAGATTCTTAATTCGTGGGAAATTAGGACGCACAGTGCCTGTGATTTTAGACATGGAATTAGTTCGATGTATTGAACTAATTTTGAAGCATCGAAAGGATGCAAATGTTCCTAAAAAAATCCATATGTGTTGGCATACCTAATAACACTAGCAATAACGCTATTTCAAATATTTAAGAGCGTGTATTCTTATGCGAAATTTTTCTAAAAATGTGGTGCACGAATACACATTTATTAAGAGGTACTGAATTACGCAAACATATTGCTACAACGTGCATTACATTAAATTTATCTGAAAATGAGTGGATGATCTGGCGAACTTTATGGGAATCACGAAAAAATTCATAAACGCCACTACGTCAGTCAATACCAGCAATAGAGATCATCGCGTATGAAAAGTTTCTTCAAGCAGCATTAGGTGAAATGTGCAACAGCAATCCAATAATAGTGATTCAGGTATATACACTATTTGTTTTGTTATTCTACATGTATTTACATGAATTCTTTTTATAAAATACATTAATTATTATATTCTTTTTTCCGTTTTTCTGTATTTTTATTACATATATCTAATCAGAAGAAAAATCAGGCAAGGGTTTATAACCGGATTATAAACCGTTCACCGAGATTAAGACTAATGTGTGCTACAATCGCAGATGTCGATGCATAAGATCGAGCGAAGCAGCAATGAATGCAACAATTAAATGTTTCGGTCCCAATTTGGATCCTTTAAGTCAACAAAGTATAAATAATATGTCAAGTATAAAATATGATATATTCATACTTTGTTGACTGAAGTGAGTCTAAATTGAGACCGATACGATGATCATTTATGTTGCATTCATTCTGCTTTGTTCATTTTTTACGCATCGACATCTGCCGTTGTGGCACATATTAGCCATGGTTTATGAATCGGAACAATTTCATTATATATATTTCATTATATATAATATATATTTACATAACATTATTATTAATAACAGAAGAAGAGATGCAAGATACAAGTAAAGATGTTCGAGTGTAGAGTCGGAAAGCGATGCCGAAACATGTATGATAAGTTCACGTAAACCTCCTTCAGTACAATCTGAAGCAATCTTCCTATAACTTGCATAACAGATAGGGCAACAAAAATCTGTAAAAAGGAAAATTATGCGTCAAAATCATACAATGGCGAATAAGGATAATGATTGCGATGAAACTTATTCTCCAAAGATAAAGAAACGTCGCAGTAGTAAGTTTATTTTCACTTCTATTTTATACAGCTTTTACAAATTTATCAAATTAGAGTGTATTCTCTTAAATATTATTTAGTTTTGTGTTTTCATGTGGTTATGTTAAAGTATATATTGAGCTTTAATGTTATAATGCATTTTGATACAACAATATTATGTACATAATATTGGTTGTATCAATGTACATAATAACAATATTTTATTGAAAAATGATAATGAACAATGGTCCCACATTAGCTTAATTTAAATTTTTAATTATTTATATTATTTATATTTTTTATCCCTATATTATCCTATATTTTTTAAATTTTTACATTACAATTGCCAAATTTTCAAATATATTTTTATAATTATGATTTTGACACTTTACTATTAATTTAAAAAATTTTTCAATATTCTGAAGAGGATTTTTAAGTAATCCGAAACGTTAGTATAAATAAATGGAAATTTAAATTAAGTTTGAATGGACCATTGCTTTTTAGAGTAGTATTGTTAATTCTGATATTTCATTTATTTCGTAGCATCCCCATTTGGTCCAATAAAAAGAAGACGTTGGACGGAAGAAGAACGTAATATAATAATTCAAGAATTTCAAAAGGAAATTACACTTCACAGCTGCCATCGAATAGAAAATTTCCCATATAAAAGAAAAAAATAAGTGCTTAGTCAATCGATCTGTTGCTCAAATTAAAACATGGATTCATAACTATATATCTGGCAAAATTAAACGTCACTAAATGCACAAATGTTTATTAAAAATATTTAAATACTTTATTCAAAAACAATACGTGGATTACTTGTATTTAAAGAATTGCAAAAATAAGTAAAATATTTAATTTTAGTTATTTTGACACAATGAACCAAAAATTAACGAGTTGTTGCGAGAAAGTTAGAGAAGCGGTACTGTGCAAAACCATTTATTTTTAGGGCATATATCGATATTAGGTGTTTATAATTACATGTGCAATATGCTATAATGTGCTATTATATATGTGTTATTATATATGGCTTATATATATTATACTATTGTACCGAAAACGTTTAAGTTACCATACAAAAGGGAGAAAAGGCAATTAAAAGCCAGCGCGGTAATTTGAGCGTATATATTTAAGCGTATATATATTTGATCGTATATATTTAAGCGTATATATTTATTTATTAACTTACATTGACATTACCATGCTCTTTTTTAATTGCCTTTTTCTTCCTTTGTATGATATATTAAGTGACTTTATTATTTCATTTTAATTTTAAATTATTTTAAATAAATATAAATAATGATATTCTTTTGTACAATTACAAATAAAATATATGTTTTTACAATTCCTATTATCTGCATATTTAATGTTCAATCCTTCTATATTTCTTACTTTTCACATGGCTTTTATTATGATTATATAAAAATAACACATATCGAAAAACTTTTTACGAACAATATGGCCCAATCGAAACGTATACATACGAGACAAAACAAAATGACTTTTCAACGACATTACATAAGTTTTCCTCAATAGATTTTTATAAATAAAACTTGATCGAAATCTTCTTTTGCAGATTTTGCATCAAGCATTTCATGTGAAACAAGGTAATCATTCATAGAGCCACCGACAAGATGCTATTAAAAACTCGTAATCTTGAGCAAATTTTTGTGACTACTAAAAGGACGCAGTAGGCCGGAAATAATTGAAGAGTGCTGGTTATCGATTGCATCTGCTATTTCATATAAACATTTAGAAATTTAACCAATATTGCGGTATTAGTTTTACAATTTATAATTACTTCGATGTTCTCTAAATTATATACATACATTTATGATACAACATATACTGTACTCTTCATATTTAAAATCTTACGTATGTCACGGCATTGTTTACGGACGATATACACACAAATATATATACAAAACCTATATATAAATAATAAGATATTCTAACAGGGCGTTTTTCTACATTGCCTACTGCACACATGACAGATATCCTAACCTCGCATATGTCATGGTCTTAATATCTTTATTATCAGTTTTCCAGTATCAAACATATTTGTAAGTTTAGACATTTTGCTCTTCGTACGAAATGACATTGGGTAAGTATTCTTTGCTAATTTGATAGAGCTTGGGTATTTTAGTAATGTGGGACAAGTTCTTAGATATAAGTAATAAAACATTATAATTAGAAACAAGTATTTTCTGTTATATCTTCATAGCTTATAATATAAGAGTACGTATATGCATCATAGGCCTACTAATTTTCAAGTCATTAATCATCTCTTTTATTTACAGTGGGATCTTTACGCTAGAAATAATGCAGTTTTGGGTCTACGCATGCTGGGATAACTATTGTGCAACTACAGTATGAGGTAATGTTTTTAAGTATTGTATTTACTGACTGTTCACTCAACCTAAAGGAAGACTGAATTGTGATGATGACAATTATGCTGGTAAGATTGCTTTACGAACGAGATCTTAATGTCACGCTACCTATTTATATTTATATCATGTTTATTTTCATTTTATGCAGGCGAAAGTAATAGATTGGCACTAATCTACAAACCAGGGATCCAGCTTGCATTGTATGTCTGGAGGGAATCCATTTACAAGCACGAGAATCTTTTAAGCGAGAGTTCAATATTATATAGTCTCCGCTAATAGAATCTTGTGATCTGTAATGGAATGATCAACGTTCATTCACTAACTTGCAGTGTCTGTTGAAGCAATAATGATTTTGTACTGTTGACGTGTTAGAAGATTGAGTATAAGAATTGAGTTTGAAGATTGAACATTTATATCGCTATTCAGTTAGTGAATATATCAACAAAGACAGTGCTTTGACATATTATATGCAAATGTGGCATATTGTAATATATATATTATTATATATGTATTATATATGTATTATATTATATATGTATATTATCTGTATCACAAAAGAAAATCTTATAACATTTTGTTTTAACCGATTTATCAATTTTACAATTACATTGCAGTATACATATGAATACATTATTTTTCAAAGAAATAATCTTGTATCAATATGATAATTATATTGTAATAATTATACTTGAAGATTTACATGTATGTACTGTCTCACATAATGCATATACATATGTTGAAATATGGAATTATTAGAAATATTAGAATAGATATATTTATATATTTGTATATCGGTGTATTTCGTATGGTGACCAATGAAGAATTATACCGTATTCTTTCGCACTTAAAATTTCACGTATGTCACGGCATCGTAAGATTTCAAGTGCGAAAGAATGCGGTAAAATTTTTCGTTGTTCACCATATGAAATACACCGATACACAAATATATAAATATATCTATTCTAATATTTCTAATAATTCCATATTTCAACATATGTATATGCATTATGTGAGACAGTACATACATGTAAATCTTCAAGTATAATTATTACAATATAATTATCATATTGATACAAGATTATTTCTTTGAAAAATAATGTATTCATATGTATACTGCAATGTAATTGTAAAATTGATAAATCGGTTAAAACAAAATGTTATAAGATTTTTCTTTGTGATACAGATAATATACATATATAATATATACATATATAATAATATATATATTACAATATGCCACATTTGCATATAATATGTCAAAGCACTGTCTTTGTTGATATATTCACTAACTGAATAGCGATATAATGTTCAATCTTCAAACTCAATTTTTATACTCAATCTTCTAACACGTCAACAGTACAAAATCATTATTGCTTCAACAGACACTGCAAGTTAGTGAATGAGCGTTGATCATTCCATTACAGATCACAAGATTCTATTAGCGGAGACTATATAATATTGAACTCTCGCTTAAAAGATTCTCGTGCTTTGTAAATGGATTCCCTCCAGACATACAATGCAAGCTGGATCCCTGGTTTGTAGATTAGTGCCAATCTATTACTTTCGCCTGCATAAAATGAAAATAAACATGATATAAATATAAATAGGTAGCGTGACATTAAGATCTCGTTCGTAAAGCAATCTTACCAGCATAATTGTCATCATCACAATTCAGTCTTCCTTTAGGTTGAGTGAACAGTCAGTAAATACAATACTTAAAAACATTACCTCATACTGTAGTTGCACAATAGTTATCCCAGGATGCGTAGACCCAAAACTGCATTATTTCTAGCGTAAAGATCCCACTGTAAATAAAAGAGATGATTAATGACTTGAAAATTAGTAGGCCTATGATGCATATACGTACTCTTATATTATAAGCTATGAAGATATAACAGAAAATACTTGTTTCTAATTATAATGTTTTATTACTTATATCTAAGAACATGTCCCACATTACTAAAATACCCAAGCTCTATCAAATTAGCAAAGAATACTTACTCAATGTCACTTCGTACGAAGAGCAAAATGTCTAAACTTACAAATATGTTTGATACTGTAAACTGATAATAAGATATTAAGACCATGACATACGCGAGGTTAGGATATCTGTCATGTGTGCAGTAGGCAATGTAGAAAAACGCCCTGTTAGAATATCTTTATTTATATATGGTTTTTCTGTTGTATATCTGTGTTTTATGTATGATATATTGTCTGTAAACAATTAATAATTGTACGGTACTCTTTTGCTCGTAAAATCTCACGATGCCGTGATATATGTGGAATTTTAATTTCGAAAGAGTACAATTATTAATTGTTTACGGATAGCATACAACAGGAAAAATATAGATATACAAAAAATAAACCCGTATGTAATTAATAAAAATATTTTAAGAGAGCGTTTTTATACATTGCCTACTGCACGCATGACAGATCTCCTAACTTCGTGTATGTCACTGGTTGCGGTAAGATATGACATATATTTGTAAGATACAATAATAGATAAAACATCGACATATAGCCTGCGCATATCACACATAAAATCCGCTTTTTAGAAAAGGATAGAGCGTTGTGCGGCCAATATCTATCTCTTTCTATTCAACACCAATCAATGAAAGAGACAGAAATGGCCGTACTCACACTCTTTCTCTCTCATTATTTTTGATATACGCATTTGCAACAACGGATAACGCAGAATCCAAGTCTATATATCGATGCTTTATCTATCATTGGTATCTCACGAATATATGTCATTTTACTACAGCCAAAATGACATACGCAAAGTAAAGATATCTATCACGCGTGCAGTAGACAATGTAGAAAACGCTCTGTTATTTTGTACATTTTTATATATGATATACTGGTCCGTTGTCATGCGTGAGCAAGAGCGGTCGTGTCTAAACGTGTCCACACGCGTCCATACGCGTCCAGACATGTCCAGATGCGATCTCCCGCGTTTGGACCTTATTTTTTAATGCCGATTAAATCCTATTTAATCAACCTGTTTTAAAATTCAATTACCACTTGATGGTCATATGATATGTATATGTCAGAGCCAAATCGCGTACAGGAAGAAGTATGATATACTGTCGGTAAACAATTTTATTGATAATTGCACTGTACTTTTCCGTACTTAAAATTTCACGTATATATGGCATCGTGAGATTTTATTTAAGAAAAGTACAATACAATTATTAATTGTTTACGGGGCAACGTACCATACATATATAACCAAGAGTTATACATAAATAAATTCATATTAAATAATAAAAATATTTTAACAGAGCGTTTTTCTACATTGCCTACTGCACATATGACAGATATCTTAACTTCGCGTATTTCACTGCTTTAATATCTCATTATCGTGTTTGTAGTATCAAACATATATTTGTAAGCTACCGAAACTTTGCTTTCTCTGCGTATTGACATTGAATAAGCATTTTTTGCTTACATGAAAGTTAGGGTACTTTAACAATGAGGGACAAGTCCTCGAATGTATGTAATAAGACACATTATAATTACAGGTGAGTATTTTTGTTATATTTTTATAGTTTATAATACAAGAGTATGTACATGTAATATAAGCCTAATAATTTACAAGTTATTAATCAATCTCTTTTATTTGCAGTGGGATTTTTATGCTAGAAATAATGCATTTTTGGGTCTACGCGTGCTGGGATAACCATTGTACAAGTATAGTATGAGGTAATGTTTTTAAGTATTGTTTTCTGACTATTCGTTCAACCTAAAGAAAGACTGAATTGTGATGATGACAATTATGCTGGTAAGATTGCTTTACAAGATCTTAATGTCACGCTATACCTATTTATATTATATCATGTTTATTTTCATATTAAGCAGGCGAAAGTAATAGATCGGCACTAATTTGCAAACCAGGAATCCAGCTTGCATCGAATGTCTGGAGGGAATCCATTTACAAAGCACGAGAATCTTTTAAGCGAGAGTTCAATATTATAGTCTCCGCTAATAGAATCTTGTGATCTGTAATGGAATGATCAACGCTCATTCACCAACTTGCAGTGTCTGTTGAAGAAATAACGATTTTATACTGTTGACGTGTTAGAAGACTAAGTATGAAGACTGAGTGTTTGAAGATTGAACATTTGTATCGTTATTCAGTTAGTGAATACATCAGGGAAGACAGTGTTTTTGGCATATTATATCCTAATATGGCATATTGTAATATTTATATTATTATACATATATATATCTCACAAAAGAAAAATCTTACAACATTTTGTTCTTAACCGATTTATCAGCATTACAATTACATTGCAGTGTACATATGAACACATTATTTTTTAGAGAAATAATCTTGTATCAATATGATAATTATATTTATAATAATTATACTTGAAGGTTTACATATATGTACTATCACATATAATGCATATACATATGTTGAAATATGGAATTATTAGAAATATTAGAATAGATATATTTATATATTTGTGTATCGGTGTATTTCATATGGTGAACAACGAAAAATTTTACCGCATTCTTTCGCACTTGAAATCTTACGATGCCGTGACATACGTGAATTTTAAGTGCGAAAGAATACGGTATAATTCTTCATTGGTCACCATACGAAATACACCGATATACAAATAAATAAATATATCTATTCTAATATTTCTAATAATTCCATATTTCAACATATGTATATGCATTAGGTGAGACAGTACATACATGTAAATCTTCAAGTATAATTATTACAATATAATTATCATATTGATACAAGATTATTTCTTTGAAAAATAATGTGTTCATATGTACACTGCAATGTAATTGTAATGCTGATAAATCGGTTAAGAACAAAATGTTGTAAGATTTTTCTTTGTGAGATATATATATGTATAATAATATAAATATTACAATATGCTATATTAGGATATAATATGCCAAAAACACTGTCTTCGCTGATGTATTCACTAACTGAATAACGATACAAATGTTCAATCTTCAAACACTCAGTCTTCATACTTAGTCTTCTAACACGTCAACAGTATAAAATCGTTATTTCTTCAACAGACACTGCAAGTTGGTGAATGAGCGTTGATCATTCCATTACAGATCACAAGATTCTATTAGCGGAGACTATAATATTGAACTCTCGCTTAAAAGATTCTCGTGCTTTGTAAATGGATTCCCTCCAGACATTCGATGCAAGCTGGATTCCTGGTTTGCAAATTAGTGCCGATCTATTACTTTCGCCTGCTTAATATGAAAATAAACATGATATAATATAAATAGGTATAGCGTGACATTAAGATCTTGTAAAGCAATCTTACCAGCATAATTGTCATCATCACAATTCAGTCTTTCTTTAGGTTGAACGAATAGTCAGAAAACAATACTTAAAAACATTACCTCATACTATACTTGTACAATGGTTATCCCAGCACGCGTAGACCCAAAAATGCATTATTTCTAGCATAAAAATCCCACTGCAAATAAAAGAGATTGATTAATAACTTGTAAATTATTAGGCTTATATTACATGTACATACTCTTGTATTATAAACTATAAAAATATAACAAAAATACTCACCTGTAATTATAATGTGTCTTATTACATACATTCGAGGACTTGTCCCTCATTGTTAAAGTACCTTAACTTTTCATGTAAGCAAAAAATGCTTATTCAATGTCAATACGCAGAGAAAGCAAAGTTTCGGTAGCTTACAAATATATGTTTGATACTACAAACACGATAATGAGATATTAAAGCAGTGAAATACGCGAAGTTAAGATATCTGTCATATGTGCAGTAGGCAATGTAGAAAAACGCTCTGTTAAAATATTTTTATTATTTAATATGAATTTATTTATTGTATAACTCTTGGTTATATATGTATGGTACGTTGCCCGTAAACAATTAATAATTGTATTGTACTTTTCTTAAATAAAATCTCACGATGCCATGATATACGTGAAATTTTAAGTACGGAAAAGTACAGTGCAATTATCAATAAAATTGTTTACCGACAGTATATCATACTTCTTCCTGTACGCGATTTGGCTCTGACATATACATATCATATGACCATCAAGTGGTAATTGAATTTTAAAACAGGTTGATTAAATAGGATTTAATCGGCATTAAAAAATAAGGTCCAAACGCGGGAGATCGCATCTGGACATGTCTGGACGCGTATGGACGCGTGTGGACACGTTTAGACACGACCGCTCTTGCTCACGCATGACAACGGACCAGTATATCATATATAAAATGTACAAAATAACAGAGCGTTTTCTACATTGTCTACTGCACGCGTGATAGATATCTTTACTTTGCGTATGTCATTTTTGGCTGTAGTAAAATGACATATATTCGTGAGATACCAATGATAGATAAAGCATCGATATATAGACTTGGATTCTGCGTTATCCGTTGTTGCAAATGCGTATATCAAAAATAATGAGAGAGAAAGAGTGTGAGTACGGCCATTTCTGTCTCTTTCATTGATTGGTGTTGAATAGAAAGAGATAGATATTGGCCGCACAACGCTCTATCCTTTTCTAAAAAGCGGATTTTTATGTGTGATATGCGCAGGCTATATGTCGATGTTTTATCTATTATTGGTATCTTACAAATATATGTCATATCTTACCGCAACCAGTGACATACACGAAGTTAGGAGATCTGTCATGCGTGCAGTAGGCAATGTATAAAAACGCTCTCTTAAAATATTTTTATTAATTACATACGGGTTTATTTTTTGTATATCTATATTTTTCCTGTTGTATGCTATCCGTAAACAATTAATAATTGTACTCTTTCGAAATTAAAATTCCACATATATCACGGCATCGTGAGATTTTACGAGCAAAAGAGTACCGTACAATTATTAATTGTTTACAGACAATATATCATACATAAAACACAGATATACAACAGAAAAACCATATATAAATAAAGATATTCTAACAGGGCGTTTTTCTACATTGCCTACTGCACACATGACAGATATCCTAACCTCGCGTATGTCATGGTCTTAATATCTTTATTATCAGTTTTCAGTATCAAACATATTTGTAAGTTTAGACATTTTGCTCTTCGTACGAAATGACATTGGGTAAGTATTCTTTGCTAATTTGATAGAGCTTGGGTATTTTAGTAATGTGGGACAAGTTCTTAGATATAAGTAATAAAACATTATAATTAGAAACAAGTATTTTCTGTTATATCTTCATAGCTTATAATATAAGAGTACGTATATGCATCATAGGCCTACTAATTTTCAAGTCATTAATCATCTCTTTTATTTACAGTGGGATCTTTACGCTAGAAATAATGCAGTTTTGGGTCTACGCATGCTGGGATAACTATTGTGCAACTACAGTATGAGGTAATGTTTTTAAGTATTGTATTTACTGACTGTTCACTCAACCTAAAGGAAGACTGAATTGTGATGATGACAATTATGCTGGTAAGATTGCTTTACGAACGAGATCTTAATGTCACGCTACCTATTTATATTTATATCATGTTTATTTTCATTTTATGCAGGCGAAAGTAATAGATTGGCACTAATCTACAAACCAGGGATCCAGCTTGCATTGTATGTCTGGAGGGAATCCATTTACAAAGCACGAGAATCTTTTAAGCGAGAGTTCAATATTATATAGTCTCCGCTAATAGAATCTTGTGATCTGTAATGGAATGATCAACGCTCATTCACTAACTTGCAGTGTTTGTTGAAGCAATAATGGTTTCGTATTAGTTGTTGACGTATTAGAAGATTGAGTAAACATTTGTATTGCTATTCAGTTAATGGATACATTAGTGAAGACAGTGCTTTAGCATGTCATATCCCAAATGCAGCATATTGTATATTATCTGTATTACAATAAAAAATCTAATAATTTCATGTTCTTAACAGATTTATCAACTTTACAGTTATGTTGAAGTATACAAGAATACACGATTTTTCAGAGAAATAATCCTGCATTAATATAATAATTATATTTGTAATAATTATACTTGAAAGTTTACATTTATGTATCGTCTCACATATACATATATTGGAACATAGTATTAGAATAGATATATTTGAAGATGCTAGAAACACTCATCCACCCGTATCAATCAAAAATAAAAATTGGAGAGTTTGCTCTAATGAGAAATGTGCATCTTCTATATATAGTTTAAAGGATAGTGTAAAAGATTTAGTTTCATGTTTTTTACCTTACATAAAGATAAATATTATTACTGTTTACATGTATTATCACATTTATTATATTATATAATATATATGTATCGTTTGATGTATATACTTGTTCATTACAAAAAGAAATAATGGTTTTCAATATTACAATTGATATATAAATTTTTAGGACTTAAGTATATATATTTTACCTGAGAACATTAAATAAGAAATATATTTATATATATAAAGCTTATATATTTACCAGAATTGTTACTATAGTGATTCTTCGAAAATATATATTGTGATTTACGAGATATATACATCGGTACATATTAATTTTTTAATTTTGTTAACATGTCCTGAAAAGCAACATTATACAAATGAATTTATATATAGATTTAGAGTATATCAAATAAAATAAATATATATAAAGTTTATATTTACCAGAATCGTTACTAAAGATCCTTCTTTGAAAATATATATTGTAATTCACGACATATACACATCGGTACATATTCATTTCTTAATTTTGTTAACATGTCCTAAAAAGCACCATTATACAAATGAATTTATATATATAAACAATATATATCTGGAGGTTCATTTCAGGACAGCTCTTTTATATGTCCAAAGGCAGTTTTCGGGACGTCCTGAAAACTGCCGTTAGATATATAATTTTTTTCGGGACAGTCCTGAAAACCTACAAAAGTCCTGGAAACTGCCTTTGCGTCGCACAGATTGTCCCGAAAACTACCTCTGGACATATATATATATATATATATATATATATCACATTATATATAAAATATTTATATTTATGGGCAATATTTTACTTGTGATGAACTGATATATGTACGGGCGTGTGTGTGCGCGCGCGTGCGTGCGTGTGTGTGTGTGTGTCCAAAAATTAAAAATCAGATAATATCTATTAAGTAATATAAATCACAAGTTTTAAAATTTATAATATAAATATCTATTACCTGAGGTTTGCATAATGCCTATTATTTCGATTTTATCACCTTTATTTATTTCGAGTTTAAGAAAGTCATCATAAGAAAAATTTATTATATGAACTTCTAATTTATAAATGCCATCTGTTATTGACCCGCAACCGATAAATTTATTCAATTTATTATTATGTGTTTCAGTAAAATTTGTTTTGACAAACTCTTCCAATACTACAAGATATTTAATTTTATATATAATAAAGCTTTTAAAATAAAAGTCACTGAAAGACTTTTCAATTTAAAAATAGAAAAAATTTTTAATTTTATAAATAGAAAAAATATTTTGAATAAAAAAGAATTGATTAATTTAAAAAAAACCAAAAAAAAATAAAAAGAATAAATTACTATATATCCTCCTATGATTATCTTCTAATTCTAATTAAAAAATAAATTTAAATAAAACGGTTTTTTATCAACAAATATATAGAAAATGTATTTAATATGGATAGAAATATCATCATTAACATGACCATAAAGCAGTGCTCGGAGATAGTTGCCCTTTTCGGGCCGATTCCGTGGCTCACGCCTATTGCCCCCCACTCACCGCTCGTGCGTTAGCGACGAGTCGCCAGATACGCGTAACTAAGGAGCGCGACGCTTTGTCTCAGGAGCGTCCGTATATAAGAATGTCCAAATATAATAGTAAGACAATACTTTTCTAAATGCACGGCGAAAATTCTCAAAATTAAAAGTTTTTCTTCAATATTTTATATTTCATTGATATAAAATATTGAAGAAAAACTTTTATTTATAGAAAAGTATTGTCTTATTATTATATTTGGGCATTCTTATATACGGACGCTCCTGAGACAAAACGTCGCGCTCCTTAGTTACGCGTATCTGGCGACTCGTCGCTAACGCACGAGCGGTGAGTGGGGGGCAATAGGCGTGAGCCACGGAATCGGCCCGAAAAGGGCAACTATCTCCGAGCACTGCCATAAAGATATCTATATAAATATATATTTAGTATATATAAGAGAACTTACTAACGCGACCGGATGTATTTAAAATTTCACGTAATTTTGTTAATATAGGTTTATCATTTAATGTGCAAATTGGTTCGAATTTACCCAAGTTTGTAACAACAGTGTTGTTACGAATTAATAATTCGTATGAAACATTCCCGTTGTTAAAATTTGCAATTTTTGGTGTTCTGGCTTGAACACCATCTAAATGTATAATCTATACATACGTATTTTATATTAAATATTTTTAATACATTACATATATATATGCGTTAGTTTTTAAAGAATGTAACGATACGTTACCAGCCTCGCGGGCCGACCAGCCGCCCGCAATTTTGAGGCTCGGCGCCTATGGCGCCCCTAAACTTCCACACCCGTGTTGCGGCCCCACCGTGGGGCCGCCCCACCACGCGCCCCCACCACGCGCCGACTCGCGTGAGTGGGAGGCCGGCCGCCGGTATATAAGGCGCTCCGGCGAGCGTAGCGTTACCAGTTCCCGATCCCGATTCCTGTCACATACAACTCTCCGGATCCTGAACCAACTCTCGCGTTATACCAGGCTACGGGCTTCCCGTAGTTAGGCCGGGCTTCCCGGTTGCTGGGACGGCGCACCCTGATACCTCGCGTTACACCGGGCTACGGGCTTCCCGTAGTTAGGCCGGGCTTTCCGGTTGCCGGGACGGCGCATCCTGATACCCCGCGTTACACCAGGCTACGGGCTTCCCGTAGTTAGGCCGGGCTTCCCGGTTGCTGGGACGGCGCATCCTGATACCTCGCGTTACACCAGGCTACGGGCTTCCCGTAGTTAGGCCAGGCTTCCCGGTTGCTGGGACGGCGCATCCTACTAGTTGATAAGTTCGCACCGCGTTATACCGTAAGACCGTTTTGTATATATACCGCGACCTGTTTGTATCATAAGACCGCTTTGGTCTCCGCGCTCTAATAGCTTCTAGTACCGCTTTGTACATATACCGCGACCTGATACATTGTAATACCGTTGTACATATACCGTAACCAGTAAGACCGCTCCGGCCTCCGCGTCCTGATAGACTCTAGCACCGTTGTATATATACCGCGACCTGTTCGTATTATAAGACCGCATTGTATATACCGCGACTTCTAACTGAAGAGTTAATTAGACATTAGGATTCCCGCCAGTGTCGCGCCGTTTCTATCTTCACACACGGCCTTCAAACTACTACGGAGCGTCAGTCCTTTTAAGGATAGAACGCCGAGAATGCCGACGCCCCGTCCTTTTAAGGATAAGGCAGTCAGGCAGTTGGAATTACATTGAAGGCCCCGCGACACCCCGTAGTGTTTAAGATCTGTCTGTTTCGCTTAGAATAACCCCAGTTGCTTGCATGCGAACCTCGCGATTGCCGAACACGGCCATTTGGGCCACGCTCGCTTCCCGAGCTCCCCGCGCACCAACCACGCGCGAAACTCTGCGCTTGCATGTCGCCTTATGAATAACGACTGCTCACGCGCGAAACTTCTGTATGCATCACTCCCGCCTGCCACATTGTACATAGCTTTCAGTGTGAAAGATCTTTTATATTAACCGCTTGAATAAACGGACTTGTTTAAACCGATTATACCAAGGTAAAGTAAGTTGGAGTTTCCCCCTTCTCCCGAATCCTGGCACCGGCGAGCCTTGATCCGCGGCGTACGGGAAAGGTGAACCGTTACAAGAATATATATTAAAGATAAACTAAATAAGATATTATTAATAAGATATAAAATATTATTATAAGATATTATAAGATATTATTTATTTTATTCTTTTATTATTATATATTTATAGAATTATAAAGAAAAAAGATAAGGGCACTTACATGATTCGATAATATAAGATGTTCTACATGATCGATGTCTTCGTTCCATACAACCACTTGAACTCTTTTTCCATTATTATTATTCAAGTAGAATTTAAAAAACTTATATTGTTGTTTATTTCCGACTAGGCGTGTAGACTCAATACCATCAACATAGCCGATTATTTCACTATATATTGTAATATAGAATAAATAAAAATAATATAGAATTAATAAAAATAATTTTTTTTCATAATTATATATAAAACATTCGATGGTTAAGACACTCTAAATAATAAAAAGAAATTGATATAAGAAAGGACAGGTTTATAAAAATAATTATACAAGGTGGTTTAAAAATATGGAAATGATCAAATATTTCTCATAAACAATACATTTTACAAAAAAAAAGGTTTCAGGTAAAAGTTGTATGAGCAAATTATAATTTCTTTTTAATATGGTCCTTCGTGAGCTTAATATTTCAATAAGAACACATTGATAATATAATAGATATTTAAAATAACAATGCTTATTAACTCTTTAAAATTTTGGAAAATATTTTAGTTTGTTCGCGCGTGAACTAATATATTAAAATATATTTTACTTTATTTAAAGAATTTATTGTTAGATAAGATTTATATAGGTATATTTTCAGTAATAAAAGTTTACGATTAATTCAAGATAATTTCCAATTTATCAAAAAAATAATTTGAGAGACTTAATTTTTAGTTAGTTAATGTTAAAAGTTTAAGAAGAGATTGTAAATATGTATATATGTTAATTACGTAACATTTTTGCCAAATTAAAAATTTGGTTTAGAAAAAAAACATTTATAGAAAACACGAGAAAAATTTATTAAAAAAATGAAAATAACCGTAATACTCTGCCCTAAAAAATCGATAAGACATAGATCTAAATTTTTTCGAAATTGTACATTAGTATTAATAATTATATTAATAATTAATTTTATCGTATATTATCACTTCAATCAAACCCATATTTTTGTTGATAAATAAAATTATAATTATTAATTTTTTGTTTTTAATAAAAATGAATTTGACATTTACTTACACAGTTGAATCGTAAATTTGTATATTATCCAACACATCATTAGGAGTTAATAAGTTTTCTGCATTGTTTTGCAAATCTTCACATTCTTTATTTTCAAACACATCATTAGAGATTAATAAATTTTCTGCATTCTCTTGCAAATCTTTATTTTCTTTATTTTCCATGTTTCTTCGCGTAGTTTTCCACTTCTCACTTTTCAATTTCGTACCGTTGAATACAACAAATTCAAAATAATAAACATTAGTAATTTCGTTAAATTTTTGTTTAAATTGCAAAATTCAAGAGACAAAAAGTTTGATCAATAATTGTTACTCTGAATGTAGTCAAATATATTCAATAAATATATTCGATTATTTATGAATGTAACGGAGATCAAAAAGAATCAGAACAAGAAATATATATATATACTATATATATCAGAACAAGAAATATATATATATACTATATATATACAGGGTGTCCCATAATTCGCGGATCACCCGCCATGTGCAGGTAGAGCAGATGAAACCGAGAAAAAAAGTCCTTTACCATTTTGCGATTTTCGTAATAATTATTAAGAAATTAGTTTAAAAAGATGGGCCAATCCATGCCTTACACAAGCGCGCGGCGAGAAGAACCTTCCTACTCAGGCGTTGCTGGGTGAGCGGCGAAGCGGTGGGAGGGGCGCTCTATACGGCTACGTACGAGCGAACGCTGAAGCCACGCATCTCGAACTATTCTCTCTCTCTCTCTCTCTCTCTCTTTCTCTCTTTCTCTCTCTCGCGCGCGCGGCATAGGAAGTATTATGCTATCGTTTCCACACCACCTTGCGGTAGATAACACGGTGCATTTTTTTTAAGTGGTATCCCCAATTGGTCTAATCCACTCTCATATTTTAATGTAAAAATTGTTCGAAGTGCCTTCCTCATTCTCGTAAACAGAGTTCGGCTCTTCGAGTAATATTGCGCGTCGCGCGATACGCCATTTTTGGCGTGATGGTATTAAAAGCTGCAAGAATAGCTTCTCGTACTTCAACTTCTGTACCATCACGCCTGTGTTCAATAAAATTTTTAATGTGACCCCATACAAAATAATCTAGTACATTAAAGTCTGGCGATCGCGCCGGCCAAATGATTGGGCCTCCTCGACCCATCCATCTAATGCGCGTTTAAATATTCGCGAACCCGGCGAGCGAAATGCGCAGGAGCCCCGTCATGCTAGAAGATGAGTTTATTTCTTATATTGAGAGGAACATCTTCGAGGAAAATGGGTAACTCATTTTGGAGAAAGTTTAGATATATTTCCCCATTTAAATGTGGCGGTAGGAAATAAGGACCAATCTGAAAATCACGAAAGAAAATGATATATTAAAGCTGCGAAATAAAATTCCTTGATTTACTAAAATTTACTACTTACGACTCAGTTCGCTGTTATTCCTGCCCATACATTTATCGCCCATCGATATTGGAACGAGCATTCCCGAACGGCGTCCTCGAAGATGTTCCTCTTAATGTAAGAAATCAACTTATCTTCCAACACGACGGGGCTCCTGCGCATTTCGCTCGCCGGGTTCGCGAATATTTAAACGCGCATTATCCGGACAGATGGATGGGTCGAGGTGGCCCAATCATTTGGCCGGCGCGATCGCCAGACTTTAATGTATTAGATTATTTTGTATGGGGTCACATTAAAAATTTAGTCGAACACAGGCGTGATGGTACAGAAGCTGAAGTACGAGAAGCAATTCTCGCAGCTTTTAATACCATCACGCCGGAAATGATGTATCGCGCGACGCGCAATATTACTCGAAGAGCCGAACTCTGTTTACGCACACAGAAAAATATTATTCTATTGCTAAGTAAAATAATTACTCAGTTTACTTTACTTCTTTTAAGTAACAGTTATCTTTAACAAAGAATATTTTCTTAATAATAGTCTTAAAATAGACTTGTCACAAATTTTAGAAAAATTCATTATCATCAATATACTCAAAAAAAGTAAATATTTCCTTTTGAAGAATATTATAAAATTTTATCGAAGAAAAGTCAGATATGGTTAATTTAATGTAAGAAAATTTATTAGATCAGAAAAATTTAGTGTATTTCTTTCAAGTATAATTTAATATTCTTGATTGAAGTATTAAATTTACTAGGATTCAGAATACATTTTGAATAAATTTGATGCTTATGATGAACTTATGATAGATTTGCGGATCTATGAACTTTTGAAATACTTGAAACAAGTAATATTTACTTGTATATAGTATGTATTTTTCTGTGTGCGAGAACGAGGAAGACACTTCGAATAATTTTTACATTAAAATATGAGAGTGGATTAGACCTATTGGGGATACCACTTTAAAGAAAATGCACTGTGTTATCTACCGCAAGGTAGCGTGGAAACGATAGCATAATACTTTCTATGCCGCGCGCGCGAGAAAGAGAAAGAGAGAGTGAGAAAGAGAGAGAGAGAGAGAATAGTTCGAGATGCGTGGCTTCAGCGTTCGCTCGTACGTAGCCGTATAGAACGCCCCTCCCACCGCTTCGCCGCGCGCCTAGCAACGCCTGAGTAGGAAGTCTCTTCTCGCCGCGCGCTTGTGCAAGGCATCGATTGGCCCATCTTTTTAAATTAATTTCTTAATAATTATTACGAAAATCGCAAAATGGTAAGGGAATTTTCTTCTCGGTTTCATCTGCTCTACCTGCACATGGCGGGTGATCCGCGAATTATGGGACACCCTGTATATATATATATATATATATATATATATATATATATATATATATATATATATATATAGAGGGTGTATGCATATATAAATATGGATATTATGTGTGTGTGTGTGTGTATGTATATATTCTACATAATATATCTGTACACGTATACACGTATACACATATGCACGTATATACGTATGTATGTAGATATGTACCTAATGTATCTAATGTACCTATGTACGCATGTACATACGTATGTATGTATATATGCATATATATATGTACGTCTGCATATGTATATGTGTGTGTGTATTTGCGTGTGTGAGCGTGCGTGTGTGTCTGTTATTTATTATGGGAAAAAGCGCGCGCGCAGCGCGCGCCTGTGTTGTTCTAGTTTATTTAAAATTAAAGAAGAGGAACAATAAGCAGTAGAGAGAGAGAGAGAGAGAGAGAGAGGAGAGAGAGAGAGAGAGAGAGAGAGAGAGAGAGAGAGAGAGAGAGAGAGAGAGAGGAGAGAGAGAGAGAGAGAGAGAGAGAGAGAGAGAGAGAGTTAAAATTAAAGAAGAGGAAGTATAAGCAAAAGAGAGAGAAAGTGACAGAAGGAAAAAAGAAGGAGAATAAATATAATATCAAGTAATATTATTGTTCTGTATTATTAAATATATTATTAAATATTATTAAAAAATATTATTAAAAATTATTAATATTATTTAATTTATTTAATTTTAAGAGAGAGAAAGAGAGAAAGAGAAAAAAAGAGCGAAGGCAAAAAGTTTTAAAATTAAAGAAGAGGAAAAATAAGCAAAAGACAGAGAGGAAGAGGGAAAGATAGAGAGAGAAAAAGAGAGGGAGAGTTAAAATTGAAGAAGAGGAAGTATAAGCAAAAGAAAGGGAGGGAGATAGAAAGAGACAGAAGGAAAAAAGAAGGAGAATATATATAATATCAGGTAATAATATTGTTTAGTATTATTAAATATATTGTTAAATATTATTAAGAAATATTATTAAAAAATATTAATATTATCTATTTTATTTAACTTTAAGACAGAGAGAGAAAGAGAGAAAGAAAGAGCGAAGGCAAAAAAGGATAGTTTATTTAAAATTAAAGAAGAGGAAGAATAAGCAGTAGAGAAAGAGAGAGAGAGAGAGAGAGAGAGAGGGAGAGAGAGAGAGAGAGAGAGAAAGGGACAGAAGGAAAAAAAAGGAGTATAAATATAATATCAGGTAATAATATTGATCAGTATTATTAAGTATATTGTTATATATTATTAAGAAATATTATTAAAAATTATTAAAATTATCTAATTTATTTAATTTTAAGAGAGAGAGAGAGGAAAAGAGAAAGAAAAAGCGAAGGCAAAGAAAGGATAGTTTATTTAAAATCAAAGACGAGGAAAAATAAGCAAAAGACAGAGAGGGAGAGGGTGAGATAGAGAGAAAGAGAGAGGGTTAAAATTAAAGAAGAAAAAGTTTAAGCAAAAGAGAGGGAGGGAGACAAAAGGAAAAAAAGTGGTGAATAAATATAATATCAGGTACTAATATTGTTCAGTATTATTAAATATATTGTTAAATATTATTAAGAAATATTATTAAAAATTATTAATATTATCTATTTTATTTAATTTAAAGAAAGAGAGGGAAAGAGAGAATGAAAGAGCGAATGTAAAAAAAGGATAGTTTATTTAAAATTAAAGAAGAAGAAGAATAAGCAAGAGAGAGAGAGAGAGAAAAGAGTTCTGTGAGAGGAAATGAGAAGGGGGAGAGAGCTGTTGAGGGTGAGTGAGAGAGGGAGGTGGGAAAGAGAGAGAGAGAAAGAGAGACCAGAGGAGGAAGAATATGATATTAGAATATGATATTATCTAATTTATTTAATTTTAAGAGAGTGAGAGAAAGAGAGGAAGAAAGAGCGAAGGCAAAAATAGGATAGTTTATTTAAAATTAAAAAAGAGGAAAAATAAGCAAGAGAGAGAGAGAGAGAGAGAGAGAGAAGAGTTGTGGGAGAGAGAGTGAGGAGGGGGAGAGAGCTGTTGAGAGAGTGTGAGAGGGTAGAGAGAGGGTGAATGAGGGAGGGAGGTGAGAAAGAGAGAGAGAAAGAGAGACCGGAGAAAAATAGAAGGAGGAAGAATATGATATTAGGTAATAATATTTATGATATTAGGCAGTTATATTGGTTTATTCTGTGACGTATATGATTTTGTGTATATATCATTAAAAATGTTAAATGAAAAAGAATGAATGGCGCGCGCGAAGCGCGCGCTTTAAGGGGATCCCAAAGGGTCTGTTTTACCGATAAAAACTTTATTTTGCAAAATCTTTTTGTTGATTATAGATATCAAAAAATCCTTTTCCACAATTAAAGTATACATAATAACGGAGGGCGGAGTTTAACATTTCATATGAAAAGTAGAAAAAAATGATAAAATTACAATTTAGTTATCGGCCTGTGCCGTCAACATTTACTTAATATAAAAGATTTGTAATCTGCACGTGCCTAATCAGTAAACCCCGCACTCGGCATTTCATCAAAGAGTATAAGTGAGCTTAGAGAAGTGAGGTTAGAAGCTTTATAAAAAAGATTCTGCAAAATAAAATTTTCGTGCATATGTGTGTGTGCGAGATGGAGGCTCAAGAGTAAAACAGAGCAGTAGATTAGTTGCGTGATGTCGCGATAGACAGAGCTGCAATCGTACATGACAAACACAGACATAATCGTACTATCTTCGTCTCTTTCATGCGTGTGAGAGTAATATACATGTACGCACTAACATTATTGCAGTATCTTTTTTCTCTCAATCATACGCTCTGTCACGCTCTGTCTCTTTCTAATCGCTCGCTCGCTATGTACTACGTATCGCTTCATGCTCCTCGCATATTCATTTACGCGTTCACTCGCGCTTCTCTCTCTCTCTCTCTCTCTCTCTCTCTCTCTGCTCGTTCATTATTGTATTCTTTTATTCCCATTATTATATTCTTTTATTTGCTTAACTTTTATTCTTTCTATTCTCGTCTCCTTACATAAAAATAAATAAATATATTTATTTATATACAATAAAAAAAAAAAATATATATATATATATATATATATATATATATATATAATAGTCTCGCACTGTATATATGTATATCTCCAAATCAAATGTCAAAATTTCGAAAGCACTTTGTATACACACAAATGAAAAATATGAAATTGAAATCAGAAGTTATTTTACTTTATTCATTGTTTTTTTATGGATAAAATAATCGATTTTTGTTTAACTGTACACATGTTACACATGTTTTCTTATAATTTTTGAGTTACTGTATACACTATACAATATTATAAATTTTATTTGCAAAACTGTAAAAAATGATTAAAATTTGTTTTAAAGAAATCAAAAATAATTATTTTAGTTTATTTAAAATAAGATCATTTAGGCAAAACTGATATTATCATATTCGGTAGTACAAAGATTGTAAGAAAACATGTACAAATAAGACAAATAATATTTGATTATTTTTATAATATTATATAATAAAATTTTTATATTAAATTAAAATATATTAATATTTATATTTTTTTTGTTTCAGGTACATTAGGAACAAATTTTAGAAGAAGCAGAAGTAATTTGAGTGTTAATATATATTCTTTAAGTTTACGTTAAAATAATTAAATAATTAAATTAAAATAAATAAGTTTAAAAAATATTTAAGTTTAAAATATATTGTAATATAAGCATTTTTTTCTTATACCATTTTTCTTGTACCATTTTGTTTCTGTTTTTCGTTGTATTATTTGCATGTGTTAATATATATTCTTTAAGTTTATGTTAAAATAATTAAATAATTAAATTAAAATAAAGTTTAAAAAATATTTAAGTTTTAAATATATTTTAATATATGCTTTTTTTCTTATTGTACCATTTTGTTTCTGTTTTCCATTGTGTCATTTTATTATACTGCTGTTATTTGTTCATGTATATTATTTATTTAATCGTAAAAAATTAGACATATAAGTATATAATATAGACATATTATATAAGTTTGATTTGTTAATATATGTTATAAATATATATACATATTTGATTAAATAATTATATTAATATATAAATATTATATATGTAATAATTCAAATTTAAATAAAGATAATGATGATGACGATGATGATAATGATGACGACGATGATGATAATAATGACGATAATGATGATGATAATGATGGTGTTGATGATGATAATGATGATGATAATGATGATGATGATGATAATGACGATAATAATGGTAATAATGAATAATAATGATGCTTGTAATGATAATAATAATAATAATAAATGTTATAAATATTATTATTTAAAACAATAAATTTTTAATAATTAATAAAATAAAATAATTATTTTATATTTAATAATAAATATTATTTGGTGTTAATTATTATATTTAATAATTATATAATTATTATCTATACATATATATATATATATATATATACATACATATATATCCATATATTTAAATATTTTAAAAGTTGTATATTTTTAAATATTTTAAAACTTACCCATCTATACTTTTATAAAATGCCGAGACGTAAAATAGAACGAAATTTAGAGGAAGAAGAAAAATTTAAACAACAACGTCGTGAAAAAAAGGCTGATAATCAACGTCAGCGTCGACAAGCTATGAAAGTAGTACTAAATAATAGTAATAGTTTACAAAACAAAATTAATCAAGGATATAATATTATTGATCTTGCAAGTATTAGTGAAATACATGATAATCATGTAACAACAAATGCTACTTCGTTACATCAAAAACATGCAGAATATCAATCTCAATATCGATTACGCAAAAAAGGACAGCCACAATTAAATATAAATGATATAACAATAATGAATAATATAGAAGAATATTATATTGGGTCTATGGATGTATATTGTATTCATTGTAATGCAAAACATTTCGCTGCTGAAAAAGTGTCTAATAAAGGAAATTCATTTCATGATTGTTGTAATCATGGTGCAGTATATCTTCAACCATTACCTAAATTTCCTCAATTTCTTCATTCTTTATTCGATGGAACTCATGAAAAATCTAATAATTTTTTTTCAACATATTCGTAGTTATAATAGTTCATTTTCATTTGCATCATTTAACGCTAATTTAATCAACTTTCAAGATAGACGACCTGGTCCATATTGTTTCAAGATACAAGGGCAGATTTATTATTAAATTAATACAGCATTATATGCTGTACAAAATGAAACTCCTACTTATGACCAACTTTTTATTGTAGATTCAAATGAAGCAATAAATTATCGTCTTAATCAATATTTACATTTAGATTTTGAAATTGTACAAAATCTTGAACATATAATGCGTGAATGTAATATATTTGCTCAATCGTATCAAATGATGGGTGAAGAATTAGAAAATCAACAGCGTTTAGAAATGGAATCTGGTGAATTATTACCAGAATTACAATTATTATTTACTTTAAAACCAGGTATGGATAAACGTCGATATAATGCTCAAAGAACTAATGAAGTTGCTGCTGTTTTTTATACAAATGCGGATGGAGAAATTCCAGAATCATACGTTACAATACGTAATAGAAATACTAAAATTTTACAAAAAGTTAGTATTATGGACCCAAATGTTGAACCATGGATATATCCATTGTTTTATCCATATGGTACTCAAGGATGGCATCGTCATTTAACAAAATTAAACAGTAATAGACGAATAACTAGAGGACAATATATTAAATATCGTATGGCTATTCGTAATGAATTTAATGCTTTTATATTAGGTCGTCGTCTATTTCAGCAGTGGCTCGTAGACAGTTACGTAAAAATTAAAAAAGATAGAATTGATTACTGTAAAGATCATCAAAAAGAATTACGTACTGAAACATATCAAGGTTTGAAAGATTATATAGAAACTATGGCAAATAATTTAAATAGACATATTGGAAAAATGGTTATACTTCCTTCTACATTTACTGGATCACCGCGTAATATGTTACAAAATTATCAAGATGCAATGGCAATTGTTAGTAAGTTTGGTAAACCAGACCTTTTTATTATCATGACTTGTAATCCAAAATGGCGTGAAATCGAGGAAAACCTCTTACCTGGTCAACAAGCTTCTGATAGACCTGACATATGTGCTCGTGTTTTTAACATTAAAGAAGATTATTTAATTGATTTAATTGTTAAACAAAAATTTTTTGGTGAAGTAGCAGCGTTTGTGTACGTTATTGAATTTCAAAAACGTGGTTTGCCACATGTTCATGTGTTGATTATTTTAAAATATAATTTTAAAATAACAACTCCACAGATTGTTGATAAATATATTTCTGCTGAAATTTCTGATCCATGTGAGAATCGTATTTTACATGAAACATATGATTCATGGATCTTGTGGCGATTGGTGTTTGGTAGATGGACGTTGTTCGAAACATTATCCGAAATCTTTTCTCGAAGAAACTAGAATGGATGAAGATGCTTATCCTTATTATCGTAGACGAGATAATGGTAGAAATTTTGAACGTCCTGGTGGATATATAGTCGATAATCGTTATGTTGTTCCATATTGCCCTATTTTATCGATTATATTTAATTGTCATATTAACGTTGAAATAGTTTCAAGTATCAAATCAGTTAAATATTTGTATAAATATATTTACAAAGGACACGATGTTGCTGCTATAACCATTGAGCCAATAACAGAAAATGTAATTATTGATCATGATGAGATACATAATTATATTGAAGCTCGTTATGATGGACCTGTAGAAGCCAGTTGGCGTATTTTTGGTAAGAAGTTACAAGATAAAAGTCATGCTATAATACGTTTGCCAGTCCATCTTCCTAATGAACAAAATATTATAATCGAAAATGAAAACATTGATGACGTAATGACTGCTGCTTTAAATCAAGTTACTATGTTAATAGATTATTTCTCATTGAACATACGCGATAAAGAAGCAAGACAATATTTATATATAGAAATTTCACGTTATTATACATTTAAAAAAGAGAAAATTAATGGTAGGAATGTATCGCGTTGGGTTAAACGTAAAAGTCATTATAATTGTGTAGGACGAATATATTTCGTTAGTCCAGCACAAACAGAATTATATCATTTACGGTTATTATTACTCACAGTGAAAGGGGCTACAAGTTTTAATGATTTGAGAACTGTAAATGGAGAATTTTGTCAATCGTTTTCAGCAGCATGTTTGGCACTAGGTTTAATTGAAGATGATGATGAATGGAAACAAGCTATGAATGAAGCTGTTGGATGGATGATGCCTCGACAACTTCGTAGATTATTTGTACGTATATTATTACATTGTCAGCCACTGCACCCCGAAGAGTTATGGGAAAATTTTAAAGTAGCAATGTCGGAGGATTATGTTCGACATTTTGGTATGCTACAAGGACAAAATAAAGCTTATGTGCAAATTAATAATATATTTTGTGCTGAAGATAAAAGTTTTGCTGATTTTCCACAAATGGAACAATTAATAAAAAATAACGAAAGGGAGGATTACATGACACTTGAAGAAAGTATGGAAATAGGTATCAAACAATACAAACAATTAAATGACAAGCAAAAAGAGATAGTCGATCTTTTATTAAATAGATTAGACCAGTGCTCGGAGATAGTTGCCCTTTTCGGGCCGATTCCGTGGCTCACGCCTATTGCCCCCCACTCACCGCTCGTGCGTTAGCGACGAGTCGCCAGATACGCGTAACTAAGGAGCGCGACGTTTTGTCTCAGGAGCGTCCGTATATAAGAATGCCCAAATATAATAATAAGACAATACTTTTCTATAAATAAAAGTTTTTCTTCAATATTTTATATCAATGAAATATAAAATATTGAAGAAAAACTTTTAATTTTGAGAATTTTCGCCGTGCATTTAGAAAAGTATTGTCTTACTATTATATTTGGACATTCTTATATACGGACGCTCCTGAGACAAAGCGTCGCGCTCCTTAGTTACGCGTATCTGGCGACTCGTCGCTAACGCACGAGCGGTGAGTGGGGGGCAATAGGCGTGAGCCACGGAATCGGCCCGAAAAGGGCAACTATCTCCGAGCACTGGATTAGACAATAATAGTAATCACAATAATCATTGTTTGTATATTGATGGTCCGGGTGGATCAGGTAAAACATTTATATATACAACTATCTACCATTTAGCTAGAATTAGAAATAAACGCGTGTGTACAATGGCTTTTACGGGCATTGCAGCGACATTACTACCTGCTGGAAAGACAGTTCATAAAACATATGGATTACCGGTTCCATTATTTGTTGATTCTTCATCTGCTATTAAAATTCAATCGATAGAAGCTCAATATTTGAAAGAAATTGATATTTATATTTGGGATGAAGCACCAATGGCACCACGATATGCATTAGAAATTATGGATAGAACATTGCGTGACATTATGAATAATGATTATCCTTTTGGCGGAAAAATTGTTTTATTAGGTGATGATTTCAGACAACTTTTGCATTAAAATACATGCTATTCAAAGTGAAATAGTGAATCTTTCTATTAAATTTAGTTCTACTTGGAGACATTTTGTAAAATTCTCTATAACACAAAATATGCGAGTTCTCCCTGAAGAAATTGAATTTTCAAAATTTATATTAGATATGGGAGATGGCATATTAAATGATTTTAATGACAATATACAAATTCCTGAATATTGTATAGCACCTATTAATGCTGATATTGTTGAAGATATATATGGTGATTTAATACGAAGGAAAGAGTTTGTCAAAGTAGCTAAATGTGCGATACTTTCTGCAAGAAATATTGATGTAGATGAAATCAATAAAAAAGTTGTTGAATTATTCGAAATAGATAATGAACGGATTTATACAAGTATAGATAGCATTGTAAATGGTGACAATGGTGACATTGGTGAAGCTTTGTTACCCGAATATTTAAATAGTTTATCTCCACCATCTCTTCCTCCTCACGAATTGCGTTTAAGACCAAATTGTATTATTATGTTGATTAGAAATCTTAATATTAATGAAGGTCTTTGTAATGGTACTAGATTAATGGTTATAGAGCTTGCAGATCATTTATTGAAATGTAAAATTTTAACAGGTGATAAAGCAGAAGATATCGTTTTTTTGAATCGAATAACGTTATATTGTGAAAATGTATATCCTTTTACTATTTCCAGAAGACAATTTCCAATAAAATTAGCTTTTGCTATGACAGTTAATAAATCACAAGGACAAACGTTTGATAGAATCGGTTTAGATCTTCGTAAAGATGTTTTTAATCATGGTCAACTTGATTGTTATGCCTCGGGTGAGGCACGGTAAATTTCGGGATCGTTGCCGGATTAAGATTAAGGAATCTGGGATGCGTTTGGCGGGTTACCCGTAGCACTGGACACTTTTTATGTTAAATAAAACTTTTATTCATTACAAATGGTCTTAATTATAATTCGTCCTCGTATTTATTATCTACTCGTATCGCGTATCGTGTTAACTGACACTCGCGTGCGCGTGTTTGGAGTCGGGTTTACGTCGCGAGACTCGCTTCTCGTTCTCCACGATTTTTACTAAGTGAGACTATTCGATATTGCAATAATTATCGACACTTGCTGTTGACACTCGCGACTGTTAGCGCTACTGCCCGCGTAATATTAATTAAGGATAAAAACTGCCCGCAGCTCGTTAGCGATGGGTCTTTTTATTATCTCCCCTTGGTTTCCCAGGAGAGGATCGTTTAGCGACAAGACCATGTGTCGTGTCGCTCGATTTTTGCGGCAAGATCCGGATGCAAGCTAAGGAGTTCTAAGTAGGACTTCTTTGCTTGCATTTTCGCAATTTCCTTTTCGCTTTTAGGTAGGACCTCTACGTTGCATTTTCGCAACGTCCTTATTCCGCTTGCCTTGGTTTCCGCGTTTTCGTAATGAGTGATTGCGCGGTCGCCCGGGCTTCGCGCGTGGCTCGCGTTGTCAGCGCTTCGCTCGGTCAACGTTCGTAACGTGATCTGTATTCGCGTTACACGTTGAGCAATCATATCAAATAATATGTATTTAGAATAATATATTTAATAATTCGTGTATAGCCTGTTCGGGCTATAACATCCCTCGCCCGTAAAAAAAAGAAAAACGGAGGTGTAAAAGTGACGTTTTTCGCAAAACAAAATTTCTTCTTATTCTAATGTACAATATTTTCCCCGTATATAATATGAGTATAATCGTTTCTTATTCTAAAATCGTGTGCTTAAACTACGTTTTAGTATGGGTCTAGGGAATCCGTATGACATACGTGATTCGTTGTCTTCTTCGTATATCCTGACTGACGGTCGTTTCGTATATTTCTTTTTATTTTTTATAATTATATAAATTATTAATATTATTATAATAACCCAAGTAACACAGTCTGGTTATATTCGCTGCGACAGTAAAAATGTGGCTAATATAACGTCCTGCCAGCCTTAATTACAGCTATTTGGCAATAAATGCTATTTTGCTGGACTTTTGACTGCAAAAGCGCTGTGACAGCTAATATAAAGTCAAAAACGCAGCTATTTTAGCTGTATTAATAGTTGTAAAATCACTGTGACAGCAATCAAAGAACCAAAACTAGCCGCAGCGATTTTATCTGCATTAATTATTATGAAGTCGCTGTGACAGCAATAACAAAAGCCAAAATTTAGCCACAGCTATTTTAGCTGTATTAATAGCTGCAAAGTTGCTGTGATAGCGATCAGAAAAACCAAAACTAGCCGCAGCGATTTTAGCTGCATTAATTGGTATGAAGTCACTGTGACAGCAATAACAAAAGCCAAAATTTAGCCACAGCTATTTTAGCTGTATTAATAGCTGTAAAGTTGCTGTGATAGCGATCAGAAAAACAAAAACTAGCCGCAGCAATTTTAGCTGCATTAATTGGTATGAAGTCGCTGTGACAGCAATAACAAAAGCCAAAATTTAGCCATAGCTATTTTAGCTGTATTAATAGCTGTAAAGTTGCCGTAATAGCGATCAGAAAAATTAAAATTAGCTGCAGCGATTTTAGCTGCATTAATGGATATGAAGTCGCTGTGATTTGTATGTCACAGCGAAAGTCAAGAATAACGTGACTATCAGTTTTATATTTAATTTAGCATATATCAGCGATGGTCAGCGGACCCATGTGTTCATTTATGCGGCTCTAAAATTATTATTTAAGGATGTGTGTAGTTCTGTAATCACTGTACTTATATAAATTTGCGTCTGCTCTATTATACTTTATATGTACGTTATAAATTGTAATAATTTGCAATGATTATATAATCTTTAAATTTGATTTAAGTTTAGTAAGGTTCCGGGTTATCAAAGGTTCCGGGTTATCAAAGGTTCCGGGTTATCAAAGGTTCAATACCAGTTGAAGCCAAAAATTTTTTTTAATACGCTTTTCAGTCTTTTTATATAATTTTAAAATTAAAATTTAACTTTCATTGAATATAAATTGACATATGAAAAACATTATCCGTTTATTAGTTTGTTTATCTTTATTACTATCATTGCCGTAATGTGGCTATGACAACATCTTTACGGCAAAATAGTTGTGCAGCCAAATGGCTATGACAACGTCTTTATAGCAAAATAATTACGCAGCCAAATGGCTATGACAACGTCTTTACAGCAAAATAGTTATGCAGCCAAATGGCTGTGACATCGTTTTCAAAGCCTAAAAATGTTGTCCCACTTTTGCTGTCACAACTTTATCAGAATGTCACAATGATGTTGTGGCAGTAGCTGTGGTAGACAAAAATGCTGCAGTTTAAGTTGCGACAACGTTATCGCAGACGTTTTAAAGCTTCATATGCTACTTGGGAACTGTGGTTATTCCACTTGTCGCCATAGGATATACGAATTGTTTTTTCGTAAAGAATTTGTCATTATTGTTTTGCAAATCATTGTTTATATCTTTCAATTTATTTTTTAATTCTGTTAATTCTGAATGCTGTACGATATTCTGTTGTTTCGTGTCTAGTATGTCTGTATTGTCTCGTATAAATGTAATATTAATTTCCGGTTTCTATTTCGTTACCTTGTATGACTTCTTTTGGTTGGATCGTCATTTCTGTTGTTATTAATTTACATTTATTTTGAAGGGTAATTTGCCCTGTTCCTTTAATTACTTTTCTAATCTCGTTATAATTTTCGCATTGAATTATTATTGATTATTCGCGTACAGTTGAGTATAGCCAAGTAAGTGGCTGTTGCAACGGTATCCATATTGTTTCTGTCGCAATTACATGTTTACTTTTGCAAGCCTCGTTTTGGTTTTGTGGTTGCAAGTACATTTGTATTTCGCACGGCGCGTTTGGATTAATACGGTGTATTGGTTGCGTTTTCTCAGATATGTATCTGGAATTTATTTGGATACACTTTTTTAAGTCGTCCTCCGTTATTATGATATATGTAATCCTTCTCTATTAACTACGATTATTTCGTGGTTTATTTCCGCGTGCGTAAATATATTTTTATGATCGTACGTAGGTAATGGGGTTACCTTTATTATATCGTATACTGGTTGTGAGATTAGTGGGAATCGCAATACAGTAAATATGATTGATCCTTCACGGTATGCAGTTATTTTAATATATTCTTCTAGTGCTAGCCATTCGTCGTTTCGAATTTCAAAAGGGAAATATAAACCGTGAGGTAATTGGATAGCTGCTTCTTTTAAATGTGTTATAATGTCGCTAATAGGTGTTAGTACGGGATGCATATTGCCCTTGCGTACATACATAAGATATTCTATTACATCTTTCGCATCCCGAATTAAATCTGTTATCATCGCGATGATTACCGTAAAATGTTCGGTTATTTCTTCGCGAGTATTATATTCTCGAACATAATGATTTAATAATTTACCGTTATGGTTTAATATATTTTCTAGTTTATCTAGGTGTACTATTGTACTATTTAAGATTTTTATTTGATTTTTCGCGACATGTTGAATGATTTGCTGATTATTTTGTAAGAGATTTAATTGTTCGTTTATTAATTCTCTATCGTTCGCGTCCATTGTACCGAACAATAGCGAATGTTTTCGCTATTCCGCCTATTCCGTCGATGAGACCTCTACGTCCGTTCGTCCGTGTCTTATATAGCGTATTTATTAGAGTGATCAATTTCGTTAATTGTTTCGACTCGTTTTTTACGATTTCCTTTAAATTATCGCAAGTGCGTTTATGGTGGAACTCCGACTTTATTTGTTCGCACATCTTGTTAGTTTGTTGGATGTATTGATTTATTTGCCATACTTTGTCGTTTAGTGTCGTTATATCTAATTTAATGACTAATTTCCACGTTTTTGTAGCTTGCTGTAATTGTCTGATTTTTTCGAAATATATGCCGGGGTTGTGTAGGAATTCGTGAACTTTGTAAGGTGAATCCGTTTCATGTTGCCCCGTGCGACTCTCGGCCTGTCGACTGTTCCAGCTGACGAGTATCCTGTAATTTCATATTAAAATGTTTCATATAACCGTCTTATCGGCTCTCATTTTATGAGTTTAAGTTTTCTTCTTGCTGGCTTTTAGCGTCGTGTGGTTTTTTATTCAGTCGTGTTTTACTGAGTATACCACTAACATGGTTTGCGCGAATTTAATTGATCGATCACGTTATCTTCCCTCTTCGGAGGAAGATTTCGACAGTGATGGTGCAGTGTTAATTATTGTGCCTCAAACGGATATGAATGAGATGGACGACGGGTTCGACAGTGCTGTTTGGGTGCCTCGTTATGAGCCTCCCGATGGATTTATTCCATTATTGCGACGACTTTGGTTGGATGTGCCTGTACGCTTTCGAGGGCGCGTTTTTCTCAATCATCTCCGTCCTACCTTCCGTAACTCCGAAGGGCGAGGTCGGGCTACGGTTGAGCAGATGCGTCGCGCTTTGGATCGAATGCGGTTAATCGGTCGTTCCAACAACGAATAGATAAGTTTTTTTATTTTAATTTTCTATAAATTGCTTTAATTTGTTTGTATGCATGCGCACCGCTTTTCTTCCTTTCTTAATTGTATAATTCACGTCCGAATTTTTCTCGATTATTACGTACGGTCCGGTCCATAGGGATTCAAGTTTCTTAGATCGTCCGCGTCGGAGCGTCTCGTCGTGTACTAATACCTTGTCGCCGACTTTAAATTTTATTTCTCTAGTACTTTTGTCGTACTGTTTTTTGGCTTTAAATTTTTCTTCCTTGATATGCTCTTTTGCGAGCTGATTTGTTGCTCTTAGTCTTTCTTTTAATTCTTGCGCGTAATCGTCGTAGTTATATGTCGGTTTAGGCGGTCTCGTCAGTGACGTAGGTAGATCCGCTTGGTGCCCGTAGACTAATTCGAAGGGTGTATACCCCGTAGCGGTGTGTGGCGTCGTATTATATGTGAACATTGCGAACGGTATCCATTCGTCCCAGTCTGTCTGGTCTTCGTTTATGTAGTGTCTTAAATATTCCGCTAATGTTCGATGCGATCGTTCTAACGCGCCATTACTTTCCGGATGATAGGCAGTTGTTTGTATTTTATTTATTTTTAATAATTTACATGTATTTTTAAATATTTCGCTGAGGAAATTTGTGCCTTGATCCGTTAAAATTTTTTCCGGTATTCCGTGTTCAAGTACAATTTTTGTAACGAATTCTTTACTGACCGTGTTCGCTTCTTGGTTTGGAATCGGTATCGCTTTGCTGAATTTCGTTAAATTGTCTTGGAATGTTAAAAGATATTTATTTCCATTTGTTGTAACTGTTAGCGGTCCTACAATATCTAACGCGCATTTTTCGAAAGGTTTAGTAGGCGTACCCGTAATTATTAAAGGTACTTTATTTTTTCGCGATAGTTTATTTTTCTGGCACAATTCGCATTTTGCAATGTATTTTTCTACATCTTTCGTTATTCCTGGCCAATTATAATTTAGGCGGATTCTTTTTATCGTTCGTTCAACTCCTTGATGTCCTCCTGTGGGTGCATCATGATATTCATATAATATCTGTTTCTTGTCTTCCTCCGTGTATATTTTTTCTTCGTCGGAGTTTGTTTCTTCTTCTATTGCGAGGATCTCTCGTTCTTCCTCTTCTGTTTCATGCGCTTCTCTTGTTACATTGCGGCTCAGTGCATCGGCGTTTGCGTACGCTCGTCCGGCTTTATGTATGATTTCATAATCATATTCTTCGAGTTTTAATCTCCATCGGACCAATCTCGATCCGGGATCGTTCACATTAAATAACCAGATTAATGGTTTATGGTCGGTTACGATTTTAAATTTCGTACCGTATACGTATGGCCTAAAATGTTTTACAGCCCATACAATCGCTAATAATTCTTTCTCGGTTATATTGTAATTCTGCTCTGCCCGCGATAAAACTCTGCTGGCGTAAGCAATTGGCCGGTCGTTACCTACTTTTCCTTGTGACAATACTGCTCCGATTGCATAGTCGAAAGCATCAGTGGTCACTATGAATTCTTGATTAAAATCTGGATACGTTATCACTGGCGCAGTCATTAATCTTTCCTTTAATATTTCGAAAGCATTTTGCTGTTCCATAGTCCACTCGAATTTTTCCGTTTTCTTCGTTAATATCGTCAGTGGCTTGGCTATTTTTGAAAAATCTTCTATGAATTTTCTGTAATATCCGGCTAGTCCTATGAAAGATTGTATATTTTTTACTTTCTTCGGCGTCGGAAATTCCTTCATTGCCGTTAACTTTGACGGATCCGGAGATATCCCATTCTCCGAAATTATGTGACCTAGATAAATTACTTCCTTGCGCAAAAATTCGCATTTATCTGGTTGCAATTTTAGATTATTTTCTCGGAGTCTCTGCAGTACTTCCTTGAGTTTTTTATTGTGGTCCTCTAGGCTCGCTCCATATATGACGATGTCGTCTAAATAAACTAGACATTTAAGTCTTTGCATTCCGGTTAGAATTGAATTCATTAGTCTCTGGAATGTTGCTGGCGCATTTTTCAATCCAAACGGCATTCTATTAAATTCATAGTGTCCGTAGGGCGTTGAAAAAGCTGTCTTTTGTTTATCTTGCTCAGCCATTGGTATCTGATGATATCCTGACGCTAAGTCTAGTGTGGTAAAATATTTAGCGTTTCCTAACTGGTCCAGTATCTCGGTGATATTGGGCAGTGGAAATGAATCGCCTATTGTTAAGTCGTTTAGCTTCCGAAAGTCTACTACTACTCGGAGCTTAGATTTTCCGGATGCGTCGGCCTTTTTCGGTACCACTAATAAGGGTGCGTTCCATTGACTCGCGCTTGTTAGGATTATGCCATTTTTCAGCATTTCTTGCACTTGTTTATTTACTTCCGTCTTTTGCTTATCGGGAAGACGATACGGTCTCGTGTTCACCGGCGAGGTATCGGCGCGCGTGTTTATCTCGTGCTCTACCGTCGCGGTGCACGAGTGGTTCTCCGTCCAACTGAAATGTATTGAAATATTCTTCGCATATCCGTAGGAGTGCCTGTTTTTCTTCCGTATTTAAATGTTGCGTGCGTAGTAGTTGTCAGATTTGTCTCGAACTAGTAGGCTTAAAATTTTTTCTTGCTTATATCGTGTGTATTTTGGATTCGATTTCGCGTTCTATGTCTTCGAGGGTGACGTTCGGCGTCTGTATCTCGACTTCTGTATCGGTTGTATTTATGATACTAACGGGACACGTGTAATCCTTCGGTTCTACTAAGCAGTTTCCAAGGTAGATTCCTGGAGCTGTTTCCTCTGCTCGTACTATTCCTATCCGATTTTGCTTCGTTATCGCTTTTACGATGGTTTCGCTGCGCGGTTTTAGGATTGTTTTGTTAAACGTATGGAATCTTAGCACGGCGTCTCCTATTTTTAATTGGTTTTGATTATAATCACAGGATACCAAATGTTGTCGAAGGAAATTAATTCCTAGTATTCCTTTATATTCTATCGGAATGTCGTCTCTTACAACGTAAAATGCATGTTTTACCTTGTGATTTTCTATTTTAATCGTGGCGTACATTTTTTCTATGGTGTGTACTTTATGCCCGGTTATGCCTGTAAGCGCGATTTTACCTTCATGTATTAGTGTGTCGTCCTTTAAATGTTTCAATTTTATTAACGAGATGGTCGATCCTGAGTCGTACAACATCTGTATTTTTCCGTCTTTTGCTTGTCGCATTGGTAATGTTATTAGCAATAAGTCCGTCTTTTTCTGTGCGCGTGGCATATCTTTAATATGCGTAACGCGATACTCAGATGCAAGTCGCGGTTGTCTCTTTCTCGCTTCCTCCTGCTCGTCTTCGCTGCTGCTACTTGCGCTATTGGCGTTCCTTTTCTGTTGTCGCGATTTCTTTCGGTCGCGTATATTTTCTTCGCGCGTTTTTTGCTGATTTCCGATTTTTAGTTTATCTGTACTACTTTTCGGTTTTCCGTTTAGGCTCCAGCATTCGTCGCGGCTGTGTCCTGTTCTTTTGCAATGCGAGCAGTATTTACTTATCGCGTTTATTCGCGAGGGTTTTTCTGGTTTCGGGAGCGCGTATCGGCTACTTCGACAATCGCGTCCGTAATGTCCGTTTTTCCGCATTTAAAGCATTGCGGTGTCGGATTTCGACTATTTCGCGAGTAACTTGATTCGGTTTTATTTTTATTAACAAAACTACTTGTTCTCGCTGTTCCCGGTCTTAGTTTTTCTTCGGCGCTCGCGCCCGTTATCGCTTCTTGGAGCGTCGTATATCGCTGTGCGCGTACGAGTACTTGTAATTCTTCGTGTAGCCCGATCTGGTAATTTATTAACGCCTGCTCTTGGATTGTTTGTTGAATTGTGCGTTTTGATGATGCGGAATGCTCCTTTCCTTCGATCATCGAATCGTATAATTTCATCGCTAGTAAATCAACGCGTTGTCCGAAAGCGTGCGCAGTTTCATTCGGCTTTTGTTTTAGCGAATTGAATTCGATCTGTAGATATGTCGTGCTTTGTTTCGACTGGTAACAAGTCTCGAGTTGTTATTCTAGTTCGTCGAAAGTCTGAATATTTCGTGTCTCGAAATCCTGCATGGCTTTTCCTTTTAGTTTCGTATATAAAATTGCTCGGATTAAAGATTCTTCATCCGCGGGATTTATGTCTTGTACGGCGTACGTGCATGCATTTAAAAATTCTAATAACTTATGTCGCGATGTTCCGTCAAATTCGGGAATCATTGTTCTTGCTTCTTTTAACACCAAGTAGTTTGGAGCAATGCTATGTCGATTTCTAATGTCGCGGTCGGTTCGCCCGTATGTGGCATTAAACGCGTCGTTATCGTTCTCTCGGCGGGTACATCCGTGACGTGGCAAATCCATAATCGCGTCTTCTACTCGCGTTACTCGCCTATTCAATGCTCTTATTTCTGTGCGCATTTCATTTAGTATTTCGAAGAGTTGCGTACTATCTCTTCTTTCTTCGCGATGTGTTTCGGGAGGCGGCGTGCGATTCGCCTCCGCTATGTTTTGGTCCATCTGTCGAATGGATCGTCGCGTGTGTTCCATTTCCTCGTCTACCGCTCTTTGCGACGGGTTCGCGGGAGCGCGTTTTTGCGGGTTTCGCGATTCGGCCATTTTATTTTCTTGTTGGCTATAATTCTCTTCCGAATCGAACAGATCGCTCTCGTAGGAAGTCAATGAAAATTCGCGTCGTAAAGATACTCTACTTGGAGTTCTGCTAATATACGGTCGCGTACGTCTAGTCTCGCGTTGAGTGTTGTCACTGGGGTCAGTCGTATTACGCGGGAGTAGGCTTTCGTCCAAATTGTTAAATGGAAATTCGTGTTCTGTGACGACGTTTTCCGGTAACTCGGGCTCGCTTTCGCTCGAGTATTGAGTTTCTAAGTTTTTTTCGCACGTTATAAAGATTTTCTCGCGGTGTTAAGCTTAATTTAATCGCTCGTCGGGCTGGTTCGCTCAGTAACCACGATCGGTTCGCTATCGGTTTCGGTATATTCGAACCTTCCGACATTCACGTAGTTATAATTATTAAATTTTTTCGGACTTACAATATTATGACGGCTCGCATGATCGCTCGCTGTGTTAGTAGGTTGCTGACGCTGCAGTCCTTCGCTCGGCGGCTGATACGGCTAACGATGCTCGTCGTACGGCGGTCGTTGTCCGGCGTCGGTGCGTTGTCCGTAGAGTTATCGTAGGTCGCGATGCTTGGCGGCTCACGTTTCTGCTACAGCTGTTGTGGCGATGCTCGTTCTGTTTTCCTTGCGTTGTATTCCGTCGATTGTGGTTTCCGTCGGCTTACGTTTTACGTGTGCTGGCGTGCCTGCCCTGTTTACACTCGGGGTGCTTTGCAGGTCTTGGGGAAGGCTTGGCTGCTTCCGTCCGTCAACTTTAATTCGATTTGTAGCTGGCGTGCCCGTTTTTGAATACAGTTGTGCCTTTTTCAGGTCTTAGCGGGATGAGCTCGCTGACGTCCTCTGGCAGATCCCACCGCTGCCACCAATTTTGTTATGCCTCGGTGAGGCACGGTAAATTTCGGGCCGGATTAAGATTAAGGAATCTGGGATGCGTCTGGCGGGTTACCCGTAGCACTGGACACTTTTTATGTTAAATAAAACTTTTATTCATTACAAATGGTTTTAATTATAATTTGTCCTCGTATTTATTATCTACTCGTGTCGCGTATCGTGTTAACTGACACTCGCGTGCGCGTGTTTGGAGTCGGGTTTACGTCGGGTAGACTCGCTTCTCGTTCTCCACGATTTTTACTAAGTGAGACTATTCGATATTGCAATAATTATCGACACTTGCTGTTGACACTCGCGACTGTTAGCGCTACTGCCCGCGTAATATTAATTAAGGATAAAAACTGCCCGCAGCTCGTTAGCGATGGGTCTTTTTATTATCTCCCCTTGGTTTCCCAGGAGGGGATCGTTTAGCGACAAGACCATGTGTCGTGTCGCTCGATTTTTGCGGCAAGATCCGGATGCAAGCTAAGGAGTTCTAAGTAGGACTTCTTTGCTTGCATTTTCGCAATTTCCTTTTCGCTTTTAGGTAGGACCTCTACGTTGCATTTTCGCAACGTCCTTATTCCGCTTGCCTTGGTTTCCGCGTTTTCGTAATGAGTGATTGCGCGGTCGCCCGGGCTTCGCGCGTGGCTCGCGTTGTCAGCGCTTCGCTCGGTCAACGTTCGTAACATGATCTGTATTCGCATTACATGTTGAGCAATCATATCAAATAATATGTATTTAGAATAATATATTTAATAATTCGTGTATAGCCTGTTCGGGCTATAACATTATGTTGCTTTCTCGCGAGTTCGTTTTTGGCAAGCATTAAAAGTTTATCTTGGTAATCAAAGAGATGATGCTCGTGTTAAGAATTATGTGTATAAAGAAATATATTTTAAAATTTTTTAATGTTAATTTATTATGTAATATTTTGTTATAAATATTTTTATTTAATTCAATTTTATATTATTAAAAAAAATATATTTATTAAATAATAGAAAGATTATTAAATTAAATTTTTTTATTCTACATTGAATAAATAAAACTTTAAATAAAAATATTTTTAATTTAAATTAAATATAGAAAAAAAATTATATAAAAAATATAAATATTATATTAGAACTTTTCGTTAATGCTTAAAGTTCTTAACGATATTTTGCTAATGTATAAATATAAGTAAAATTTCCCTAAAAAATATTTTTTGTGGCTGGACAATAACATAAATGATTACAATCAGTGTTTAATTAATGTTATTAAAAAGACTTTATTAGTTATTTTTGTATTAAGAAAACTGAAATAATTTATAATTTTAAGCATAACTATTTTCAAATATTAAAAAATTTTGTGCTAAAAAATCATAAAATTCTAATAGAGAAGTGTAAAAAAAATTAAAAAAAAATTAATCAATATATATATATATATATATATATATATATATATATATATATATATATACATACACATATATATATGTCCAGAGGTAGTTTTCGGGACAATCTGTGCGACGCAAAGGCAGTTTCCAGGACTTTTGTAGGTTTTCAGGACTGTCCCGAAAAAAATTATATATCTAACGGCAGTTTTCAGGACGTCCCGAAAACTGCCTTTGGACATATAAAAGAGCTGTCCTGAAATGAACCTCCAGATATATATTGTTTATATATATAAATTCATTTGTATAATGGTGCTTTTTAGGACATGTTAACAAAATTAAGAAATGAATATGTACCGATGTGTATATGTCGTGAATTACAATATATATTTTCAAAGAAGGATCTTTAGTAACGATTCTGGTAAATATAAACTTTATATATATTTATTTTATTTGATATACTCTAAATCTATATATAAATTCATTTGTATAATGTTGCTTTTCAGGACATGTTAACAAAATTAAAAAATTAATATGTACCGATGTATATATCTCGTAAATCACAATATATATTTTCGAAGAATCACTATAGTAACAATTCTGGTAAATATATAAGCTTTATATATATAAATATATTTCTTATTTAATGTTCTCAGGTAAAATATATATACTTAAGTCCTAAAAATTTATATATCAATTGTAATATTGAAAACCATTATTTCTTTTTGTAATGAACAAGTATATACATCAAACGATACATATATATTATATAATATAATAAATGTGATAATACATGTAAACAGTAATAATATTTATCTTTATGTAAGGTAAAAAACATGAAACTAAATCTTTTACACTATCCTTTAAACTATATATAGAAGATGCACATTTCTCATTAGAGCAAACTCTCCAATTTTTATTTTTGATTGATACGGGTGGATGAGTGTTTCTAGCATCTTCAAATATATCTATTCTAATACTATGTTCCAATATATGTATATGTGAGACGATACATAAATGTAAACTTTCAAGTATAATTATTACAAATATAATTATTATATTAATGCAGGATTATTTCTCTGAAAAATCGTGTATTCTTGTATACTTCAACATAACTGTAAAGTTGATAAATCTGTTAAGAACATGAAATTATTAGATTTTTTATTGTAATACAGATAATATACAATATGCTGCATTTGGGATATGACATGCTAAAGCACTGTCTTCACTAATGTATCCATTAACTGAATAGCAATACAAATGTTTACTCAATCTTCTAATACGTCAACAACTAATACGAAACCATTATTGCTTCAACAAACACTGCAAGTTAGTGAATGAGCGTTGATCATTCCATTACAGATCACAAGATTCTATTAGCGGAGACTATATAATATTGAACTCTCGCTTAAAAGATTCTCGTGCTTTGTAAATGGATTCCCTCCAGACATACAATGCAAGCTGGATCCCTGGTTTGTAGATTAGTGCCAATCTATTACTTTCGCCTGCATAAAATGAAAATAAACATGATATAAATATAAATAGGTAGCGTGACATTAAGATCTCGTTCGTAAAGCAATCTTACCAGCATAATTGTCATCATCACAATTCAGTCTTCCTTTAGGTTGAGTGAACAGTCAGTAAATACAATACTTAAAAACATTACCTCATACTGTAGTTGCACAATAGTTATCCCAGCATGCGTAGACCCAAAACTGCATTATTTCTAGCGTAAAGATCCCACTGTAAATAAAAGAGATGATTAATGACTTGAAAATTAGTAGGCCTATGATGCATATACGTACTCTTATATTATAAGCTATGAAGATATAACAGAAAATACTTGTTTCTAATTATAATGTTTTATTACTTATATCTAAGAACTTGTCCCACATTACTAAAATACCCAAGCTCTATCAAATTAGCAAAGAATACTTACCCAATGTCATTTCGTACGAAGAGCAAAATGTCTAAACTTACAAATATGTTTGATACTGAAAACTGATAATAAAGATATTAAGACCATGACATATGCGAGGTTAGGATATCTGTCATGTGTGCAGTAGGCAATGTAGAAAAACGCCCTGTTAGAATATCTTTATTATTTATATATAGGTTTTGTATATATATTTGTGTGTATATCGTCCGTAAACAATGCCGTGACATACGTAAGATTTTAAATATGAAAGAGTACAGTATATGTTGTATCATAAATGTATGTATATAATTTAGAGAACATCGAAGTAATTATAAATTGTAAAACTAATACCGCAATATTGGTTAAATTTCTAAATGTTTATATGAAATAGCAGATGCAATCGATAACCAGCACTCTTCAATTATTTCCGGGCCTACTGCGTCCTTTTAGTGGTCACAAAAATTTGCTCAAGATTACGAGTTTTTAATAGCATCTTGTCGGTGGCTCTATGAATGATTACCTTGTTTCACATGAAATGCTTGATGCAAAATCTGCAAAAGAAGATTTCGATCAAGTTTTATTTATAAAAATCTATTGAGGAAAACTTATGTAATGTCGTTGAAAAGTCATTTTGTTTTGTCTCGTATGTATACGTTTCGATTGGGCCATATTGTTCGTAAAAAGTTTTTCGATATGTGTTATTTTTATATAATCATAATAAAAGCCATGTGAAAAGTAAGAAATATAGAAGGATGAACATTAAATATGCAGATAATAGGAATTGTAAAAACATATATTTTATTTGTAATTGTACAAAAGAATATCATTATTTTATATTTATTTAAAATAATTTAAAATTAAAATGAAATAATAAAGTCACTTAAATATATCATACAAAGGAGAGAAAAGGCAATTAAAAAAGAGCATGGTAATGTCAATGTAAGTTAATAAATAAATATATACGCTTAAATATATACGATCAAATATATATACGCTTAAATATATACGCTCAAATTATCGCGCTGGCTTTTAATTGCCTTTTCTCCCTTTTGTATGGTAACTTAAAACGTTTTCGGTACAATAGTATAATATATATAAGCATATATAATAACACATATATAATAGCACATTTATAGCATATTGCACATGTAATTATAAACACCTAATATCGATATATGCCCTAAAAATAAATGGTTTTGCACAGTACCGCTTCTCTAACTTTCTCGCAACAACTCGTTAATTTTTGGTTCATTGTGTCAAAATAACTAAAATTAAATATTTTACTTATTTTTGCAATTCTTTAAATACAAGTAATCCACGTATTGTTTTGGAATAAAGTATTTAAATATTTTTAATAAACATTTGTGCATTTAGTGAGGTTTAATTTTGCCAGATATATAGTTATGAATCCATGTTTTAATTTGAGCAACAGATCGATTGACTAAGCACTTATTTTTTTCTTTTATATGGGAAATTTTCTTATTCGATGGCAGCTGTGAAGTGGTAATTTCCTTTTGAAATTCTTGAATTATTATATTACGTTCTTCTTCCGTCCAACGTCTTCTTTTTATTGGACCAAATGGGGATGCTACGAAATAAATGAAATATCAGAATTAACAATACTACTCTAAAAAGCAATGGTCCATTCAAACTTAATTTAAATTTCCATTTATTTATACTAACGTTTCGGATTACTTAAAAATCCTCTTCAGAATATTGAAAAATTTTTTAAATTAATAGTAAAGTGTCAAAATCATAATTATAAAAATATATTTGAAAATTTGGCAATTGTAATGTAAAAATTTAAAAAATATAGGATAATATAGGGATAAAAAATATAAATAATATAAATAATTAAAAATTTAAATTAAGCTAATGTGGGACCATTGTTCATTATCATTTTTTCAATAAAATATTGTTATTATGTACATTGATACAACAATATTATGTACATAATATTGTTGTATCAAAATGCATTATACATTAAAGCTCAATATATACTTTAACATAACCACATGAAAACACAAAACTAAATAATATTTAAGAGAATACACTCTAATTTGATAAATTTGTAAAAGATGTATAAAATAGAAGTGAAAATAAACTTACTACTGCGACGTTTCTTTATCTTTGGAGAATAAGTTTCATCGCAATCATTATCCTTATTCGCCATTGTATGATTTTGACGCATAATTTTCCTTTTTACAGATTTTTGTTGCCTATCTGTTATGCAAGTTATAGGAAGATTGCTTCCAGATTGTACTGAAGGAGGTTTACGTGAACTTATCATACATGTTTCGGCATCGCTTTCCGACTCTACACTCGAGACATCTTTACTTGTATCTTGCATCTCTTCTTCTGTTATTAATAATAATTGTTATGTAAATATATATTATATATAATGAAATATATATAATGAAATTTGTTCGATTCATGAAACCATGGCTAATATGTGCCACAACGGCAGATGTCGATGCGTAAAAAATTGAACAAAGCAGAATGAATGCAACATAAATGATCATCGTATCGGTCTCAATTTAGACTCACTTCAGTCAACAAAGTATGAATATATCATATTTATACTTGACATATTATTTATACTTTGTTGACTTAAGAGGATCCAAATTGGGACCGAAACATTTAATTGTTGCATTCATTGCTGCTTCGCTCGATCTTTATGCATCGACATCTGCGATTGTAGCACACATTAGTCTTAATCTCGTGAACGGTTTATAATCCGGTTATAAATACCCTTGCCTGATTTTTTCTTCTGATTAGATATATGTAATAAAAATACAGAAAAACGGAAAAAAGAATATAATAATTAATGTATTTTATAAAAAGAATTCATGTAAATACATGTAGAATAACAAAACAAATAGTGTATATACCTGAATCACTATTATTGGATTGCTGTTGCACATTTTCACCTAATGCTGCTTGAAGAAACTTTGTCATACGGATGATCTCTATTGCTGGTATTGACTGACGGTAGTGGCGTTTATGAATTTTTTCGTGATGTCCCATAAAGTTCGCCAGATCATCCACTTCATTTTCAGATAAATTTAATGTAATGCACGTTGTAGCAATATGTTTGCGTAATTCAGTACCTCTTAATAAATGTGGTATTCGTGCACCACATTTTTTAGAAAAATTTCGCATAAGAATACACGCTCTTAAATATTTGAAATAGCGTTTATTGCTAGTGTTATTAGGTATGCCGAACACATATGGATTTTTTTTAGGAACATTTGCATCCTTTCGATGCTTCAAAATTAGTTCAATACATCGAACTAATTCCATGTCTAAAATCACAGGCACTGTGCGTCCTAATTTCCCACGAATTAAGAATCTTACGTATTTATCAGCAATCTATATACAAAAGTTATTGAATTATTATTTTGCATTATATACCAATGGCGTAGTTTACTTACACATAATAAAATAATTTATACCTGTTGTAAATTTGTTCCTAATGATTTGTATAAATCTAAATAGGTTTCTTTTGTTATACCTTCGCGAGTATGAAAATCTTCTATAGTAACACGTTCAATTTCTCCTGCTCTTCTTCTATTAAAAACTTGTGTGGATGTAAGTGTAACTTTTGCAAGTTCCAGCCATGTTTTGTACATAAATTTGTTCTGAAGTTTTGCATACAATAATTTTCTTTCGCTTTTTAAATATGAGTGTAGCTTTTTTATATCTTCCATAGATGGAAGCGTAACTTTTTTCTGTCTTTTATATTGTGTCATATTTTCTTCTACTGTTTTGTTTATAGATATCCCATAATCTTCTTGTATTAATTTCAAAAAATTTTCTGTGGTATTTTGCTTTTTTATATCATTTGTTTTTATGCACTCTGTTATTAACAAATTACCAACTTGTTTTAAATTTGTCCCAATATTTGACGCAACTGATGGTGCACCATATTTTTTATTAATGTCATCAAAATGAGCTATTTTATTTACTGCTTTAAGACAATTATCATATATAGAAGGATCATATATATCAGAAAACTCTGTTACGTTAGGATTATACTCTTTTACTGCGATAAGAAATCGTCCTAATAATCGAAGTCTAGCACGTATCATGTCTTGTTGATGCTGATGATTGTATTTGATACATAGTTTGTTTGCATATGTTATCAATAATTTATCATATCTAATACATCGTGTAACATCATCTTCTCTCAAAACTGGGAATAAAACTTTTCTTACTGTCTCACTTGCACATTCATGGATTCTTCCCATCACAGCACGTCCTAAAATTTGTACATTTCTGCCTTCGGTTACACCTGCGCATTGCTTAAAATGATGCCTGATATTATTTTTAGTAAACCATCCTTTACACTTCGCACAACATGTAAAATCTTGTAGTGTTTTGCAACTATTTTTGGCAGGCCTTCGACAAACAATTAACTCTCCCGTGTTTATGGAAGGATCTGTATTATGTATGAAATTCCCTTTCCTTCGAATAGTTTCTATAATTTTTTTTCTTTCTAAATTACCTACAATAAAAATAATATTAGATAATGCATATTAATAAAAATTATAATATATTAATAAGATTATTAATATTTATAAAAAATATATAATATCATTTTATAGAATTTTACAGAATTAAAAAATATGATCACCTTTTGGTAATAATAAAAATTTTTTCACTTCAGGTTCCAATTTATGCACGCTTTCTAAATGGCGTGCAATTTTACTTTGAAACTTTTTGCAATAGTAGCAAAAATTCTTTTTTTGAAGCCCTTTAGGTTGAGAGAATTGAATATATAAATTATCTTCTCTACAACCAAATGTGTTTACAGAAGAAATGTCTATCAGTGACTCTAAAGAATTTTTATTATTAGTTGTAGAAATATTATTGTGGATGCTTTCTTGTTCTATAGTTTCTTTTTCAATTGTAATTTCCGATGCTGAAGGTAAATATTCCGAAGTACTTGTTATGTTTGCACAAGCAACGTTGTTAATAATATTTTCATCATCACAGGAAAATATTATATTATTATCACTATTATTATCATTCATAGAAGTTTTGGCATTAGTGAGATTTAATATACTAGAATTATTATCATCGTCATAGGGAAATATCATGACATTATTGAGAACAACACCAGTTGCAGAAACATTGGCATTGTTATTGTGACAGGAAATTGTATTATTATAAGAATTATTACTATTCATAGAATTATTGGTATTAATATAATTATCTACAGTATCACAGCTATTGTCGTTATCACAAGAAAATGTCACGTTATTATCAAAACCAGTATTATTCCTACAATTGTTGGCATTAATAGCACTATCTAATACTATGCTGTGGCCTTTATCATTATTGCAGGAAAATGATATATTATTATTAGGATCATTATCATTCATAGAATTATTGATATTGATATCACCATCTATCATTTTACAACCATTGCTATTACCATAAGAAAATATCACATTATTATCAAAATCATTTGTAGAATTGTTGGCATTAATAGTACTATTTACTATATTATGATCTCTGTCATTATCGCAGAAAAGTGATATGTTATTATCAGGATCATTCCCACACGTGGAATTATTAGTATTAATGTCACTATCTACCGTTTTGTAACTGTTGTCGTTATCGCAGGAAAATGTAACGTTAAGTTTTATAGCTCTACTACGCTTATTATCACAATCGTTGGAAAATATCACTGCATTATCACAATCAGCATGTTTCTTAGGATTATTGATACAATTTTTATCATTTAATGTTAGTGCATCATGACCATGTTCATTATCATAAGAATATATCACGTTCTTATCAAAATCAGTACCATTCGCAGAATTATTGGCATTAATAGCACTATCTACTATGCTATGATCTTTGTCATTACCACAAGAAAATAGTATATTATTATCAGGATTATTATCATTCGTAGAATTATCGGTATTGATATCATCATCTACCGTTTTACAACCATTGCCATTATCATAAGAAAATATCACATTATTATCAAAATCATTTGTGGAATTGTTGGCATTAATAGTACTATTTACTATATTATGATCTCTGTCATTATCGCATAAAAGTGATATGTTATTATCAGGATCATTCCCACACGTGGAATTATTAGTATTAATGTCACTATCTACTGTTTTGTAACTGTTGTCATTATCGCAGAAAAATGTTACGTTAAGTTTCATAGCTTTTACTCTACTACGCTTATTATCACAGTTGTTGGAAAATATCATTGCATTATCACAATCAGCATGTTTCTTAGAATTATTGATACAATTTTCATCATTTAGTGTTAGTGCATCATGACCATGTTCATTATCATAAGAATATATCACGTTCTTATCAAAATCAGTACCATTCGCAGAATTATTGGCATTAATAGCACTATCTACTATGCTATGATCTTTGTCATTACCACAGGAAAATAATATAATATTATCAGGATTATTATCATTCGTAGAATTATCGTATTGATATCACCATCTACCGTTTTACAGCCATTACCATAAGAAAATATTGCGTTATTATCAAAATCAGTATCATTTGTAGAATCAGGATCATTATCATTCGTAGAATTATTGGTATTGATATCTACTGTTTTATGACTATTGTCGTTATCATAGGAAACTGTTACATTAACAGCCTTTACTTTATTATGCTTATTATCACAGTCATCGAAAAATATGGCATTATCAGAATCAACATGTTTCATAGGATTGACGTCATTTTCATCACTTACTGTATTATGGCCATGTCCATTATCAAGAGAAAATACTGTATTATTCTCAAAATTAATGGCATTACTCAAACTATTAGTATTAATATGTTTATTAATATAATTCATATTGGTAGTGCAAATATCTTGTGACATTTCTGTAGTTCCTGCAAGAAACAGAAAAGTAGTTACTGTAAAAAATAGAAATGTAATGTACTATATGTAGTTTCAGAATTTAAAATTGTAATACTTACTGTTGTTATCATTGATAATTAATTTTATATTCTCCAAAACAATGCGTGGATTATTTGTATTTAAATTTTTAGCAATTGTAGAAAGATCGTCTTTACTTTCTGTAAAAATAGATAGAGTAATTTAAATTATTTGGATACAATCAACCAGAAGTTAAGGCATTGATGCGAGAATTTAACTAAAAAGAAAGTTAAAAAAGCAGTGTTGTGCAAAAACTATATGTTTTTGCGGTTTGTAATTATATTATCCTGACTATAATCATTGAGCATAACAGCACATAACCTAGACAGGTTATATGCTGTTATTCTCAATATGCACAATACTCTATTACGCTTAAAATATTTTATATTATTTTAAATAAATATAAAATGATCATACTTACTATTCTGTGCAATTGTACGCAAAATACATCTTTTCTTACGATTCCTATTAACTGTACATTTAACGTTCATCCTTCCGTATTTCATATTTGTTACATAATATTTATGATAATTACAAAAAAATAGTATATATTGTGACATTTTTCACATAATGTGGTTCAGCTATGTACATACAAAACGAAATGATTCTTTTAAAAGATCAACCGAAATCTTCTTAGACAAAGCATCTCATGCAGTGATGCCAGAGAAACGCAACGCGCCAAATTGTGGTAGACGGGATAAAGCCCGGTCTACATAGGACGCAACACGCCAGACGCAAGCAAAATCGACCAATCACAGTCGATTATTCCGAGAATATTCGACTATGATTGGTCGATTTTGCTTGCGTCTGGCGTGTTGCGTCCTATGTAGACCGGGCCTAACGCACCAATCGAAAAACGGCGTACATATGAGCTCGGCGCTTTGGCTAGTTTCGGATAGCAGAAAAAGACAAATATATGGTTTTCTATCCCTTTCCTGCCAAGCTGGCAACAAAGACGATGGGCAACGATACTCGCTGCTTGATACGCGTGAAAGCTTTAAACGTTTTTTTACAGCCTTTTTATATTATATATTTATATCAAAGTTGTAAGAGAAAATGGATTGTTATATTAAAGCAATACAGTTTTAAATAATTATAATATTAAATAATATTATATAAAATTATAATATTATTTTTATTTAAGTATACTGCAAAAATATTTGCATAAGATAATCGAAAAGTAAATATTTTATTAAACTATTTAATTTAATAACTCGATTTAATTAATTTTTCTTAAATATTTCATAATTCATATCAATATATTTTTTAAAATAAAAAATATTAAATATTTATCTACAGGGTGATTCAAAACAACCTTCTGTCCTTACAATGTCATATACTTGACTCAATTTTAAGACGATTTTTCCTTTGCCAAAATTTTTTCCGAGGCTTAGTTTTCAAATTATAAACCAAAATAGTTAACAAATTACGGGCCGCGTACGCGAGGCAGGGGCGGCGCAACTCACCGTTTGATGCTGGTGATTACGTGAAGCGCTCGCTGCGATCAACTGTTTGCTACATGCAATGGGTATAACAGAGAAAGACAGAGAGAGAGAGAGAGAGAGAGAAAAAAAAGAAAGGAATAATAGAAAATATAATTAAAAATTAAATAAAATAAAACACTAAAATAATGAATAATTTAATAAAATAATGAACAAGTTATAAATTAAAATTAAATTAATATTTAAAGTTAATAATTTAAAAAATTATTTTTTATACCATATCGCTTCAAAAGATTCTTTTCATTCATCCTGCGTATGAAAAAATACTAAGCAAAGATTACTCAAAAACATTTACTATAGAGATAGATATTTAATATTTTATGTAAAAAAATATATAGGTATGAAATATAAAATTGATAATTATTCATAATCCCTGGTAATTAGGCACAATTATCACAATTAGCCGTTACAGATACATATAATAAATACATGAAGAGAAATTTCTTAGGTTACCAAACATTAATTTTGACATTATTTATTTAACTAATTGTCTTCATATTATGCTTAGTTTTCAAAACATATTCACTGTCTATGATTTTTCTGAAATCCTCAAAACTGCCACATACTATATAATGGCAGCTACCGGAACAATATTATTTTATATATTATATATTTTATATATTATTATCCAATAGATTTAATATGAAATAACTGAATCTGTTGCAATGTAATTTTCGAAATTAAATAATAGCTATTATCATTATTAAAAAGGTTACAAATATTTCAACTGTAACAATAAATGTCAAAAATATTATTATGTCCTGAAAACCACGAATTTACACAATAAATGGCACATTTCAGGACATCATTGTATTTTTGCCTTTGATAAATATTAAACGCTACTGTTTACAATTAGAATTATTAATTTCTTTTTCCTAAACGTATTTCTATTAATGAGGAGCGATTTTGTACAATTGTAGCGTGATTTACACAAAATAAAAGAAAGTTCCTGAAAACCGCCTATTTATATAAAATCATATAGCTATAAAAGAGCATATTTCAGGACATCATTATATTTTTACCTTGAATAAATATTAAACGCTATTTCGTATAATTAAAATTGTTAAATTCTCTTTCCTAAACGTATTCCTATTAATGGGAAGCAATTTTGTACGATTATAGCGTAATATATACGAAATAAAGAAAGGTCCGGAAAACTGCCCATCCATACATAATTAAATTGGCCAAAGAAAATACGGCATATAAAAACAAAAGAAAGGTACCGTTGGGTTTATATTAATGCTCTGCATAATATGAGATAATAAAATCAGATAGTATAAAAATGTCCCGAAAACTGCCTCTGGACATACATATATATATATATATACAGAGTGTCCCATTTTAAAAGTTCCACCCTCATAACTTTTCAGGATCAACGTTTGAAGGAAAACGACTCGGATAAGAGTTGTAGGGAACAAAGGGGGCTATCTAATAGTGACCTTGGATTTGACATTAAAGGTCATTTTCAAGGTCATTTGAAGGTCAACTTCCGTTCTTTAAATGGAAACCCCATTTTTTATTGCATATTCTTGTAGCTTATCTTGAGAGCTTTTCAAATACTATAATAAAATATTTTTTCATTAAATATTGTTCGAGTTATTTTATATCTTAATCTGACACATTTTGATATAAAAAATAAAATATCTCGTAAAATATTTAGTTTTCGATAATCTTACCGTAATACTTTTATGTACAGAATAATGAGACAAATCAATTAGTTTAAAGAAAAAAACAAATAATTGTTTAAAAAAATATATTGTAAATAATTACATACTTTTTCTTAAAAACAATTATTTTTTTTACACTAATTGATTTGTCTCATTATTCTGTACATAAAAGTATTACGGTAAGATTATCGAAAACTAAATATTTTACGAGATATTTTATTTTTTATATCAAAATGTGTCAGATTAAGATATAAAATAACTCGAAAAATATTTAATAAAAGAATACTTTATTATAGTGTTTTGAAAAGCTCTCGAGATAAGCTACAAGAATATGCAATAAAAATGGGGGGTTCCATTTAAAAAACGGAAGTTGATCTTCAAAAGACCTTGAAAATGACCTTTAATGTCAAATCCAAGGTCACTATTAGATAGCCCCTTTGTTCCCTACAACTTTTATGCGAGTCGTTTTCCTTCAAACATTGATCCTGAAAAGTTATGAGGGTGGAACTTTTAAAATGGGACACCCTGTTTATATATATATATATATATATATATATTGATTAAAATTCGCATAATATGACGTATGTTTGTGCTTTTTAAGTTTTTTTTTAATAAAAAGGAAAAATAGAAAAGAGTAATACATAATAAATCATAAAATGTTGTTGATACGACAGTCTCGTATACATGGATGGCGACCCGCGGTCGATATCGTGCTGCCATCTACACTCAGTTCCTTATAGGGACTTTTCTCTATGAGTACCTTAACTATGTCGAGTCTAGTTAACAGTTCAGTTCAAGCCGCGATCATCCCGAGAGTTGTATTTCAAGTCGTTTCAATTAAACTTTTTGAACCTTATTGTCGTAGATATTGTGTCCCGTTCTATTCCCACTGTCCTATTAACTCACAGGTTATGGGCCTAGAATATTGGAATCAGAATTGAACAGCAAAAGACACACTGAGTCGTACGATCAACTTTTCTTTCCGTTAAAGGTTAGGTTAACGTGTCGCGCCGTTTTAGTGGAAACCAAGCAAGATGAGTGCGACGAGTCTTATGAGAATCGAGACTCTCAACAAGGAAAATTACGACACATGCAAGATGCAAATCGAAGCCCTGTTGATTAAAAACGATGCGTGGGAATACGTCAATGGTCTAAAACCGTGTCAAACGGGCGACGCCGCGACGGCCCCTGCTTTACTGGCGTGGAACAGTGCGGACAGTAAAGCGAGATCGGATCTAATATTGTCGATTCATCCTTCCGAGCTCAAGCAAGTCAAGGGATGCGCTACGTCTCGCGAAGTGTGGCTCAAGCTGGAGGCGATATATCAGTCGAAAGGGCCAGCTCGTAAAGCTACCCTGTTGAAAACCCCAGCTTTTACTTCAACGGATGGAAGATGGCGAGGACGTACGCGAACACGTGCGGAAATTTTCGACGCTATCGACAAGTTAGCGGAAATGGACGTCGATATAAACGCGGACTTACAAGCGATCATGCTCCTGTACAGTTTACCACCCAGCTTTAAAAACTTTAGGTGCGCGATCGAGTCTCGCGACGATTTACCTTACCGTCACCGGAAACGCTTCGTGTAAAGTTATCGAGGAAAGTGACGCGAGGAAAAATGACATTCGCGGGATGACTCAAAACGCGATGTTCGCGAATAAGCGCCGGAATCAAAAGAAGGGGAAATCTGGAAACAACGAGAACAGCGCCAGCAAACCGGAATTCAAATACCGATGTTATCGATGTCGAGAGGTTGGCCACAAGGGAGCTGATTGCAAGAAGAAACGTGAGAGCGTCCAACCGACGGCAAGGAGCGCCGAAAATGTGGTTCTGTGTGCAGTGGAAAGTTTCACGGAACCGCATGGATACGAGGCTCTACGCGCGGAATACGACATACCGGATCGAAAGTGGTGCCTAGATAGTGGCGCAACGTCGCATCTGTGTAACGAGAAACGCGAGTTCGCGGAAATGGACGAATCGAAACGCGGCAAGTTGAACCTAGCGAGTAGTGACTCTACGGAAATCGCGGCGAAAGGAACCGTGTCGTTTACCGCGGAAGTTTACGGGAAGGTGAAAAACGTCAGCCTAACGAACGTGCTTTACGTACCCGACCTTCGCGCGAATTTGCTGTCCGTCGCGAAGATGACTGATAAAGGCTGTGAAGTGCTATTTACCAAACATCGCGCCATTGTCACTGGTAGCGACGGAAGTGTTAAATTAACGGCCGATCGCAGCGGAGACTTATTTTACGTACGCGAAAATAAGCGGGAAGAGTGCCGGAAAATTTCGAACACGGCATGCGACGCACAAAAGCCATCGAAAAATCTAATGTCATGGCACCGGCGTTTAGGGCACATCAATGTGCAGGATCTCTGCAAAGCTGATCGGGATAAAATAGTGCTCGGCGTAGATATCGGAAGAAGTGAAAACAGGATAGAATGTGACACTTGTCACCGCGGGAAGATGACGCGGACCTTTTTTCCCAAGAAGTCGGAAAGGAAAACGGAAATCTTGGATATTGTTCACAGCGATCTCTGCGGCCCTATGCGAACCGAATCCAAGAGCAGAGCGAAATATTTTATGACCTTCATCGACGACGGATCAAGGTGGTGCGAGGTACGTTTCCTTAGGAAGAAAAGTGAGGCTTTTGAAGCGTTCAAGGCTTTCAAGGCACTTGTGGAAAAACAGAAGGGAAAACAGATCAAGTGTCTCCAATCCGACAACGGGACAGAATACCTCTCCAAGGAATTCGACGAATATTTAAAGGAGTGCGGAATTCGACGAAGACTCACCGTTGCCTACAACCCGGAACAAAACGGAGTGGCAGAGAGAAAAATAGGACTCTTCTAGAAATGGCGAGGTGCCTCTTAATCCAATCAGGCTTGCCATCATCTTTCTGGCCGAAGCTGTTTCAACCGCAAATTACATCAGAAACAGGTGCCCAACCAAAAGCCTGGACGGAAAGACTCCGTATGAGGTATGGACCGGAAAAACTCCAAACGTAAGTTACTTCAGAGAATTCGGTCAAAAAGTATTCATCCTGGACGGAAATTCCAAAAAGGGGAAGTTCGAACAACGCGGAAAGAAAGGAATCTTCTTAGGCTACTCAGAAGAATCCAAGGAATATAGAATTTGGATCCCCGAGGAAAATAAAGTCGAAATTTCGCGAGACGTCAAATTCTTGCAGACACCTGAAATCCCCTTAACGAATAGCTACGAGGATTTTCTCCCGAAAAATTCGGAACAACAGAAGGAAGACACAAATTTTCCTCACACAGTTGACATTGATCTAAGGTCAGCCGAAAATGATCAAAACAACGTTCCTCTAATCGAAGAACTAGAAGATAATGACAGGAACAAGGGTGGCGAGAGTGAGATCGACGAAGACGAAGTTGAAGAAGGAAGAAGAGGTCCAGGAAGACCAACGAAGATCATGACAGGACGTAGAGGAAGATCTCGGAAGCAATTCCAACCACTACGAAGTCAAGTATGCGAACGGTACGTACGAAGCATCAAGTATGTACGAGGAATTAATAGAACAAGCCTTTATGGCCGAGATACCTGTAAAACAAGCATTGTCTAGTCCAGATGCTGAGGATTGGCTTCTAGCCATGGCTTAAGAAGTAAAGTCCATCCTGAAAAACGACACCTGGCAACTCGTGGAAATACCCGAAAATCGAAAGATCATCGGAAGCCGCATGGTCCTACGAAATAAATATAAACCAGACGGATCGATCGAAAGAAGGAAAGCTCGCATCGTGGCAAGAGGCTTCGCTCAACAGCCTGGAATACACTTCAACCAGACGTTCGCGCCCGTAGCTCGCTTAAGCTCTATTCGTCTGTTAGTCGCTCTCGCAGCCAACTGTGGAATGACGATTAGGCAGCTCGACGTTACGACTGCGTCCCTGAATGGAGTAATTGAAGAGGAAATATTTATGGAAACCCGACGATACCTTAAGGAAGCCTTAGAAACCATCGTCCAAACGGAAAGGACACGCAACGAAACAAAGATCAAAGCGGAACAGATGTTGGAGGAATTAAAAAACGGAGATAAGGCATGTTTATTGAAGAGATCTCTATATGGCCTGCGTCAAGCTGAAAGAAGTTGGTACCAAAGATTGGACGAAGTGCTTAGGAAATTCGGAGCAATTCCAAGCAACGCGGATCCCTGCGTATACTATACAGGACAAGGGGAAGATACACTCTTAATCGCCGTATACGTAGACGACATCCTAGTCTTTTCCCGAAATAGAATCGAAATAACGAAGTTAAAGAAACATCTATCTCTACAATTCGAAATAAAAGATCTCGGTGAGCCTAAGTACTGCCTGGGAATCGAGTTCGTACGAGATGGAAACAGGGTCGCAATGCACCAAAGGGGATACATCAGAGATGTACTGGAACATTTTAGAATGGCCGATTCGAAGCCAGTTAGCACTCCCATGGACGTCAACGTAAAGCTGACGAAATTGGAGCAAGACCAAAATGACGAAGAGAAGAAGTTGCCATATCGGGAATTAGTAGGTGCGCTGATGTATTTAGCCGTGTCTACAAGGCCCGACATAGCTCACGCCGTCAGTGTCCTGAGCCAATTTAACAACTGTTTTGGACAGATCCACTGGACTGCGGCAAAGCGCGTTCTACGCTATTTGAAAGGCTCGGACAACCTTGGACTGATTTTCAAGCCGGGGACAGAATCCCTGAAAGGATATGTCGATGCAGACTGGGCCAGCTGTCCGATGGATAGGCGTTCGTACACCGGTTACACATTCATCCTGGCCAGTGGAGTGATATCTTGGGACTCCAAGAAACAAAGGACAGTTGCCCTGTCTTCAACGGAAGTCGAGTACATGGGACTCGCGGAAGCTACTAAGGAGACCATGCATCTTCGAGGATTCCTAACGGAGTTAGGTTTTAAGAACCTGGCCGATACTAGAGTCTTTAACGATAATATGGGAGCCCAACGACTCGCTGAAAACCCGGTTTATCATGCTAGAAGCAAGCATATTGACGTTCGCCATCACTTCGTACGCAATGCGTTGCAGGCCAAACGATTGAGACTGGAACATGTGTCGACGGACGACACGATCGCTGACATACTCACCAAGGGTCTACCGAGACCGAAACATCAGCGATGTGTGGAAATGCTTGGTCTCGGAACTTCGAGATCATCTTCCAAGGATCGACCCCGTCTCGAGGGGAAGTGTTGATACGACAGTCTCGTATACATGGATGGCGACCCGCGGTCGATATCGTGCTGCCATCTACACTCAGTTCCTTATAGGGACTTTTCTCCATGAGTACCTTAACTATGTCGAGTCTAGTTAACAGTTCAGTTCAGTTGTATTTCAAGTCGTTTCAATTAAACCTTTTGAACATTATTGTCGTAGATATTGTGTCCCGTTCTATTCCCACTGTCCTATTAACTCACAAATGTTTATTTTTATTATATAGTTTAAATTACACAAATGTTTATTTTATCATATATTTATATTAATATAAAAATTTATTTAGATATATCTTTGATGTTTATAGATAAATATTATTGAAAATAAATTTATATTGATTTTAATTGATTTTTATCATTTTATTATAAATATGATTATACAGGGTGTCCGGTAACTTTTGATACACCCGAAGTGTAAAGGTAGATTGGATCAAACTGAGTCGAAAAGTCCTGAACCATTTTTTTGTATAATGTTTAATAAAGGAGTTATTATTGCGTAAAATATGGTCAATCAGTTTTTAGTCGGGCGCTCGTCAGTGAGCCGCGCGTCTGGTAGTGGTGCGCCGCTGTAACAGCTGAATGCTCTCACTTATAGAAAATAATGGTACAGGACTTTTCTTCTTAGTCCTTATATAGGCAAAACTGTATAATTTTTTTTTGAAGAATACCAATATTTTTTAAATATTTTTATTATTTTTTAAATATTCTTTTTTCTTACATAAATAATAAGAAAAGGTAAACCTTCGGAAAACATACCCATATGAAATAATGGGTAAGAATACCCAATCCTTATGTATTTTTGCCTCCTGAACACGAATATGAAACTTAAAAATAGCGGTCGGACTCGCGAATCGAAGAAAAACGCAAAAATCCAACCAAACGCGAAAATCCAACCCATGTCCGAGGGATGCATTTTTATTAGTAATAATTCACCTATATCCTGGGATATAGGTTTGGGTTAGGTTATATCTTCCGGAAGTGGAGCCCCCCCCTAGGGGGGGGGCGGAACCCACTGTGTCCACGCATATACTTTACAACGCGAAGCGAAGTCCATCCCACAATTATTGTGTGGATGCGAAAGTGTATGCGTGGACACAGTGGGTTCCGCCCCCCCCCTACGGGGGGGCTCAGCTGTTACAGCGCTGATCCCTACAATACATTATTGTACGGAGGTGGTGAAACAAGCTATGTATGTATGTATATATATGTGTGCATGTGTGTGTGTGTCTGTGTGCGCGCGCGCGTGTGTGTACACACAGTGTATATATATAAATAATGCCGAATATATAACATAAATCTCTGAAAAATAAGAACGCAGTCCTTTGCTTATTTTGATATTTTATTGAAAATTTATTATATTTGTATTTTATAATAGTAGTTAGTGCTACAGTAGTTAGTTAGCCAGAGGCGGTCAGTTCGTGAGCTGGTTGTTTTAAGAATATTTGACACCAAATGCGTTTTGCATGTTCGCTTTGGTTAAAAAATATATGCCAGAGGCGATCAATTCGTGAGCTGGTTGTTATTTCACACTAGATGCGATTTGCATGTGCGCTCTAAATATTGACGAAATATTTGATACCAGAAGCGATCTATTCGTGAATTGGTTGTAAATATTTCATACCAGATGCGGTTTGCATGTGCGCTCTAGATATTGCCGAAATATTTGATCCCAGAAGCGATCTATTTGTGAGCTGGTTGTAAATATTTCATACCAGATGCGATTTGCATGTGCGCTCTAGATATTGCCGAAATATTTGATCCCAGAAGCGATCTATTCGTGAACTGGTTGTAAATATTTCATACCAGATGCGATTTGCATGTGCGCTCTAGATATTGCCGAAATATTTGATCCCAGAAGCGATCTATTCGTGAATTGGTTGTAAATATTTCATACCAGATGCGATTTACATGTGCGCTCTAGATATTGCTGAAATATTTGATCCCAGAAGCGATCTATTCGTGAGCTGGTTGTAAATATTTCATACCAGATGCGATTTGCATGTGCGCTCTAGATATTGCCGAAATATTTGATCCCAGAAGCGATCTATTCGTGAATTGGTTGTAAATATTTCATATCAGATGCGGTTTGCATGTGCGCTCTAGATATTGCCGAAATATTTGATCCCAGAAGCGATCTATTCGTGAGCTGGTTGTAAATATTTCATATCAGATGCGATTTGCATGTGCGCTCTAGATATTGCCGAAATATTTGATCCCAGAAGCGATCTATTCGTGAATTGGTTGTAAATATTTCATACCAGATGCGATTTACATGTGCGCTCTAGATATTGCTGAAATATTTGATCCCAGAAGCGATCTATTCGTGAGCTGGTTGTAAATATTTCATACCAGATGCGATTTGCATGTGCGCTCTAGATATTGCCGAAATATTTGATCCCAGAAGCGATCTATTCGTGAATTGGTTGTAAATATTTCATACCAGATGCGGTTTGCATGTGCGCTCTAGATATTGCCGAAATATTTGATCCCAGAAGCGATCTATTCGTGAGCTGGTTGTAAATATTTCATACCAGATGCGATTTGCATGTGCGCTCTAGATATTGCCGAAATATTTGATCCCAGAAGCGATCTATTTGTGAGCTGGTTGTAAATATTTCATACCAGATGCGATTTGCATGTGCGCTCTAGATATTGCCGAAATATTTGATCCCAGAAGCGATCTATTCGTGAACTGGTTGTAAATATTTCATACCAGATGCGATTTGCATGTGCGCTCTAGATATTGCCGAAATATTTGATCCCAGAAGCGATCTATTCGTGAATTGGTTGTAAATATTTCATACCAGATGCGATTTACATGTGCGCTCTAGATATTGCTGAAATATTTGATCCCAGAAGCGATCTATTCGTGAGCTGGTTGTAAATATTTCATACCAGATGCGATTTGCATGTGCGCTCTAGATATTGCCGAAATATTTGATCCCAGAAGCGATCTATTCGTGAATTGGTTGTAAATATTTCATATCAGATGCGGTTTGCATGTGCGCTCTAGATATTGCCGAAATATTTGATCCCAGAAGCGATCTATTCGTGAGCTGGTTGTAAATATTTCATATCAGATGCGATTTGCATGTGCGCTCTAGATATTGCCGAAATATTTGATCCCAGAAGCGATCTATTCGTGAATTGGTTGTAAATATTTCATACCAGATGCGATTTACATGTGCGCTCTAGATATTGCTGAAATATTTGATCCCAGAAGCGATCTATTCGTGAGCTGGTTGTAAATATTTCATACCAGATGCGATTTGCATGTGCGCTCTAGATATTGCCGAAATATTTGATCCCAGAAGCGATCTATTCGTGAATTGGTTGTAAATATTTCATACCAGATGCGGTTTGCATGTGCGCTCTAGATATTGCCGAAATATTTGATCCCAGAAGCGATCTATTCGTGAGCTGGTTGTAAATATTTCATACCAGATGCGATTTGCATGTGCGCTCTAGATATTGCCGAAATATTTGATCCCAGAAGCGATCTATTTGTGAGCTGGTTGTAAATATTTCATACCAGATGCGATTTGCATGTGCGCTCTAGATATTGCCGAAATATTTGATCCCAGAAGCGATCTATTCGTGAACTGGTTGTAAATATTTCATACCAGATGCGATTTGCATGTGCGCTCTAGATATTGCCGAAATATTTGATCCCAGAAGCGATCTATTCGTGAATTGGTTGTAAATATTTCATACCAGATGCGATTTACATGTGCGCTCTAGATATTGCTGAAATATTTGATCCCAGAAGCGATCTATTCGTGAGCTGGTTGTAAATATTTCATACCAGATGCGATTTGCATGTGTGCTCTAGATATTGCCGAAATATTTGATCCCAGAAGCGATCTATTCGTGAATTGGTTGTAAATATTTCATATCAGATGCGGTTTGCATGTGCGCTCTAGATATTGCCGAAATATTTGATCCCAGAAGCGATCTATTCGTGAGCTGGTTGTAAATATTTCATATCAGATGCGATTTGCATGTGCGCTCTAGATATTGCCGAAATATTTGATCCCAGAAGCGATCTATTCGTGAATTGGTTGTAAATATTTCATACCAGATGCGATTTACATGTGCGCTCTAGATATTGCTGAAATATTTGATCCCAGAAGCGATCTATTCGTGAGCTGGTTGTAAATATTTCATACCAGATGCGATTTGCATGTGCGCTCTAGATATTGCCGAAATATTTGATCCCAGAAGCGATCTATTCGTGAATTGGTTGTAAATATTTCATACCAGATGCGGTTTGCATGTGCGCTCTAGATATTGCCGAAATATTTGATCCCAGAAGCGATCTATTCGTGAGCTGGTTGTAAATATTTCATACCAGATGCGATTTGCATGTGCGCTCTAGATATTGCCGAAATATTTGATCCCAGAAGCGATCTATTCGTGAACTGGTTGTAAATATTTCATACCAGATGCGATTTGCATGTGCGCTCTAGATATTGCCGAAATATTTGATCCCAGAAGCGATCTATTCGTGAATTGGTTGTAAATATTTCATACCAGATGCGATTTACATGTGCGCTCTAGATATTGCTGAAATATTTGATCCCAGAAGCGATCTATTCGTGAGCTGGTTGTAAATATTTCATACCAGATGCGATTTGCATGTGCGCTCTAGATATTGCCGAAATATTTGATCCCAGAAGCGATCTATTCGTGAGCTGGTTGTAAATATTTCATACCAGATGCGGTTTGCATGTGCGCTCTAAATATTGCCGAAATATTTGATCCCAGAAGCGATCTATTCGTGAACTGGTTGTAAATATTTCATACCAGATGCGATTTGCATGTGCGCTCTAGATATTGCCGAAATATTTGAACCCAGAAGCGATCTATTCGTGAGCTGGTTGTAAATAAAAGCTTACAAATCATTGGAGGGAATTGTAGTGATCACTGGCGATGTATTTTCTTTGATGGCACTAAACTTCGCGTATATGATAGCCTACCTGGCTGTACATACGGTAAGATGGTAGCTAAAGAGAAAAATTATATACATCTACGTTATCCTACAATAAATCAAGCTAACATTATTTTTGAAAAGGTTCAAATACAACCTGATGGCATATGTTGTGGGATTTACGCTGCGGCTTTCGCCACGACTATAGACTTAGGAGGCAACCCTTGTGAACAGAAATATTCCAAGGATGTAAAATGCATGAGAGAACACTTTTTTAAAATTATGGAAGGCAATAAACTGCTGCATTTTCCACAATGATCAAGCGACGCGGTAGCGTCGCGACGCCAAGTATATTTTTTTACCTTTATGAGGTTTTTTTTTAGTGGGATAACATTATCCAAAAAGTGTATCGTAATATTTGTACGAATATTGAAAAAAAAGATGCCTCAATCTCGATTGCAAATTATAATCGGAGAGACGAAAAACATATTGGTTGCGTTCTCACGAAAATGGGCGATGGAGGGGCCCATTTTATATTTTCAATATTCAGAATATTGTAAAAATATATTATTCTGTTGCGATCGAGACAAACAATGTATTATAAATCTTTATTACAAATATATAAACATTTATGTATACGAACAAAAAAAAGACAATATAATATATATTTGTATAAATAATACATTGTTGTTATATATCCATTGATTATATCGATTGAAAAAAATTAGCTGCATTGCATAGATCGCAACTTATAGAAAGTTACATGATAATATTCAGAATATATGTATATATATCATACACATACATCTGTATACGTCTATGTACATATTATACATATACATATATATACACAATTATATATATATAACACCTAACCAAATGTTATTCCTCTTGGAAGATATATGGGAAGACACATAGCCCGTATGAACAATGTGAAATTATGTTCAAATATGTGATAAAGGCAGACATGTCTATATTATACTGTTATCTATACGCATAGATATGCGTGAGAGGCAATAGAGCAGTAGAAATACACGATGTTGTCCGATTTCAACATATTGAACACAATTCTCTTTCAAATATGCATAAAACATGCAGAAATATTAATATCGGTAACAGCGGAACTAAAATTATTGATATTATCGATAATTTCGGTCGGTATTATCGATAATTTTAGTTACGCTTAGATGAGGGCGCTAACCCGTCGGAGTTCGGCCGTCACTTTTGGATCCCCTTAAGAATACAATTTAGAAAATGCATCCATAAATAGTCATCAATTTACATATAAAATAATTAAATAGTTAAACAATAACTTGATTTTTTTTCTCCACATTTTGTAATAAATGTAAAAATAAATTATGAATTATTACATTGACTTTTGAGTAAAAAAAATTATGATATTACTTAAAATAATGAAAGTAATTTTAAAATATATCTTGTAAAAAACACGTGCTTTAAAAAATTTGTTATACTTGATATAATTCTTCATATAAGATTCCAAGTTTTGATTAAAAAACATTTTTTCATTATTGCATATAACAAAAGGATAATTTAAATTATATAGTTAAATGTCCCACCTTGTATATGGGTTAATAAAAACAAATTATATGCTAAAAACAAATTATATGCTGTAAATTACTATCGATATCGATATCTCGCAATCGATTTGTGTGTATGTTAGACTGTTGCTATGTAATTAATAAGTTGCTATAGAAATAAATAATAAAAATTGATTAACGAATTTTCATTGATTTTTATTAGAAGAAATTCATTAGTATACAGAAAATCATTCGCAGAAGACCTAATATAAAAGTTGTAAAAGATTTTAAGGAAGAATTTTATATAAGGTATTAATATTCATATTTAAAATAATTATTTTCTAAAAATTGCTTACGCTTTACTTTTACAAACAATAAGTATTTATATAATTTATTTATATTCTCTCTTTCTCTCTTTCTTCTTCAACATATATACATTTCTTATATAATCACGCGAGCGATATCTTATAAGATTGTGTCTAATGATAAAATTACAAGACTGACGACTATACTTATATAATTTTGTTAAAAATTTTCTTATTATAATTTTAATTAAATCATACACACACACACACAAGCATTGTTTATTTTTTATTAAATTACATACATTATTTTTTTTGTAATTGTCATTAAATAATGACAATTACATTAACTTTTTTCTTCTCTCTTTCTGTTTTTCCTTACTTCGTTAATTTCAAGTCTAATAATTCTTTCGAATATTAATATAATTTTTTGAGAATTTATAGATAATAAAAATAAATTGAAACAAAAAAATAATAGAAAATCGAGTAAAGAAAAATTTTTTAAATGCAAGGAGAAGCTGATAATTCATCTGAATATGAACAACTAGACGGAATGAAACTTTTAACTTCCAACGAAGTATTGGATAATATACAAATCTTTGACTCGACCATGTGAGTATTAGAATTTCATTTATAATTCTTTTTAATTAAAGTTTAAAATAAAAATTTGTAACAAATTGTTTATCTTTTCTACTATTTAATTTTTATTTTGTTTTTATTATTATTATTATTATTATTATTATTATTTCTTGTTTTCATTATTACCTCTACGAATATAGGATTCTAAGTTTAAAATTTTGAAAAAAGGAATCATTCTTTTTATATATATTGGCAGTTTTTATGTGCACAATGTTTATTTTTTTCATACCTATTTGTTATTTTTTTGTAAATTTTTATAAACTTATTTAAATATTATTACCTTTATTTTAGGAATCTTTATTTCTTTTTGTTAAAAAGTTTAACGAATATTATTTTATAAAAGTATTGTAACATTATAGTATTGTATTATTGATTTTTACATAATATTATGTAAAACTAAATTATTTAATTTTAGAATAATTAAATTTAAAACAATAATTTAACTTAAAGTTATTTTTTGAAAAATGATTTGTACAGTTTTATTAAAAGTCAGTTTGTATTTTTAAATTGTATACAATATTAAGACTTTCTTAATTCTTTCTCCACAAAAATTAATAAATATTTTTTTTATATGTATATATATTTATATATATATTATAAAAAAACAAAAAATACATATAAATACTAAAAAAGTTAAATATATTTTGCAAATAGGAATCATAATTATATTTTTCCTTTTCTAATTTTTTTTTTGTTGTTTTTAATTATTAATATTTTATTTTTATTATTACAACATATTTTAGACTTTAAATTTCAAATCTTGAAGAGAAATGGTCTTCTATACATATAGTTAATCTTTACATTCGCAATTGTTTTAAATATTTATTTGTTATTGTTTTTTTAACATTTTTATTAATTTAATTAATTATTTTTATAATAATTAAATATAATAGATCGTTTAATTAACATGAGGGGTAAGATTAATTTATGAATTATGAATCATTAATGTTTATTAAAAAGCTGCTCATGTTTTTAAAATATGTTTTATTCTAAGACTATTACTAAGATAATAAAAATAAAATACACAACTTTTTTGTTTATAAAATATATATAATTGTTCATACTAAAAATATTTTTTGTGATTGACTTGAATACTTTTTAATTTTATTATTAATTCTATAGTGAAATAGTAGGATATGTGGATGGCATAGAAGCTCCACGATATGTCGGCGACCAGCAACAATACAGAGTTTTTAAGTTCTATATAAATAATGGTAACGGGAAAAGGATACAAATTATCGTATGGAATGACGATGTTAAAAATGTAGAACCTCATATAAAATTAAATTATGTAAGTAATTTTTGTTTTTCACAATTTCGTTTTTTTTTATATATAAAACATTATTTACAAAATATATATATATATGGCGTCACTTTAAATGCCTCACCCTGTATATATAATATGTATACATGTTTTTATTTCGTTTGTTAAGTGTTTTATAATATATGTAATATTTTATTCTTTTTTGATATATATACATATATATATATATATATATATATATATATATGTATGTATGTATATATATCAAAAAAAGAATAAAATATTACATATATTATAAAACACTTAACAAATGAAATAAAAACATGTATACATATTATATATACAGGGTGAGGCATTTATAGTGACGCGGGCGTATTTCTCGGAAACGAAGCGAGATATTAAAAAATGTTTCAGACAAAAGTTGTTTGGTTCGAAGGGGGGCATAAGATGGTGCCATTGATGTGATCTTGGATAGTCATTTGAAGGTCACATGAAGGTCACTTTCAATTTCTTAAATGGAACTGCCTACTTTTTATTGCATATTCTTGTAGCTTATCTCGAGAGCTTTTCAAAACGCTATAATAAAGTATTTTTTCATTAAATACTTTTTGAGTTATTTTATATTTTAATCTGACATATTTTGATATAAAAATTAAAATATCTCGTAAAATATTTAGTTTTCGATAATCTTACCGTAATACTTTTATGTTCGGAATAATGGGACAAATCAATTAGTATAAAAAAAATAATTGTTTTTAAGAAAAAGTATGTAATTATTTAAAACTTATGTATTTTTTAAAACAATTATTTGTTTTTTTCTTTACACTAGTTGATTTGTCTCATTATTCTGTACATAAAAGTATTACGGTAAGATTATCGAAAACTGAATATTTTACAAGATATTTTAATTTTTATATCAAAATATGTCAGATTAAAATATAAAATAACTCAAAAAGTACTTAATGAAAAAATACTTTATTATAGTGTTTTGAAAAGCTCTCGAGATAAGCTACAAGAATATGCAATAAAAAGTAGGCAGTTTCATTTAAGAAATTGAAAGTGACCTTCATGTGACCTTCAAATGACTATCCAAGGTCACATCAATGGCACCATCTTATGTCCCCCTTCGAACCAAACAACTTTTTTCTGAAACATTTTTTAATATCTCGCTTCGTTTCCGAGAAATACGCCCGCGTCACTATAAATACCTCACCCTGTATATACAGGGTGGTCCATTTTAAAAGAGCCAGTCAAATACCTCGAAAAATATGGAAGATACGGAAAAACGTTTCAGACAAAAGTTGTTTGGTTCGAAGGGGGACATAAGAGGGTGCCATTGATGTGACCTTGGATAGTCATTTGAAGGTCACATGAAGGTCACTTTCAATTTCTTAAATGGAAACCCCCATTTTTCATTGCATATTCTTGTAACTTATGTCGAGAGCTTTCCAAAACACTATAATAAAGTATTTTTTCATTAAGTACTTTTTGAGTTATTTTATATTTTAATCTGACATATTTTGATATAAAGATTAAAATATCTCGTAAAATATTTAGTTTTTGACAATCTTACCGTAATACTTTTATGTACAGAATAATGAGACAAATCAATTAGTATTGTTGCGTCCCTGCGGGTCGTCTAAGGCGGTTATTCATGAATCTGCTGTATTCATCTCCGGGAGAACGTTGCTAAGCGTTGTTGTTAAACAACGGCGGACATCTTGAGAGAGATCGGCCATCTTGAGTCTCGCGACGGATGTCATTCCGGGCGGACATATTTGATATACGATTACTGTTATTACCCGTTCTGTGTTCCATGTTCAATTGTGTGTTCTGTGTTGTTATATTAAAGTTCCTTTTATTCTTTCTAAAGAGTGTCAATCATTTACTCGCGGTACGCGGGTGCCGGTTGTGTCGCGCGTGTTCGAGTATTATCGAAGTCGACGCGCGGACGCAACATTTTGGAGGCTCGTCCGGGATACGATACGACGGAGTGGACGATTTTCTGGAGACGATTTTCTGGAGAATTGTGTGTTTCTTTTCGTCTATAAAAAATGGAACGGGAAAATTCTCCGACGGCAGGAGTTTCGACGAGAAAGAGGAGTCGATTGACTTCAACGGCGGCTACGACATCGGGACCATCATTGGAAGCGATTACACTTCAGTCAGCGATGCGAGAGATTCGTCTGCTGGATAACAACAACCAGCTAAGTCGCTCCATTAACAGAAATTTTTTGCCTAATGTTGCGCCTAATTTCGAAAGAGACGCGCGTGTTAATATTAACACAGAATTAGGCTTTAAATTGAAGCCGGACATTAAAATAGTTCATTTAGATCGATTGGCTTCGTATCATGAAAGGCGGATTTAAGTCACATCTGAAACCTGATTTATGATTTATGTTACTTGTTATTGGTTAATTTTCTTTCTGTTTTTTTTTAAGGGATTGAAGAAGATGGTTTATGGAATCTTCTTTCAAAATTTTGTTCTTCAAAGACCATCGTTGAAGACTCTGTCTCTCCCCGGTTTTTGACCGTGGTTTTCCCGTGGGACGAAGGGCGAATGCCGAGACAGGGACTTGAGGTGTCCTCTTAGAAGGACGGTGGGTCCACGGATGTTACCCCCCTCTTGACCGAAGATTCGCTCCCTTTTGAGATGCGGAGATACAGCAGCTTTGAGTATTTCCGAGAATAAGGCGAACTACGGGGGACGGCTACTGTAGTTTCAAGATGTATCAAAGTCGATTGGGTTCTGGATCTTAACGGTGCTCGGTAACCTGCAGCAGCAGCTCAGGGTAGAGCAGGAAACCGTTTCTGTGCCCTGGAGTCGACGTTGGATGTTCTTGTCAAACGGGTTCGATGACAGTATCCTGTATATTCCTGCAGGGTGTGTGATTGGGGCCGATAAATAATGGCGCTCGGTAACCTGCAGCAGCAGCTCAGGGTAGAGCAGGAAGTCATTAAGGCACCCTGGAGTCAACGCCTTGGAAGAAGAGGACAACGATCAACCCATTTAATTTGGAAGAGCCCTCATTGATTGTCGGGACGACAATTTTGAAGAGGGGGAGTAGTGTTGCGTCCCTGCGGGTCGTCTAAGGCGGTTATTCATGAATCTGCTGTATTCGTCTCCGGGAGAACGTTGCTAAGCGTTGTTGTTAAACAACGGCGGACATCTTGAGAGAGATCGGCCATCTTGAGTCTCGCGACGAATGTCATTCCGGGCGGACATATTTGATATACGATTACTGTTATTACCCGTTCTGTGTTCCTTGTTCAATTGTGTGTTCTGTGTTGTTATATTAAAGTTCCTTTTATTCTTTCTAAAGAGTGTCAATCATTTACTCGCGGTACGCGGGTGCCGGTTGTGTGGCGCGTGTTCGAGTATTATCGAAGTCGACGCGCGGACGCAACAGTATGTTCAAAATTGAAACATTAAAATTTCGTTTCTAAATTTCGCCGTTATATTAAAACAGTGCTCGGATTTAGTTGCACATTTCGGCCCGATTCCGTGGCTCACGCCTATTGCCCCCCACTCACCGCTCATACGTTAGCGACGAGTCGCCAGATACGCGTAACTAAGGAGCGCGACGCTTTGTCTCAGGAGCATCCGTATATAAGAATGTCCAAATATAATAGTAAGACAATACTTTTCTAAATGCACTGCAAAAATTCTCAAAATTAAAAGTTTTATTTCAATATTTTATATTTCATTGATATAAAATATTGAAGAAAAACTTTTATTTATAGAAAAGTATTGTCTTATTATTATATTTGGGCATTCTTATATACGGACGCTCCTGAGACAAAGCGTCGCGCTCCTTAGTTATGCGTATCTGGCGACTCGTCGCTAACGCACGAGCGATGAGTGGGGGGCAATAGGCGTGAGCCACGGAATCGGGCCGAAATGTGCAACTAAATCCGAGCACTGTATTAAAACGATTGCCTCAGAAAATAAAACACGAGCGAGAACAAACAGTGTCGCGGTCACCCGCTCGGTGCGTGATCGCATTCTTCTTAGAAAGAAAAACTGTGACAAACAGCAAGTTCTCGAAGGTTCGAAATCAGAAAAACCTGTTATCCACATCGGCAGAGCGCGAGTTTCCGCGGTCGGTCGATTTAGTCTAATAGTCGATGTAGCCTACGACAACGATTCGAGCCGGTCGAAATTCATCGACTTTTCGCATTCGCATTTCGCAAATTCTCGCTCGTGTCGCGTACGCAGTAGGCTTACTCGTCTCAAATTCGGTCCGAATTGTCTCGCCATACGATCGCATTCATATTCTCGCGGCGGTCAATTCGGTCATATCTCAAACTGTATTCTTCAATTCAGTTAGTGCTAAGACATTGTGAATGTTAATTCTGTGGAATCCGAGAGTCGACGCTCGTTAACCGCATCGTGAATGTCCTCTGCCTCGCGCCAAAATCCATCCGGCGTTCGCGTGCAAGATTTCCGTTCTCGCGAGAGTTTCTGGCAAGAAGCTCTTAATCAAGATTTCCGAACCGCGAAAAAGGACAGTCATTAACAGGACATTTCGAAGATTTCCGTCGGATTCGCGGAATACGTGCCGTCGCTCGCTCCTAGTATTCTAAATAAAACGAATATTGAAAACAATCTACACTCGAGTATTTTCTGAACATCTCCTTATCCTCCAGCGGATCTACGGATGCGCGTTACACACCGCTTCTCGCTCATCTCTGAGAATCTCTCTCTCAGTTTCGGACGATCTCGTCGAGGTCGACTCTCGAACATATTGGTCCTTCGAGCCGGATAGGAGCGTGTGTGGAGGATAAGTTCGCGAGTGTGTGATAGTCCAATACATCTACGATGTCGGAGCACGTCGCGCATCAGCAACAGCTGCAGCGTACCATTGAACGCGCTCTCGAGAACTTCAAACAACTCGGTAGGAACAATCTCACACTAGCTAAGGTGCGTTCCCGGATCTCAATGCTCAAGGAATACTGGAGTCAATCCTCCAATGGACACGCCGAGGTGTCGCGGAAAGTCCCGGAAGCCATCCGGTCATCTTTCAGCTACTTCAAGGACAACCATTACGACGCGACTCAAGTAGACTATGAAACGGCAATGGACCACATGGCGGAGATCCTGGAGGAAACGGAGCCGGTCGTGAGTCTAAACCCATCTCTGTCCTCGACGAGGCTGCCCGCGAACGCGTCCGCGTTTTCATTATCGCATCTTCCGCCCATCAAATTGCCTCTGTTCGACGGCAATTACGACGAATGGGAACAATTTCGCGATCGATTTACGACACTAATTCGTGAAAATTCGGATCTAAATGATTTCGCTCGCATGCACTTTTTATCATCGTGTCTTAAGGGTAGCGCGCTGGACTGTATCGCGAATATTTCAATAACGGCGGCTAATTTTGAAATAGCATGGAAAGCTTTGACTTCACGGTACGACGACAAAAAGCGGTCGATAAACAAACATCTCTCGACATTGCTCAGCTTATCAACTATCACGCGCGAATCTGCCACCGAGATGCAGACTTTAGACGACAAAGTTAATATCGCAATGGCATCATTAAAAGCCCTAGATCGAAAACCGGAGGAACTCTGGGAAGATATTGTCGTTCATATCGTTGTGCAAAAATTAGATCTGTTAGCGCGCAAAGCTTGGGAGATAAGCATCAGCCATAAAGATGCCCCGCCGTCTTACGAGACTTTAAGCGAATTTATTAAGTCTCGCACTCGCGCGTTAAGGGCAGCCGCTTCCGGATCAGCCGTTAAAACCGGTGTAAAACCAATCGCAGCCTCGCGAATTCATGTCGCAACCGCATCCGCTAACGCACAATCGCAGTGCTCGCTGTGTCCAGCTCGACACTTCATTAATGTATGTCCTGCGTTCGTGAGCAAGACTGCGAGTCAACGTCGCGATATCGTCAAGCAACAAAAACGTTGTTTCAATTGTTTGAGCGCAAGGCATTCCGCACATGAATGCAAAAGTAAATATTCTTGTCGGGTTTATCACAAGAAGCATCATTCGATGCTATACGTTGACTCGGATTCTAGCTCAAATGCATTGAAAAATGCACACTCTAATTGCTCGTCGCCTCAAGCGTCGGATGCGACGCCGGAGGTAAACTCGTTGAGCGCCTCAACCGTAACGCGAAAGCGCTCACCCGTCCTCTTAGCGACGGCCTGGGTAACAGTTCGCAGTCCGTCGGGTCGCACCGCTGTCGTTCGAGCTCTCCTCGATCAGAGCTCGGAAATGACATTCATTTCGGAAAGTTTAGCGCAAATCTTGCGCGCAAATCTTGCGCGCAAAACGCATTCGCATGCCGATCTCCGTTTCCGCCGTCGGCGGGATAAATGCGGGGACTTTTCAACACGCGACACACATATTTATTTCTCATCGAAAATCTCTCGCTCCGTCGCTTTCAACCACCGCGCTCATTCTAAAGTCGCTAACCTCTTATACTCCGAGAAGACACATGGATCTCTCGTCACTTTCTTATCTTTCCGATTTACCGCGAGCAGATTCGGATCCGACGAGTTCCGATCCGATAAATCTCATAATCGGAGCCGATCTCTATAGCGACATCATTCGCGACGGCATTCGAAGAGGAAGCGTCGGGCAACCATTCGCTCAGAACTCCATTCTCGGATGGATAATATCGGGACCTCTCACGTCGCTCGAGAGTCAAGATCCATTTCAGTCGACAATGACTTCTGTTCATTGCACTCGCGGTAGCATTTCCGCTCATCACACTATAAGCTCTCCCTCTCTCGAAGAGGGACTTCGTCGCTTTTGGGAGATTGAAGAACTCCTACGATAATCAATTCTTACGCCGCGAGAACAACAGTGTGAAGAGCATTTCTGCTCGACCCACTATCGCGACTCAGACGGCCGGTACATCGTTCGCCTGCCGTTCAAAACGAGTCCTCCAATCGATATCGGTAATTCAAGATTTCGCGCCGAAAAAATGGTAAATTCGCTAGTACGGAGATTTCGCGATAAACCCGAGTTAGCGAAAAAATATTCCGATTTTATCTCCGACTATCAACGTCTTGGGCATATGCTGCCATCACCGATGCCTCAAGATGATATCGAACAAACGTTCTATCTCCCGCATCACGGGGTGATCCGGGAAAGCAGCTCAACCACGCGTCTTCGCGTCGTCTTCAATGCTTCGAGCGTTACTTCGAACGGTACTTCACTCAACGACCATTTACTCGCCGGTCCTAAATTACAAATCATTACATCACCGATCTCATGTCAGTAATATTACAATGGCGCCGACATAAATACGTGTATTCATCCGACATTGCGAAAATGTATCGCCAAATTCTAGTCGATCCTCTCGATATAAATTATCAGCGGATACTATGGAAAGCAACGCCTTCGGAACCGTTAATCGATTATCAACTTTTAACAGTCACGTACGGAATGTCATGTGCTCCGTTTTTAGCACTTCGCGTATTAAAATAACTAGTCATCGACGAAGGTCAGCACTTTCCGCTCGCAGTTCCTATCCTGAGAGATAATATTTATGTCGACGACTTACTTTTCGGAGCTGACAATACGACTCGAATTCGGCAAGCGCGCGATCAATTAAACTCTATATTAAAGCGCGGCGGATTCTTATTACGGAAATAGGCGAGCAATTCACCCTCTCTCCTCGAGGATATTGACATAGCGGATCACGGTTTAGCTACGAAAAAACCTCTTGCTGAAGACGAACAAACTAAAATCCTCGGAATCGGATGGAATCCGGCAAACGATATTTTCGAGTTTCGTGTGTCACTGACGGATAACGCCCCGGAAACAAAGCGTACGATCTTGTCCGTGATCGCCAAATTCTACGATCCACTCGGATGGGTCACTCCGGTCACGATTACCGCGAAAATCTTTATGCAGCAACTCTGGCGAATAAAAATCGATTGGGATGATGTTATTTCCGAACCACACATAGCAAAATGGAGAGAAATTTACTCTCGGCTCTCGCATCTCAGTAATTCGCGAATCACCCGCTGGGTCGGTCTCGGATCACACACAAATCACGCCGAAATACACGGATTTGCTGACGCGTCGACACATGCGTATGCCGCATGCGTTTATATTAAAATTACTTCGTCAGCAGGCACAATCACGACAACGTTGCTCGCCAGAAAATCAAAAGTCGCACCGTTAAAACCTCTGAGCATACCACGATTGGAATTATCGGCAGCGTATTACTCTCGCGACTCGTCGAGTTCGTTCGCGGATCGAACGGTTACAGGGATATCCCATGCTATTGTTGGACGGATTCCACTATCGTACTCGCGTGGGTAAATCAGCATCCATCTCGATGAAAGACGTTCGTGGCCAATCGAGTTAGTGACATACAATCTCGCCGTCCGAACGTTGAATGGAGGCACGTGTCAACAGAAGACAATCCCGCGGATTGCGCTTCGCGCGGAATATTCGGCGACGGAATTATAGACCACGATCTATGGTGGCATGGCCCTCCATGGCTGCTCTTCGATCACGATAAATGGCCGAGTGACGATTCGCACTTTCCAACGGAAGCCTCTCTCGAAGAAAAAATTACTTCATTGCAATGCAACGAACCTCGCGAAACATGGGATCTAGCATCAAAATATTCGTCGTGGCCGAAATTAATTCGCGTCACCGCGTATATCAATCGATTTATAAATAACTGTCGTCGTAATCGCTCTTATCGTTGCAATCGCTCGTCGTCTTTCTCGCTTATGTCGTCTCACAACCCAGCATCTAGAAGCATCGCACTTTCTGCGTCCGACTGCCAAAGTGCCAGATTTTTCTAGATTAAGAAAATTCAAGCCGACGTATTTCCGACGGAAATACACGCGTTGTCTAACAATAAGAGCCTCTCGTCGAGAAGCTCACTTCTCTCGCTTCGACTGTTCCTCGATCAGGACGGAATTCTACGCGTTGGTGGACGGCTTAACAAAGCCCCGTTGCCAATGCCGGTTCGACATCCGATTCTTCTCTCATCGCATCCTCTCGTTACATTGATCGTGAATCAAACTCATTTACGAGCGTTACATGCCGGACCGCAACTAACCCTCAACGTTCTGCGCCGCGATTTCTGGATCATTCGCGCTCGCAATATCGTCAAATCCGTAATTCATCAATGTGTTGTGTGTACTCGAGAACGAGCCGCGACTCCCACACAAATCATGGGAGATCTTCCCGAATCCCGCGTGACAGCTACAGTACGCTGCTTTTTGCATTGCGGCCTAGATTACGCAGGACCCGTGCAAATTCGCGCCTCCGCAGGACGAGGTATCACTTCGCGCAAGGCATATATCGCGCTATTCATCTGTCTTGTGACTAAGGCAATACATTTGGAGGTAGTAAGCGACTACTCCACTCAAGCGTTCTTAAACGCTTACTCTCGATTCTGCGCTTGCCGCGGTCTCCCGCAGTCCATGTATTCGGACAACGGGACTACATTCGTCGGGGCGGACCGAGAGTTGACCGTAGCGTACCGGTCAGCATTACGCGATCCGAACTTTTTGAACTTGATTGCCTCCGATAACGTTTCGTGGAATTTTATTCCCCCGTCTGCTCCGCACTTCGGCGGATTGTGGGAGGCGGGCGTACGGAGCGTCAAAACTCATCTACGCCGAGTGTTAGGGAATCATATGCTAACATTCGAGGAATTCTCGACTTTACTATGTCGAATCGAAGCATGTTTGAATTCTAGGTCGATTGCGCCCCTCTCCGATACGCTCGAGGATTACGAGAGTCTAACCCCCGGCCACTTCCTGATCGGATCCGCTCTTATTGTAAACCCGGAACCATCATTGCATCTCCACGAAAATCGTCTTTCGAGGTGGCAGCTTGTCCGACACGTTACCGAGCGATTTTGGAAGCAATGGAGTAACGATTATTTAAATACGTTACAACAAAGAGCAAAATGGCGAAAGGTCAAGCCACCGATCAAAACCGGGCAACTTGTCCTGTTGCGAAATCCACTGTTACCTCCCGGCAAATGGGAGTTGGGCCGCGTGACACACTGTCACCCTGGCTCCGACGGCTTCGTACGGGTCGTCACAGTCAACACGGCCACCTCCGAATTCAAAAAACCGATTGTTAAACTGTGCGTATTACTGGTCAATAGTGAGGCAACGAGCAATTAGACTCCTTAGCCGCGTTGCGTTTCATTACTGTACATTATTAGATTAAGCTCAAAATTGTCAAGATGCGAGCGTCATTCCGCCAAGGCGGGCGGTAAATTCAGCGCGTCAAACCACGTCGCGTAACTTGTCGTCTTTTCGCTCATGTTGTTACTTGTTGCGTGCGCTCTTGTCGTTTAATGCAATTGCTGTATCGATTATTTTGGAACTATCGTTCCAAGGCGGGCGGTATGTTCAAAATTGAAACATTAAAATTTCGTTTCTAAATTTGGCCGTTATATTAAAACGATTGCCTCACAAAATAAAACACGAGCGAGAACAAACAGCGTCGCGGTCACCCGCTCGGTGCGTGATCGCATTCTTCTTAGAATGAAAAACTGTGACAAACAGCAAGTTCTCGAAGGTTCGAAATCAGAAAAACTTGTTATTCACATCGGTAGAGCGCGAGTTTCCGCGGTCGGTCGATTTAGTCTGCCTACGACAACGATTCGCCGGCCGAAATTCATCGACTTTTCGCATTCGCATTTCGCACATTCTCGCTCGTGTCGCGTACGCAGTAGGCTTACTCGTCTCAAATTCGGTCCGAATTGTCTCGCCATACGATCGCATTCATATTCTCGCGGCGGTCAATTCGGTCATATCTCAAACTGTATTCTTCAATTCAGTTAGTGTTAAGACATTGTGAACGTTAATTCTGGAGTCCGAGAGTCGACGCTCGTTAACCGCATCGCGAATGTCCTCTGCCTCGCGCCAAAATCCATCCGGCGTTCGCGTGCAAGATTTCCGCTCTCGCGAAAGTTTCTAGCAAGAAGCTCTTAATCAAGATTTCCGAACCGCGAAAAAGGGCAGTCATTAACAGGACATTTCGAAGATTTCCGTCGGATTCGCGGAATACGTGCCGTCGCTCGCTCCTAGTATTCTAAATAAAACGAATAGTTAAAACATCTGCATTCCAATCTTGTCTATCCATCTCCTTATCCTCCAGCGGATCTACGGATTCGCGTTACACACCGCTTCTCGCTCATCTCTGAGCGTCTCCTCTCAGTTTCGGGCAATCTCGTCGAGGTCGACTCCCGAACATAGTATAAAGAAAAAAACAAATAATTGTTTTAAAAAATACATTGTAAATAATTACATACTTTTTCTTAAAAACAATTATTTTTTTTTACTGATTGATTTGTCTCATTATTCTGTACATAAAAGTATTACGGTAAGATTATCGGAAACTAAATTTTTTACGAGATATTTTATTTTTTATATCAAAATATGTCAGATTAAAATATAAAATAATTCAGAAAGTACTTAATAAAAAATACTTTATTATAGTGTTTTGGAAAGCTCTCGGGATAAGCTATAAGAATATGCAATAAAAAATAGGGGATTCCATTTAAGAAATTAAAGGTGTCCTTGACTTGATCTTAACGATGCCATCCAAGGTCAAACCAATGACACCATCTTATGTTCCCCTCAAAACCATACAATTTTTGTTCAAAACGTTTTTCTCTAAAATGCTTAGTTTTTGAAAGAAAAGGGGTGTACGGGTGGTCTAGGACACCCTGTATATATATATATATATAATAAAATATATATATATATACAGGTGTCCAAAAGACAACGCTCGTAGCAAGTAGAGCACAGTAAACTGAACAGAAAAGTCTGTAACATTTTTTCTATAACGCTTAATAAAGAGTTATTATGAGTACGTCTGGCATCAGCGTCGACCTTAGCCGCGCCTGGTAGTGTGCGTGAGCGCTCCGTCGCTACGGCGACGCCACTAACAGACGGCGGCTCACTGCGTCCGGCTAAAGTCGGCGCTGACTGACCAGACTTTATTCATAATAACTCTTATTAACGTTATAGAAAAAATGTACAGATTTTCTGTTCAGTTTACTGTGCTCTATCTGCTCACGAGCGTTGTCAGGTGCTTTGGACCCTGTATATATATATATATATATATATACGTATATATATATATATATATATATATATATATATATATATATATATATATATGTATGTATGTATGTATGTATGTATGTATGTATGTATGTATTATAATATACGTTCACTTTTTTTTTCACATCGAATGCAGTCAGATTAAATGATTTATATTAAAATCGTTATCGAAAAAAAATTTATTACTTGGATAATGGAAAAAAACCTAAAGAATATTTACGAAACCTTTTCTATTTATTTGGCTCTGTACAGATTTGCTACAAAATTATTGTTAATAATACCATTGTATATTTGTATTTTTTTAAAGATGTTAATATATACTACAAAAAGGAATGATATCCCTAAAAACTTACCTTTTTTAGAAAAGGTAAAAAAGGCGCCAAGTACATACGCCACTTGTGAAAAACTGTATTTATATATATTTATAAAATAGTGTTATTTTAAATTATTGAGAATAAAAACTTATAAAAATATTTTAACCTCAAGAAATGGTACAAATATATCCTACAAAAATAATGATATCAACAACTCGCGCCAACTGAAAATGAAAATTATACAAATATTTTAACCGAAAAGTTGTACAAAATAGCTGTTTTAATTTCTTACAAAATAATAATATTAAAAAGTTGCGCTAACTAAATAAAAATTTATGCTATATATATAAAATCTATTTATTTCCAATATGAAAAGAAAAAATATATCCAAAAATACAAAACACAGAAAACAAAATAAAAATTTGATAGAAAAATTAAAACTTAGAAATTAATATAAAAAATTAAAAATCTATAGAAAAATTAAAAATTAATACAAATAAAAAAATAGAAAAAATTTTAATTAGAAAAACTTGGCGCTGCTAAACTAAACAATATGCTAAAATTAATATTCTTTAATACATTTACATTGTAGTTATTGATGTAACTAAATTAAATATATTTCTATAAAATTAAATTTAGATCTAAATTAAATTTATTATCTGTTGGTTTTAATATATACTTTGAAAGTTAGCAGCGCCAAGTTTTTTTAATTAAAATTTTTTCTATTTTTTTTATTTGTATTAATTTTTAATTTTTGTATAGATTTTTAATTTTTTATATTAATTTCTAAGTTTTAATTTTTCTATCAATTTTTTATTTTGTTTTCTGTGTTTTGTATTTTTGGATATATTTTTTCTTTTCATATTGGAAATAAATAAAATTTATATATATAGCATAAATTTTTATTTAGTTAGCGCAACTTTTTAATATTATTATTTTGTAAGAAATTAAAACAGCTATTTTGTACAACTTTTCGGTTAAAATATTTGTTTAATTTTTATTTTCAGTTGGCGCAAGTTGTTGATATCATTATTTTTGTAGAATATATTTGTACCATTTTTTGGGGTTAAAATATTTTTATAAGTTTTTATTTTCAATAATTTAAAATAACACTATTTTATAAATATATATAAATACGGTTTTTCACAAGTGGCGCATGTACTTGGCGCCTTTTTTTTACGTTTTTTTAAAAAAGGTAAGTTTTTAGGGATATGTATATTCATTGATATATTTTATATGTACGTACAGTTTGCGTATGTGCAATGTACAGTACTGGACAAAATAAATCATACACCTTTCAACAAATTGAATTTGTTAGTATAACTATTCTTTTAACAAGCAAATAGATTATTAGATACAGGAAAGTCGAAGCATTTCAAAGTATTTAAATAAAGAAAATATGAAATAATAAAAATTATGCTCAATTCTTTTGTAAAAAATTTATTATTCAATATTGTTACATTTTGCCATGGACAAAATAAATCATACATTTATATAGTATAACGTAGGGAACTATCAATATTACATTTCATCGTTCTGCTGTTGTTCGTCATTCTATTGTTTGTTTACATTGTATGTACGACTAGAATTTACGTGTTCGGTGAGTTAGTAGTAACTGTGACGAGCAAGAACAATGTCACGGAAGCAAATTTCTCTTGATATCCGAAATCTGGTCATTCGCGACCGACAGAATGGTGAATCTTTTAGGATAATTGCTAATAAATACTCGATCTCTGTTGGAGCAGTGCAACACATCTGGAGAAAATATGAAACACATGGAATTGTGGCAAATTATTCCGGAAAAGGTCGAAAGCGGGCTATAACTTTTCGTGACGATACCAGAATCATTCGAATGGTAAAACAAAATCCGAAGCTATCATCAAAAAACATTGTGGAATCGATGAACCTGACTGTCAGCAGTCGTACTGTGCGTCGTAGGTTGAGGGAATCTGGATTAAAAAGCGTGTTCGCATCAAAGCGTCCCTTCATCAATAAAATAAATAAGAAAAAGCGATTCGAGTTTGCCAAGAAGTACGCGAATATGTCTCTAGACTTTTGGAAAAAAGTATTGTGGTCTGATGAGAGCAAGTTTGAATTATTTGGACAAAAACGGCGATCTAGGGTGTGGCGAAAACCTGGTGAGGCTCTTAAAGAAGTAAATATTCAGAAGACTGTAAAACACGGAGGCGGTAATATTATGGTATGGGGATGCTTTACATGGTCTGGTATCGGTAATTTGGCTCGAATTGAAGGCATTATGACGGCAGAAGGATATATTGATGTATTGTGCGAGAATTTGGAAGAATCTCTTTTAAAATTGGGTTTAGAAAACAACTTTATCTTCCAGCAAGATAATGACCCTAAGCATAAGGCGAAGAAAACCACTGCATTTTTCAAATCTAATAAGGTAAAACTGCTCGAATGGCCGCCACAATCACCAGATTTAAACCCAATTGAAAATTTGTGGGCTTATTTGGACGTGAACGTGAATAAAACGAACGTAAGTGACAAGACATCGTACTATGCAACACTCCAGAAGGCCTGGGAGGAAATTAATCCTGAATACTTAAAGAAATTAGTCGAGAGTATGCCTCGCCGACTGGAAGCGGTATTGAAAGCCAAAGGTGGCCATACCAAGTACTAATCACCATTAGAATTAACTTTATTTATTTGTTAACTATTACTTCTAAAAGTGTATGATTTATTTTGTCCAGAACAAAATGTAACAATATTGAATAATAAATTTTTTACAAAAGAATTGAGCATAATTTTTATTATTTCATATTTTTTTTATTTAAATACTTTGAAATGCTTCGACTTTCCTGTATCTAATAATCTATTTGCTTGTTAAAAGAATAGTTATACTAACAAATTCAATTTGTTGAAAGGTGTATGATTTATTTTGTCCAGTACTGTATGTGAAATATAGATACATAATTTGTATATACTTTACTGTATGTAATATGTATATACATTGTTGCACATCATATGTACATACATTATACAATCACTAAATACATACATTGCACATATATAACAGTGCTGGGATTTACTTGCACATTTCGGCCCGATTCCGTGGCTCACGCCTATTGCCCCCCACTCACCGCTCGTGCGTTAGCAACGAGTCGCCAGATACGCGTAACTAAGGAGCGCGACGCTTCGTCTCAGGAGCGTTCATATGTAAGAATGTCCAATATAATAATAAGACAATACTTTTCTAAATGCACCGCGAAAATTCTCAAAATTAAAAGTTTTTCTTCAATATTTTATATTTCATTGATATAAAATATTGAAGAAAAACTTTTAATTATAGAAGAGTATTGTCTTATTATTATATTTGGACATTCTTATATACGGACGTTCCTGAGACAAAGCGTCGTGCTCCTTAGTTACGCGTATCTGGCGACTCGTTGCTAACGTACGAGCGGTGAGTGGGGGGCAATAGGCGTGAGCCACGGAATCGGGCCGAAATGTGCAAGTAAATCCCAGCACTGATATATAATATGTACATACTTTGCTGTATATAATATGTATATTCATTGATATATTTTATATGTACATACAGTTTGTGTATGTACATTGTATGTGAAATATAGATACATAATAATAAATAAATTCATTTGTATCTAATTGAAAATTCAAGTAATTAACACCAGCTAATAGATTTTTTAAGCTCTACAACTTTGAAACATTTTCCCATTAAACCAATATTTTATGAGATAATTAGCCGTTCCGGTACTTTTGCCCCGCATTATATATTTTATGTATATAAGTCGTAAATATTTGCTTTTATATCTTCTGCATTTGTTCAGACACTACAGACAATTACCAATGAGATGCTAGCAAAAGAGACAAACATAGGCCTCCCACACAATACCTCTCTCTTTCTACAGCCAGCGCGCGTTTGCCTATCGCGATGCTCAGTCCTTTCTATGGACGGTATTCATAGGCTACGTTCCACTTGCCCATCGCAATGCTCGTGAAATCATTTTATCCTTCTTTCTCATCGAAAGTTAAACAAAGACAGATCATGCTTGCGAGCGTTGCGATCGTTTAGTGTTTAGTGGAACGCAGCCGTAGCCGGTTCTTATATTTAAAGGGCATTCTACAATGGCAGTAACAAGGCTGTAAGAGTAGGAGAGTATACTGTTTTTAGTGATGTAAAGACCGAGAGTAACGAAATGGACAATTCCCATTTGCTCTTAAAACTTTTAAGAGCAAATGGGAATTGCCCATTTCGTTACTCTCGGTCTTTACATCACTGAAAACAGTATACTCTCCTACTCCTACAGCCTTGTTACTGCCATTGTAGAATGCCCTTAAGACATCTTAAGTACAATCTTAAGATGTCATAAACCAATCACAGAGCCGTATTAGCATCTTAAGACATTACTTAAGATTTAAGATGGTCTTGAAATAAGAATGGACTATGAATACCGTCCTATATGTCGACGATTGCAACACTGATCCTGTGTTGCCAGAAACGGGTCCCGGCTCACACGCACACAATCAGAGAACCTCGTAAATGTACTGCGCAGAGCGCTCTGAGAAATACTGGGATGTAACGATATACCAAAGGATCCAAGAACGCTTGTCAAAACACCCCGTAAAGTAATCGTAACACCTTTAGGTTGCGGGACATATTTTTATTTTGGTATAGAGAAAACGATGAATATATTTTGTAAAAATCATAAAATTAGCATACAACAAAATGAAGAGTTTTTATTAGCTGTTAATATTGATGGTTTATCCTTAAACAAAAGTTCTAATAGTTCGTTTTGGCCTATTTTATGCTCGGTAAAATCAATAAAAATTCTTATGAAAGAAGTTTTTTTAGTTGCCTTATATCATGGTTCAGAAAAACCAAAATCTGCTAATGATTTTTTAAAAGATTTTGTAAATGAATGTATTTATCTATCGATTAACGGAATATTAATAAATTGTTTTAGATATAAATTCAGAATTTTGATGTTGATTTGTGATTCACCGGCAAAATCATATATTTTAGCTATTAAAAATCATACAGGCCATTTTTCATGCACAAAATGTAACCAAGAAGGTGAAATATTTAATCATGTATTATGTTTTATTGAAACAGAGCGCTTTTGCAAAAGAACCGATAATTCATTTAGAACTATTGCTCAACCAGAGCATCATAATGGTACAAGTATACTGTTAGATATACTAAACTTTAATATGATAGATAATGTACCAATAGATTATATGCATAATCTCTTATTAGGTGGCATGAAAAGACTTCTTTGTCATAAACGATACGGATGGATTTACGGTAAACAACCTCATAAATTACGAGCTCGTGATGTCAATAAAATTTCAGAAAATCTTCTAAAACTAAAGCGATATATTCCTCATGAATTTTCTAGAAAAACACGTTCTATACTTGAGTGTAAAAGATATAAATATATACTGGTCCTATAGTTTTAAAAGAAGTTCTATCATCCAAAGTTTACAATAATTTCATTACATTAAATCTTGCAAGTTTTATAATGATAAGTCAATATTATTCGAGATTTGAAAATAATGTATTATATGCTAACAATTTGATGAAACATTTTATTTGTCAATCTATTAAAATTTACGGTCCAGACTTTGTATCACACAATATACATTATTTCTTGCATTTGAGTGACTGTGTAAAATAATATGGCTCACTTGATAATTTTAGCGCTTTTCCTTTTGAAAATTATATGCAACAATTAAAAAAAAAAATTCGTAAATTTGCTTTGCCTTTACAACAAGTTATAAATCGTGTGCATGAGGAAAATAATATTACTCAACATATCTTCTCTAATATTACGAATGTTATATTAGATGTTCCAGCAGGTTTATTGCTTCATTTACATTAGTTAGACACCTATTATAGGATTTATGTATAAAGAAAAGATCGTCAATATAAATTAGAGATAAAATGCCCATTGCTCTCAATTTATGCATGACTCGTTTCATAATTTTTGTATAAATGTACGGACTTGTGGATAGTCCAAAGGGTAGACATGTAAAGTTTGTTCTTGAATTTGAATCGTAAATATTTTCTATGTTTTATATGTATTGGGACAAGAAAATATGCGTCCTTTAAATCGAGGGAGCACATATATGCCCCCTGAGTTAGTAGACTTTTAACTGAACGAATGTCCTCCATTTTAAAATGACAGGTATCTATAAATTCATTTAACTTTCTTAGGTTAATAATAATAAACCTACTAGAACTATCAGATTTCGGAACCAGGAAATAAGAAGAGACAAACTGTCCCTCGCAATCTTCACATTCTTCAACTGCATTTTTGGACATTAAATTGTTGATCTCCAGAGCAATTTTTATCTGATCTGATTCTGACCAGACAATGTCTTTAGATGATTTGTCTTGGCGAGGAATTTCTCTGAAAGGAATCTTATATTCTTTCAAGCAGTTGAGAATATATTTATCAGTAGCGATCTCTTTCCACTAGTCGGTGAAAATAAGTCTAAGACGACCCGTTTGGACTCTTACCTCCTTTACTTCTTCGTCGACGTCGATTGGCTTGACGTTCGACTCGAGGATTTTGATGCACTTTGGCTTGTTCTTTGGCTCCTTGGCTTGAATTTGATTGTTGATCATCTCGGATACGTCCCCACCTGCCTGTACCTGGCATGTGGGTATTTCAAGTTCCCCTGATTGCGTGATTTATAAGTCAATACTTTTGGTTTATCTTGGGCTCTGATTTTTGCACACGCCTTTCCGATTGCCTGAACTTCTTTAACCTGTTCGGCAAATTTGTTTCCATACAGCCATTCATCCGATGTAGTAGCCTCAATTGTGGGTTTAACGCCCTTATTTAGCAAACGAGTGATAAAAGATTTTCTGGCCACAGACTGCTGATAGAAAACGTCAGTCAATAACTTTCCAGCATCACAAAGATATTTTGTGAGTATTCCCTGATCAATGCCGTCATCGGGATCATCGAGAATTAATGATACTGCAGCAGCCAGAGCTGATATTGCAGAGCCTACACAGTTTTGTGTCTCAAGAAAATGATGGTCTCTTTTAATAGCAATCTCGGACAAGATTGGAACGATCTCCAAATTAATCTTGGGAGCCTCAGAATATAATTCTTGTTTCCTTGGATACTTTTGTAGGATAGCTTTCTTGTTTTCCTCCGGAAAACCTTGCTACATACATTTCTCCCATCTGCGTTTGAGCTCTGGATGGAACTTGACTGTCAATTCTTTACTTGCATTGGGATCGTCCCCCAATAAATCCAAAATATCCTCGGGGATGACCGGCTCATCAGTTATCTCATCAACAGATGAATTTTCTATGTGCTCAGATGGAATCTGCTCTACTGAGAAAACAGTTTGACTATCCAGGTTTTCTTTGTTTTCAGTAATATCTGAAAAAAAGGAACACAGAAGAGAGAAGATAGGAGGGTAAACATATTTTTGAATAACAAAATATGTCATTTATCGTGTGGCTTATTGCCAGTGGCATTCGTGTGGAATTGCCACTCAATACGTTCTGTACATCTTAAAATTGTCGTTGTCGTGTGGACATGACATAAGCTTGACATTCGTTTGGAATTGTCTAACTTCATAACCAAGCTTCGTAAACAAAGCTTGTAAGCTGTGAATGTATGTTCTTATTGAACTTCTTTCACAGATTTTTTTTTTATATTGTCGTATGGACATAGCGCTTTGGCGTTCGTGTGGAACTGCCGCGCTTTAATTAGGTTATGAGTATGTTTCGTATGGAAACCTACATAACCTTTGTTTTGACCTTCGTATGGAATGTCAAAACATGATGCAACTATGAAAGTTTCGTGTGGAAACAATCATAACATGCACCTACCAGGGCGTTGGGTCAATTGACCGAGTATGCTAGTGAGGTTATTCAGCTGAGTCTGGAGGTTCTCCAGTTTTTCTTTCGTCTCGTCCCTACTTCTTCTTCGATCTCTTGATCGAGATCGCGTACGCTTCCTTTTCCTCTTGTGCGGCATCCTTATTAATACCCTTGTTGTCGAAAATTCGGTTTTTAACTTGAGAGCTATACTCGAAACGCGATCGAAATTTTGCACAACAAAGCAATATGACGACGGAAGGCGCGGTAGGCCTTCTACTGGGGCCCGGCGCGCCAGTTTCAAATTCTATACTCTGAAATGTTGTGAGATTTGCGCAATGCCAAACATTACTACCTGTTATCATCGAGAACGAGACGTGTAATATAATTATGTATGTTTACATATAACTTAGTTTTATGTATTTACATATTCTATGTAATACATGTTTGAAATATATACATATATATATTTTTTAATATTTTGTAAAAATATTTACAGCTGCAGTACGACTTAACAAGAAGACTCAAGAATGTACAGACTCAGAAATAATATATTTTATAAAAGCGTGGCTAGTAAGATGCAAAGATCGCTTTAACAATAAAAATAAAGATAGATATATAGCTCCTGAAGAAGTCGAAACAACTGAAAATTGACTCATTAACAATCGCAACATGCATAATATCAAAGTATTATTATTATATATTATTTCAGTATATATGATTTGGTAATTATGCATATTAAGGTTCCACCCCGCAGGATAGTGATGTTGACATATGTTGTCAAGGTCATGACCCTGATCAACATTCCGAAGGTTTTAACCTGCGGTCGTTGTTTATTCAAAAGTTATTAACAAATGAAGTTTGAGAAGTATATCACGTAATTTTCGAACATGTTTAAAAGAATAGTGACCTTGACATAACGCAAGTCGTGTTGTAAAGTATATGCGTGGACGCAGTGGGTTCTGCCCCCCCCTACGGAGAGACTCCATTTTCGGAAGATATAACCTAACTTAAACCTATTTGATTTAAAACTAAAATTTGATTTGGGTTAGGTTATATCTTCCGGAAGTGAAGCCCCCCGTAGGGGGGAGGGGCAGAACCCATTGCAGCCACGCATATACTTTACAACGCAAAGCGAGATCCACTCCACAATTCTTGTGTGGGTGAGAAAGTGTATGCGTAGATGCAGTGGATTCCGCCCCCCCCCCCCTACGGAGGGCTCCACTTCCGGAAGATATAACCTAACCCAAACCTATTTCTGATTTAAAACTAAAATTTGGTTTGGGTTAGGTTATATCTTCCGGAAGTGGAGCCCCCCCGTAGGGGGCGGAACCTACTGCGTCTACGCATATACTTTACAACATGACTTTCGTTATGTCAAGGTCAAACTCATTATTCTTTTACACATGTTGTTCGAAAATTACGTGGTATATACTTCTCAAACTTTATTTGTTAATAACTTTTAAATAAGCAACGACCGCCGGCTAAAACCTTCGGAATATTGATCAGGCTCATGACCTTGACAACATATGTCAACATCACTATCCTGCGAGGGTGGGACCTTAATATGCATAATTACCATATATTTTTTAGTTTTAATCCATTCTGGAATCACATACACGTGTGTATATAATATATTTAACATAATGGATAAAGTTCCGAAAAGTACTCACCCCCGATTTTTTTGAAACTCAGTATTCTTACGTATTTTGATGCGCTGATTACGAACATCATAATGAAAATTGGCGACTATTTGATTTTCATGGTGAAAACCATGAAAAACCCATAAAAATTATAGTTTTTTACGCTTATCTCAGTAAATACGGAAAATCATGATAAATGTTTTAGACAAAAGTTTTAGATCTCATACAGATAAATATTTTGTCCCATTCATTTTTACCGTACAAGTGATAGTTTTTGAGAAAATCAAAGTTAAACATGTATCTCAAACCAATTGTTGTATAGGTGAAACTACAAAAGCTGACAGTACTGCGTAGAAGTCCCAATATATAACCTCGCTTTGCGTGGAAAGTTGCAAACCCATGTGGAACCTCGCTTCGCGTGGAAAAGTGTATGCGTAAAAACAGTGGGTTCCGCCTCTCTGCGGGGGGCTCCACTACCAAAAAGCTAGACAAATAGGTTTGCGTGGAACCTCGCTTTGCGTAGAAAGTTGCAAATCCATGTGGAAACTCGCTTCGCGTGGAAAAGTGTATGCGTAGAAACAGTGGGTTCCGCCCCCCTGCGGGGGGCTCCACTACCAAAAAACTAGACAAATAAGTTTGCGTGGAACCTCGCTTTGCGTGGAAAGTTGCAAACCCATGTGGAATCGTATATGTACTGCAAAGTACATGCTTAGATGGGAGGACAGATATAAGATTTAGAGTCCATCGTTTTTGTCGGAAACTATCACTCGCATGGTAAAAATGAATAGGACATAAAATGTTTATCTCTGTGAGATCTAAAACTTTTGTCTAAAACATTTATCATGATTTTCCATATTTACTGAGATAAGCGTAAAAAACTATAATTTTTATGGGTTTTTCATGGTTTTCACCATGAAAATCAAATAGTCGCCAATTTTCACTATGATATTCGTAATCAGCGCATCAAAATACGTAAGAATACTGAGTTTCAGAAAAATCGGGGGTGAGTACTTTTCGGAACTACACCCATATACAATATATATATATACAGGGTGTCCTAGACCACCCGTACACCCCTTTTCTTTCAAAAACTAAGCATTTTAGAGAAAAACGTTTTGAACAAAAATTATATGGTTTTGAGGGGAACATAAGATGGTGTCATTGGTTTGACCTTGGATAGCATCGTTAAGGTCAAGTCAAGGACACCTTTAATTTCTTAAATGGAATCCCCTATTTTTTATTGCATATTCTTGTAGCTCATCTCGAGAGCTTTCCAAAACACTATAATAAAGTATTTTTTCATTAAGTACTTTTTGAGTTATTTTATATTTTAATCTGACATATTTTGATATAAAAAATAAAATATCTCGTAAAATATTTAGTTCTCGATAATCTTACCGTAATACTTTTATGTACAGAATAATGAGACAAATCAATTAGTAAAAAAAATAATTGTTTTTAAGAAAAAGTATGTAATTATTTATAATGTATTTTTTTAAACAATTATTTGTTTTTTTCTTTACACTAATTGATTTGTCTCATTATTCTGTACATAAAAGTATTACGGTAAGATTATCGAAAACTAAATATTTTACGAGATATTTTATTTTTTATATCAAAATATGTCAGATTAAAATATAAAATAACTCAAAAAGTACTTAATGAAAAAATACTTTATTATAGTGTTTTCGAAAGCTCTCGACATAAGCTATAAGAATATGCAATAAAAAATAGGGGATTCCATTTAAGAAATTAAAGATGTCCTTGACTTGACCTTAACGATGCCATCCAAGGTCAAACCAATGACACCATCTTATGTTCCCCTCAAAACCATACAATTTTTGTTCAAAACGTTTATCTCTAAAATGCTTAGTTTTTGAAAGAAAAGGGGTGAGGGGTGGTCTAGGACACCCTGTATATATATACAGGGTGTCCTAGACCACCCCTCACCCCTTTTCTTTCAAAAACTAAGCATTTTAGAGATAAACGTTTTGAACAAAAATTGTATGGTTTTGAGGGGAACATAAGATGGTGTCATTGGTTTGACCTTGGATGGCATCGTTAAGGTCAAGTCAAGGACATCTTTAATTTCTTAAATGGAATCCCCTATTTTTTATATATATTATTTAATACAATATATATCCCCTATTTTTTATATATATTATTTAATACAATATATATATATATATATATATATATATATATATATATATATTTAATACAATATATATATTTAATACAATATATATATATATATATATATATATATATATATATATATATATATTGTATTAAAAATAAATTAAAGAAATTATGCTCGTTGAATTTAAACAAATAATGATATGATAACGGCCTCTACGAGCAATATTTGGGTGTTGGATTTTTATTTTTTCATGATATTTTCATTCAATTTACAAAATTTGTGGGACGTTTCGATACTTACTTGTGTCTCTTCAGCCACCGAAAAATCTTACATAAATAAGTGATTACATGGAGCAAGTCTATTCATACCTCCGGGCGTGTTCGCAAGGCGCAAATGTTAATGTTTATCATCATCCTTTTTGTTTTATCAAGGTTTATCTTGTAATACATAGTCCCTGGTTGTTATTTGCTTGTGAAGTCCTAGTGATTTTCGTAGATGAATTTGAACTTCTTGTTGGTCAAAATTTATCATATTGTCAAACTGTATCTATCAATATTCCACAAAATTACTGTTTTTATGTCAACCGAAAATTACAATTCAAATGTATACTACTTACAAAATGTATAGTTTATAATTTTATCGACCGAGAGACTATTATTTCCAGCTCTAGGTGTTATCGAACTTTGTCATGAACTTAAAATGCGAGGGAACATCGTCGTGTATTGCTTATAAGGAGTTTGTTAAACATTTATTGCGCAGGCGCTAACAAATATGACTGACTATTTATGAATTTGGGATATCTAGTAACGGAAAGTAAACGTGGGCTAATAGTTCTACTTCGTCCATGATATTAAGGCCATTTTTTTGTTGTTTTATGAAAATTGATTCCGATATCAATCTTTTATGATAATTGGACTCGTGATCTAATATTTTAATATTATCCCAATCCATATGATGGTCTATTTCATAAATGTGTTGGGAAACCACTGATTGTTTTTTGTTTGTCCTGTGTTCGTTGATTCTGGTTTTTAATTGTCTCTTTGTTTGTCCTACATATGACGCATCGCAATCAGTACATTCGATTTTATATTAGGTGTACAAATAAGTTTCCGCCGTTTTTTATCAAAAAATGGGCATTTATTGTGAAAGAACGGAACCTAATGTTTTATTTGAAGTATTGTCCATCGCTTGCCACTACTTTTTCCCATCTCTCTGGCAGCATACGGATACCGCGTCGGAAGAATGCTTCATCTTTTGAGGCTATCCACGAATCGACCCAATTTTTGGTATCTTCATATGATGTGAAGTGTTGCTCAGACAGGCCATGCGCCATCGATCTAAACATGTGGAAATCAGAAGGAGCAATGTCTGGTGAATACGGCGGGTGAGGTAAAACTTCCCAATTGAGTGTTTCCAAATAGGTTTTGACCGGCGCCGCAACATGTGGACGAGCATTATCATGCAGGAGAATAACTTTGTCGTGTCTGGAGTAGTGGGCGCGCTTTTCCTTGAGTGCTCGACTCAATCTCATCAATTGTGTTCGGTAGACAGCCCCAGTAATGGTTTCGTTCGGTTTGAGCAACTCATAATACACGACACCAAACTGATCCCACCAAATGCATAACAAGAGTTTTTTTCCATGAATATTTGGCTTAGCTGTAGATGTTGAAGCATGGCCAGGTGATCCCCATGATTTTTGGATTATCATAGTGGATCCATTTTTCATCACCAGTGACTATACGGTGCAGAAAACTCTTTTGTTTATGCCTGGCAAGCAGCATTTCACATGTGAACAATCGGCGTTCAACGTTTCTCGGCGTCAGTTCATATGGAACCCAATTTCCTTGTTTTTGAATCAATCCCAATGATTTCAACCGATGTGAAATTGCTTGTTGAGTCACTCCCAATTTAAGTGCAAGTTCTTCTTGCGTTTGGCACGAATCTTGATCCAATAATGCTTCCAATTCCGCGTCTTCATACACTTTCGGCCTTCCGCTACGTTCTTTGTCTTCGATGTCAAATTCCCCGTTCTTAAACTTTTGAAACCACTCACGACAACTTCTCTCACTTAAGGCAGCCTCACCATATGCTTCTACAAGCAATCGATACGCCTCAGCTGCAGATTTCTTCAAATTGAAGAAGTAAATCAAAAGTTCCCGCAAATGACGCTTATTCGACTCAAAACTCGACATTTTCGCACACAAAAGAATATATTATACTGATAAAAAATCACTAATATTTTAAGGTTATGTTATTGACTGATGTCCAATCTTACGATAAGGACGTTTTACATCTGACAATTTTAACCATAACTTACTGGTGGCGCCAACTTTTGTCAAACGGCGGAAACTTATTTGTACACCTAATATATAACATCCTTATTACAAAGGGTGGGACTAATATCTTTGTGGACTTTAATAAAACGGTTGAGACGATTAAAACATTTAAAACCAGTGGACATATCATTGTTTTTGAACGGTACGGAAACAATTTCGGAAAGACCTTTAATATAAGGTAACGCTATAAATTTTTTGTTATTGTTATTGACTGTGTCATTCTTCGCCATAAGTGTGTTGTTGTTTAAATTAACTGTGATAAGCTTTTTTAGTCTGATGTGAATATATTTGAAAATAAACGGAAGAGGATAACCGTTGTTCATTAAAACATTAATACAGAAAGTTATGTCTTTTTCATGAAATTTAGGATGAGATAATAAGATCGCTCTGTCAATTAGGTTATATATAGTGCCTATTTTATGACAAGTTGGATGATTGGAAAAATATGACAGATATCGGCCCGAGAATGTTGGTTTTTGGATAGATACAGTTTGACAATATGATAAGTTTTGACCAACAAGAAGTTCAAATTCATCTACGAAAATCACTAGGACTTCACAAGCAAATAACAACTAGGGACTATGTATTACAAGATAAACCTTGATAAAACAAAAAGGATGGTGATAAACATTAACATTTGCGCCTTGCGAACACGCCCGGAGGTATGAATAGACTTGCTCCATGTAATCACTTATTTATGTAAGATTTTTCGGTGGCTGAAGAGACACAAATAAGTATCGAAACGTCCCACAAATTTTGTAAATTGAATGATAATAATATGAAAAAATAAAAATCGGACACCCAAATATTGCTCGTAGAGGCCGTTATCATATCATTATTTGTATATATTGTATTGTTTATTATTAATTATAGTATTTTTTTTACACTCGCAATTTTAAATTTGTCTTTTATCTTCATGATTCTAATGATTTTATGCGCACGCGCGCACACACACACACAACATGTACATATACATTTATCAACATGTACACACGGGGAATGTTTTAACAAATAAAATTATGCACATATCGGAGCGTATACGTATTTTCTGTATGTACATGTCCTTACATGCATTTAAATTTATGTGTTAAGTAATTTCTCTGTGTATGTACCCAGCAAACACAAAATAACAGTAACATAACATCAATGTTATAATTTCCCACTCAACAATGTAACTGCAATATAACATGCCTTGTACGTAACAGTTACGCATGAGAATAGAAATAGTAGGTCATATCTAATGTATACATATATGTATGAAGAATGTATATACATGGTATATACATATATGTATAAAGAATGTATATACAGAATGTATGTACATGGTATGTACATGTATGTATGTACATGGTATGTACATATATGTATGAAGAATGTATATACAGAATATACAGGATGTCCCAGATCATTTGGGACAATACTCGTGTGCAAATAGAGCGGACCAAACTGAGTCGAAAAGTCCTCTATAATTTTTTTTTATAATGCTTAATACAGGAGTTATTATTGAATAAAGTCTGGCCAATCAGCGCCAACCTTTAGCCGGGCGCACGTTGGTGAGCCGCGCGCCTGGTAGTATGCGGCAGCGCACACTTCACGGCGCGCGGCTCACCAACATGCGCCCGGCTAAAGGTTGGCGCTGATTGGCCAGACTTTACTCAATAATAACTCCTTTATTAAGCGTTATAAAAAAAAATGATAGAGAACTTTTCGACTCAGTTTGGTCCGCTCTATCTGCACACGAGTATTATCCCAAATGATCTGGGACACCCTGTATATACATTGAATGTACTAATCATATACATATATATGTACCATGGATCTTCTATGTATATTTTTCCGGTTACATTTGCACATACATTTCACATTCTATGTATGTACATTGCATCAAGGATGTATATACATGAAATATGCAATATACATAAATGTATATACATTGTATATACTAAACATATTTTAATGTTTTGTAGGATATATTATAATTAATAATTAATAATATAATTAATAGTTAATGGTAAATATAGCGAGAAGGGGACCCAGCCCCAATGACCTTGACTTTGATATATGTTGTCAAGGACATAATTCTGAGTAACTTTTTCTTCTAATTTAATCGTCGCTCGTTGCTTATTAAAAAGTTATTAACAAAAAAAGTTTGAAATATACCAAAGTACATGCATAAACAGGAAGCACGCGCGCGCACTCATACACACACACATACACGCGCGCGGGGGGGGGGGTGCAAGGGGGTCCTTCGGCCCCCCTCCCGCACCCACCCTATCGGTAGGCAGGGTGGACCTCACTTTACAATGTAGCATGTACTTTGTAAGTTGTAAAGCGAGGTCCACCCTGCCTACCGGCGGGATAGGTGCGGGAGGAGGGCCCCCCTGCCACCCCCCCCCCCCCCACCGTGTGTGTGTGTCGCTCGTTGCTTATTAAAAAGTTATTAACAAAAAAAGTTTGAAATATACCAAAGTACATGCATGGACAGGAAGCACGTGCGCGCACACGTACACACACACACGGGGGGGGGAGGGTGCAAGGGGGGCCTTCGGCCCCCTCCCGCACCCATCCCGCCGGTAGGCAGGGTGGACCTCGCTTTACAATGTAGCATGTACTTTGTAAGTTGTAAAGCAAGTTCCACCCTGCCTACCGGCGGGGTGGATGCGGGAGGGGAGCCGAAGGCCCCGCTTGCACCCTCCCGTGTGTGTGTGTATGAGTGCGCGCGCGTGCTTTCTGTCCGTGCATGTACTTTGGTATATTTCAAACTTTTTTTGTTAATAACTTTTTATTAAGCAGCGAGCGACGATTAAATTAGAAGAAAAAGTTACTCAGAATTATGTTCTTGACAACATATATCAAGGTCAAGGTCATTGGGGCTGGGTCCCCTTTTCGCTATATTTACCCAGCAGTGTTTAAATTGCCAAGGTATAGCTCCTTCACTATTAAAATATTCACAAAAATTATTCCGACTTCTTGCAGCTACCTGAGAAGTGTTATTTGTACCACATCTTGTTATTTCCTGAAAAGCAGAATTATTGTCTACATTTCTTCTCCAAGAACCTTCTATTAATCCATCAGGACCATCTTGATAAATCATGTTTTTAGTGACATATTCATTAACTCCAACATCTTGTATTCGAATATAATTGTGTAAACACACAATGGCTTGTACTATTTTTATTGTTGTTTCAACTAAACAATTTATTGGTCTTCTTAAAATCCTCCATTGACTTGATAAAATGTCAAAAGTATTTTCAATGGTTCTCCTTGCTCGACTAAGGCGATAATTGTAAATAATTTTCTCTTGATTCAAGTTTTGTTTTCCTGAAAAAAGTCTCATCAGATATTCAGTAAGAGGAAAAGCTTCATCTCCAATTAGCACGTAAGGCATCGAGTCTCCTTCAAAGTAAAATGGTTCTGGATCTGGTACATTCATTTCATTATGTCTGAATTTTTGACCAAGAAGAGAATCTCTGAACATTCCACCATCACTGCGACGTCCATAGGCTCCAATATCCACAAAAGTAAAAATATATTTAGCATCGCAAATCGCAAGCAAAACAAAACTATGACTATTTTTATAATTAAAATATGATACACCTGCATTTTCAGGACACTGAAAAAGATATAGTAAGCTGTAGTTCCGAAAAGTAAATCTGTTTAAAAATTTTTTTAGTAATCTTTTATTTTTCGGTAACGTTAAAAATTTTTCAGTAACTTACTTGAATAACAATATGTTTACCATCAATAGCGCCTATGTAATGATTGAAATTCCATAAATTTTCAAAATCTTTAGAAATACTTAACCATTTTTCTTTTGTAAAAGGATATGGGAGAGTATCTTTAGAAAGAACAGACCACAATGCATCGCAAGTTTCTGAAATAATATTGCTAACTGTGGTTAGTCCAAGGAGATATTGATAGCTCATAGAAGTCATTGAATCGCCAGAAGCAAGAAACCTATAAGAAATATCTTCATAATAAATGTTTTAAATATATATAACTTAATTTTAATTTTTTGTGTCTTTTAACTTACCTTAATGTCATGCATAATCTTTCACTGGCAGATATTGGTTCTCGACATAATGTTTCTTTTGAAATTAGAGGTGCTACTTTACATAATAATTCTTCAAGTTGAATTGCATTCATACGAAAGTAGTTTCTAAATGTACTTATTCGTTGTGAAACTGTAGGTAAAATTGCATTATAAAATCCACATTTTTGTCTTATTTGAAATAACGGGTTAACCCAAAAACATTTTCTTTTGTAATGTCGTTTCTTTTTTTTTAAATAATAAAGAACTGCCGCTAATGCTAATTTTTTTCTCTTTTCCTTTGTATTGTTTTCATTTATAATTTTTGCACACTCAATCATCCAATTATAATATTTTTTTGCTTATGACATTACTTATATTTATTTTATAGCAACTGTTGTGTGTGCGTTAACGGAATTTTTTTTCTGAATCGCGTCGCTGGAACACTTTTCATGCTCAATATCTTGTCGCTAGCGACAATCCAGTCACGTGACTTTTTTATCGTTAAAAACGAGCGGTGAGCGACGCATGAAAAGGTACCTTGATAGATTATTTTAATTTATATATTGGCATTTAAATCATTTTGTTATTTTCAATTAACAATAAGTCGATCTTATATTATTGGTGCAATACTAATAATAAGTATTATTACTATTACTATTATGTTCTTTTTCAGTTTCAGTTTAAATTTGTGATTTCTCTAAATAATTATTAGTACCTTTCAATTTTAATTTTAATTTTAATTTTAAATTGAGTTTAGTTTAGTTACTTACATATATAAATTACAAAATACGTAATCACTCAAGGCTGTGTTCCGGTTCCCCGCTCGGGTGCGTCCGATATTGTAGTATATGTCGCGTATGCCCAAAAGACTGAACATTCAACCTATGTATTACAAATAACTGAGATGTTTTCAGCCATGAACCTTGTACTATATGTATGTATCAGTTGGCCGAATGGGTCCTCCCCAGACTATTATTTTATCCAATTAAAAAAAAAAAAAGCCTATTTGTCGTGATGTCCAACGATAAAAGAATAATAATATATCTCTTGCTAACGCGGCATTGTGTAAGCATTGATTATCAAATACATATACATATATCCAAGTTTTTCGTATAATTATGTGTATTAATGCCCGGTTTCTTCACATCTCCCCATAGCTATCTTCCAGATAAAGATGTCCATCGGATGACTCGATTCATCGATTCTGCGAGATATCTGCTGGATAAAGTTATCGAGAAGTTATCTAGAAGTGAAAAAACCGGGCATAAATCGATCCTATCTCTCACACTTATTATATATATCAGGCCTGTCTAACCCGCGGCCCGCGGGCCACGAGTGGCTCTTCCCCCTACCTCTGAGCTCAGGCTCGGCTCCCCCCATTCTTCCAGCCGACGGCTCTTCGAGCTTTCGACGCTTGTTCTCCGCTTGCTTGTCTTATCTCTAGCTCGCTAGCATCGTGCGTTTTATATCGCGAAATAAATATCACGAAATATCGCTTATTGCTTCCACGTTACGATGCGTATGCAAAGTACAGCTTGAACGAGACCTAAATGCTACTTGTTAATTATAATTGATTATAATTACTATATTTTCTCTATTAATTCATTATTAGTATTTCCTTTTATTATTAATATTACTATATTATTATTATATCACGTCACATTATTTATCCATGTTACTACAATTTTAAATAACATTCGTATCCCTACTATTATTATTAACCTTATAACATTTTAGTAATATCATGTCAAAAAGAAAGCTTGACACGTCCAATCGTCAATTTGCCTTATGCGTAAATAAGAATGTTTACGACGCTGCGCGTCAAGACTGTGAGCTGCGGAAACACGCGATGGTGGGGGAAGTCTAAAGCGGTAAGAGTGGGATCGGTTGCTCCTCCGCTCCTGGCGGTTAGACAGGCCTGATATATATAATTTTGAAATTTTTTATATTACAACATTATTAACAAATATATATATAAATTATTTGCACGAAACAGAATGTCGAACATCCGTGTGTAACATTTGCCTTCCGTACAACATAGGTGACTCACTCAAGTTTGGTATAATTATATTGCCAGTTATTTTTTAATGTAGTATATTTTATTGGACAGTCTCTTTCTGTCTCGAAATTACATTATATAACATTTACCATTTGACAACATGGATGTCTCACTCTTGTTCTGCGTATTATTACCGTCACATTTTTGATAGAATATATTCCATATACTTTGTAATTGCGCTGAGGATGGTCCAAAAAAGGGACCGAAACGTACGCTTTTTGTGATTTTGTCTATCACGTAGTCCAAATATCAATGTAATTTGATTGTAATAAAACATAACAAATTACCGCGCTGGCTCTTGATTGTCTTTTATCTCCTTCGTATGATATATTCATAAGAGTCTTTACTCTTCTTCTTGTGCGATACCCGATTCGAGCGTACGCTACCCCTCTACATATACAGGATGTTAGATAAGTCTGGAAACGGTCAAATATCTCGTAAACAATGCATTTTAGAAAAAAATGTTTCAGACAAAAGTTGTATGGTTTCGAAGGGGACATAAGGTGATGTCATTAATTTTATCTTGAATAGTTGCTTGAAGGTCACGTGAAGGTCACCTTCAATTTTTTAAATGGAACTGCCTACTTTTTATTGCATATTCTTGTAGCTTATCTCGAGAGCTTTTCAAAACACTATAATAAAGTATTTTTTCATTAAGTACTTTTTGAGTTATTTTATATTTTAATGTGACATATTTTTATATAAAAATTAAAATATCTCGTAAAATATTTAGTTTTCGATAATCTTACCGTAATACTTTTATGTTCAGAATAATGGGACAAATCAATTAGTATAAAAAAAATAATTGTTTTTACGAAAAAGTATGTAATTATTTACAATGTATTTTTTTAAACAATTATTTGTTTTTCTCTTTACAATGTCAATATGTTAAAATATAAAATAACTCAAAAAGTACTTAATGAAAAAATATTTTATTATAGTGTTTTGAAAAGCTCTCAAGATAAGCTACAAGAATATGCAATAAAAAATAGGCAGTTCCATTTAAAAAATTGAAGGTGACCTTCACGTGACCTTCAAGCAACTATTCAAGGTCAAATTAATGACACCACACGATTTGACGGTTAAAAACAAGAGAGTATTAAAACACTTGCGCATCGATAGTAGCGTGCGCCGATTTTAATACTCTCTTGTTTTTAACCGTCAAACTGTAGATACTGTCGGTACGCGCCGCGCAGTCAGTTTCTTGTGAAACGAGCGTATAAAGTGTCTTTAAGAAAAAGTTCTTATCAGAGAAAGTGTTTCTTCTGCAATTTTGATTTTTTCCACATTTAATCTCATTAAACGTGGAGGATGGCAGGTGAACAGAGGTACGTACAACCGTATGATAAAGTGTGGGAAGATAGTTTCTTTGCATGTATTTTTAATAAAACGATTTGTCTTCTGTGCGGTTATCAACCATCTGTTGTTAAAAAATTTGTGATTGAGAAACATTACATAAACAAGCATTTCAAGTAGTATTCAAAATATGTGGATCAAGAAAAGTCTAATTTAATAGAAGGATTAAAATTAGTATATCGAGAAGGTTGTAGTCGTAGTCCAATTTTTGATGTAGATTTTATAGATAATGATGCTACGTCTTCTGCGAAAGCAGCTACTGCTTCATATACCATATCGCGTCTTATCGCTAAACATTCGAAACCGTTTACCGAAGGTGAATTTGTAAAAGAATGCCTTGTCGAAGCTGTCAAATCATTCGGAAATTCCTTAACTCTCTCAGAAGCTTCTAGTATTCCATTAAGTAAAAAAACAATAGCATCGAGAATTACTCATATCTCGTCTTCCATAGAAGAGAAATTAAAATATTTATTGTCAACGTGCTCATATTTTTCATTGTGTCTTGATGAAAGCACCGATAATCGACACGTGAGTCAATTGAGTATATTTGCTCGAATCGTACAAAACGATTTTTCATGTATCGAGGAGCTTTTAAATTTCGTACCTTTACATGACACAACAACCGGTCTAGACATTTTTAAAGCCGTTGAACAAACCCTACAAAAATTTAATACCGATTTTTCAAAATGTTCGGCTATCATAACTGATGGCGCGAAATCAATGACTGGTTCGAAAATTGGATTCTTCGGCCAAATAAAGCAGCGAGATTTAAAATTCCCCCTTATTCATTGCATAATTCATCAAGAAGCATTAAGTGGGAAAGCGATTAAATTGTGTACCGCAATGCAGATTGTTACTAAAATTATTAATGCAATAAAAGGCGGTCACAAATTTCTGAATCACAGAAAGTTCCAATCCTTTCTCGAAGAACATAATGCAATTTATACAGATATACCTCTGTATTCCGAAGTTCGATGGCTTAGCGCAGGGAAATCTTTTAGAGAAATTCTTTGCAATAAGAAAAGAAATCTTCCCTTTCTTGCAAGAAATATCTATAAATTATGATGAATTTAAATCTTTCTTCGAAGATTTAGATTTTCTTAGTGAGCTAGCTGTTATTACAGATTTAACTTCCCATCTAAATAATTTAAATTTGAAGCTGCAAAAGGCCAACCAAACTATTTCAGAGTTAGTTAGTCATATCGACTCATTCTGTAGAAAATTAATATTACTTTGTAACTGCAGGGCCGTTACTACAGGATCGTGTACCCACAAATACACATATATATATATATATATATATATATACTCGCACGACTCGCTTCATTATACCTAGCTCTACCTGTCCTGCTACCGCCATCTTGCTCCCGACATACGCTATCGCACTTAGCATGCGCTCTCGCTCACCGGCACGCTCTATCTCTCTCGCGGGGTCCCCACGCGGTACCGACTCCCACCGCCGGACCGACGGCGCACAGTGGGGACGCCGGCCGGGTATATAAGCCCAGCCGGCCAAGACATCGGGACCAGATCCTATCCCGACCAGCTCCTGATACCGATCTCACCAACTACCTACTATCTCTTGGGGCTAAGGTTGTACTCGGCTCCGCCGGGTTGAACCGGCTCTCTACACCTCGGGCCAAGGTTGTACTTGGCCCCGTCGGGTTGAACCGACTCCTGTCTCGACCACTCCACGGGCTGAGGTTGAACTCAGCCCCGCCGGGTTGAACCGGCTCCTACCTACCTAAGGCCAAGGTTGTACTTGGCCCCGTCGGGTTGAACCGACTTCCGTTGTTTAGGCAGCGCTCGACGTGACACTCGAGCCTGCCGGCAATACCTGGCCGCCTGACCTAACCTTAGATGATAAGTGCATGTACAGACCGCGCTGTAAATATAGTCGCATGATAGAGATAAGTCCGCTAGTTCTAAGCCTCGTAGTCATAGACCTGCTAGTCGTAAGCCTGTTAGTACTAAGTCCGCTAGTTATAACCGCCTGCTAGTCGTAAGCCTGTTAGTACTAAGTCCGCTAGTTATAACCGCATCCTAGTCTTAAGGCCTGTTCATACTAAGTCCGCTAGTTATAACCACATCCTAGTCTTAAGACCTGCTAGTAATAAGACCTGCCTAGTACTAAGTCCGCTAGTTATAAGGCCTGTTCGTGCTAAGTCCGCTAGTTGTAACCGCATGCTAGGAATAAGACCTGTCTAGTAATAAGTCCGCTAGTTATAAGACCTGCTAGTAGTAAGCCCTGTCTAGTACTAAGTCCGTTAGGTATAAGGCCTGTTAGTAATAAGTCTCTAGTTCTAATCGCGCCGTCCGCGCATGTGAATAAAACCGGGCACGATTGCACGCCGTACTTGTCTTGCGCTTCTCACCGCTTTGCGACCATCGCTTTGCGCCTGCGCGTCACGCAGATCCTGCTACCAGCGACCGCCTTCACCACACGCTATCGCCAGACCCTGCACGCTGTATCTATCTTTCTTCAACTGAATAAACTATCTCTTTCTACCTATACTGTGTCTCGTAAGCTTGAGTCTCCCCTCCTCTCGAACCCGGACACCGACGAGCCGATCCGAGCGTCGAGCGAGGTGACCGCGTTACATAGTTAATCCTGAAGTTGCTCCCGTCTCTAAGAGATCATCTCCAAACACGTTGCTAAGGGTTGTTGTTAAACAACGGCGGACATCTTGAGAGAGATCGGCCATCTGGAGAGTCTCGCGACGGATGCGATATCTGTTCTGTGCTTTGTGTTCTGTGTTCTAAGCTGTTATTAAAGTTCCTTTCGTTCTTTTAAAAGAGTGTTTATTATTTACTTCGCGGTACGCGAGTGTCGGTTGTGTCACGCGTATTCGAGTAATATCGAAGTCGACGCGCGGGCGCAACAATATATAAAAATTAAATTGGAAAATCAAAGTTAAAATCGATAAGCGATAACCCAAGGAGAACAGAAGAGTCAAAATGATGTCAATTTGATATCATATTGACCAAATCATGTCATTTTTTGATCATTATTCAAATCTCGATCTCAGATGATTTTTAGAAAATATGGTGTACGTTTCTCTATAGGGTGTTCCAGGAGGAAAGGACAATATTCTGGAAGGTGATCGTATCGGTCATTTTAAGCAAAAATGTTCATATGAATATATGTCCTATTACCCACGGTTTCCGAGATAGAGCGACTTGAATGTATAGTTGCAAAATTACTGACAAGAAAGAAATACTACGTACTATTTCTAATATTTATTGTTCAAGTGATACATTTTTTACAGATTATAATAAATTTTCAAAAATTCCACCATTAACATCAATGCATTTTTCAACTGTTGTGTGAACATGGCGTGTTGCTCGTTTGAGTACATCGTGACGTTCCTTTATGCGGGCACTAGCATCCATTATTTGAGCGAGCAGTTCGTCTCGTGTATTCACTTTTCTTCTGTACACTTCACTGTACAGGTTCACGGATGAAGGTTGAAGTGTACAGAAGAAAAGTGAATATACGAGACGTACATTCAAGTCGCTCTATCTCGGAAACCGTGAGGAATAAGACATATATTCATATGAACATTTTTGCTTAAAATTACCGATACGATCACCTCCCAGAATATTGACCTTTCCTCCTGGAACACCCTGTATATACTATGTGCTTATTATTATGAAAATATATGATATAAGAATAGTCACAAAAAAGTCAGGATGTTTGACTATTCATATATATCAATGTTCGTATACAAATTTACGTGAGAACAATGGCCGCATTCAGCAGAGAAAGCGCTCATCAATTATCGTCTTGTCAATACTCGACGTTGATTTGTTGGCTCTAAAAGTAAGAGCCAATCACGTTCAATTGCTACTGAGCGGTTTCCTCTGCTGAACGCGGCCAATGTGCGCATATCACAAATGCATTGCGTGCACGATCTGATTCGCAAGTTAACAGCACTTACATTCGTTAAAGGCGTTAAAGTGTGACGACGTATAGTTAAGTGTTTCCGAAATTTATATAAAAATATTGTGATTGTTGTAAAAGAAAAGGTGTACTAATACAGATGTGGTAGTACTAATACGAGATATAGAAAAAGTTAATAACAGACATACTATTAATAGAAAATTAAAAAAGACACAAGATAAAAATACCAAAATGTCGAAGAAGTTTAAGAAAGAGGTAAGTGGATCTCGCTTTGCGTATTTTTCGTAACTTTCTTTCCTGGCATCTACTAACTGTTGCACGACAAAATTTAACTTATTAAGACCATTATGTTCTTATTCATCTATTCGTTCCGGGAGCGTCCCGTTTGACCACGTTGATATTGACCACGGTCCCGATTGACCACGTTGAGATTGACCACGTTGCGATTGACCACATTGCGATTGACCACGTTGATATTGACTACGGTCCCGATTGACCACAGTCCCGATTGACCACGTTGATATTTACCACAGTTCCGATTGACCACGGTCCCGATTGACCACGGTTCAAATTGACCACGGACCCGATTGACCACGTTGATATTGACCACGGTCCCGATTGACCACGTTGATATTGACCACGTTAATATTGACCACGGTCCCGATTGACCACGTTGATATTGACCACAGTCCCGATTGACCATGTTGAGATTGAACACGTTGATATTGACCACGGTCCCGATTGACCACAGTCCCGATTGACCACGTTGATATTGACCACGTTGAGATTGACCACGTTGATATTGACCACGGTCCCGATTGACCACGTTGATATTGACCACGGTCCCGATTGACCACGTTGATATTGACCACGTTAATATTGACCACGTTAATATTGACCACGGTCCCGATTGACCACGGATCAATACATGTCATTATTAGGGCATGTACTTTGCAAGTTGTAAAGCGAGGTGCCTGACTGGCGGAGGGGGTGCGGGAGAGGGGGCCGAAGGCCCCCCTTGCACCCCCCAGCATGTGTGTCAACGTGGTCAATCGGGACCGTGGTCAATATCAATGTGGTCAATCTCAACGTGGTCAATCGGGACCGTGGTCAATATCAACGTGGTCAATCTCAACGTGGTCAATCGAGACCGTGGTCAATATCAACGTGGTCAATCGGGTCCGTGGTCAATTTGAACCGTGGTCAATCGGGACCGTGATCAATCGGAACCGTGATAAATATCAACGTGATCAATTGGGACTGTGGTCAATCAGGACAGTAGTCAATCGGGACTGTGGTCAGTATCAACGTGGTCAATATCAACGTGGTCAATCGCAACGTGATGCAGAAACCAGAGGACGGCTCGTTCCAAAGAAGGACACAGATGAGCCCAATAAAATTTTGTTGAAAAATCAGTATAACAATTTTGGAGATAACAATTTTGTGGGAGAACATTTTCAGACTGTTGTTTTATATGGTGTTACTCTTACTAAAAACGAGGCAAGCAGCTGTTTCAAAACTAAATGTGGAGATATCGTAATCTTAAACAATATCGTCCGAACACCTCAGAATCGGATTTTCCTAATGGGATGTAAGTTTTTAGAACAAGAAGGTTATTATAATTTTCCTATTGCATCTTCGGAACTTGGAATTATAAAAGTTTCTCGTTTACAATGTCACAGAACGGCTTATAAAATTAAACATTTTTTTTATAAATGTGTTTTTCCGTATAATGAGGAACCATTTGTATGCATGTGTTACGTCCGGATTCCTGGAGAATTGAGTCGGGATGGAACGCAACTTATACTTACCTCGAAACACACTCTCTCATTCTTTTGCAAAATAAGTATTTCCGAGTCGAACGAACAATACAGAGCCTTAGACAGGTCAATGCCCGGAAAGGTCGCTCTTACTCTGTCAGTAGGCCGTTTCGTTCGGTGGTCCCTTTCCAGTAAGGGAACTGAATCCCTGTTACGCAGGACGGGATCTTGTGCGATCTCGGAGGTACGGGAAGGAGAACGGGTTAATAAGCTACTCTGATTTAAAGTTAAATCTTACAATTTATTCAAAAAACAAGGAAATTCTAAAAGATGAAATACATTATTTAAATGTTTAATATTAAGTATTACATGAATAAAAATAAAAAAAAATAAAATTTAGTTTTCTTAAAGTCTAATACGTGTGTGTGTGTGTGTGTGTGTGTGTGCGTGTGCGTGTGCGTGTGCGGGTGCGCGTGCGTGTGTGCGTGCGTGCGTGCTGTGCGTTCGCGCGGTTCGCGGGTGATACATTGATACGGAGGGCATCAACCGGAATGAAGAGGGGAAAGACTAAAATTTCAATTCCATTTGGTAATTTACAATAAATAGTTTTAATTATATAATTTAATAATTAAAATAGAAAAGGGCTAGTAAGATCCGGGTGCAGTATATAAATACACCTAATTAATTAATTAAAAACACAATTCAACATTAAAGAAGATCTCTTGAATTGTGTTTTTAATTAATTAGTTAGGTGTATTGATATACTGCACCCGGCTCTTACTAGCACTTTTCTATTTTAATTATTATATTCATATCAGAGCCTTCAATTTATTATTTATATAATTTAAGTTATAAAATAAAGAGAAGAAAAAAAGATGATCGGGAAAGAAAGGAAAATAATATTATGGGAGATATTCAAGTTTTACTGTGGAGGGGGGAGGAAACTTCATTCAAAAGGCTTCTACAGGAACGCCTATTGGAAGTTGATAACCTGGGATAAAAAACGGGATAATAGACCCGGGTGGACTTACACTAAGGATATAACGGAATAAATCAAGGTCTGCAAAGTCTGGGCCTACGCGGTAACTTCCTTCAGGAAGAGGATCGAGATATGGAGGGAACTATTCAAGGAGATACCGGAACCAATTTTCTCTAGCCTGTTTTTCGTGAAACTCAAACTCTCCTTCGGTATCAAAAGATCTCTGTTCGGGATCTTCCGGTTCCTCTTTGAGATCTGGAAATTCCTCCACCAAGTCCTGGAGGGCTTCCTCAAAAACGCTCCTGGGAGATCGGACGATTCGAGGCGTGAAGAGAACGGGTGGGGTAGGATTTCTCGACGGTTGATGGTCGATAGAAGGTGAATATTCGGAGGGAAGAGGGGGAGTGAGAATTCTCGCCGGTTGATGGTGGAGAGAAGGTGAATATTCAAAGGGAGGAAGGAGAGTAGGAATTCTTGAAGGTTGATGCTCAAGAGGAGCAGGTGAATGACGACGCTCGAGGGAAGAAACCGGTGAATAAGAAGGAAGAGAATAATGAGGAGAAGAAGTAGAGGGACAAGGTTGTGTATTGTGTGATTGTTGAATATTGTATAAATCTTGGACTCTTAAATTGAACAAATACTTATCTAAGTTTAATTTTTTATAGTCTATAATAAAGCTAGGATCTACGGACGCCCGAGCCAGAAGTTTCCTTATCGTGCGATTTTTTCTATTTCTCGCGGTCTTTGCCCAGAGTTTCGATTTCGCAGAAATAGATTTGGGATCTTGTTTCGTGGTTTCCACTAGGAAACGTACGTCGAGATTAGTAAAAAGTGGTTTGTTATTGAAAGAAAACAGTTCGATAGTTAATTTCTCTTTAATAATAAAAAAAAGAAAAGAAAAGAAAATAAACGACGCAAATATAAAGTTTTGTATGAATTGTGACGTTGCCGTCTCGCGCGCGTCCGCCGAGTCCCTCTCCGATCGAAAAGCGTGGGCTAAAGGGCCGCGCCAGTCGAATAATTGCGAGAACCGGTTCCGTTACCTCCAGAGAGGCGTCATTAATTGAGATTTCGAGCTTAATATTAATTTCGTTTATGATTTTCTTTCGTATGAATAATTCATTTGGGAGTCTCATCGGAAGAAGGAGCGGAAAGTCGCTGAAGCGTCACGGAAAATACGATCGCCAATCAAGGAAGACCTTAGAGGGGCAAGGAGCCAGCAATTTGGAAATCCAAAACATCTAACGGCCAAACTAGCTACGTCACGACGGGATCAGGACCCGCACACGTGATGCGCAACGCACCGGACAGCGAGGGGATCCTCGCGCAAGGACACAGGCCCGTGCGGATCCGGTCCCCGCGGAGGGGCTGCAATTCGGCACCCGATGGCGTGACGTGGTCCCGGAAAAGACGGAAAGAAGGGTGGCAGCGATGTTTCCGGCCAAGCCGTTCGCCCTAGACCTCGCGACGGCCCCGCGGAAAGGGCCCCAGCAAATTATTGTTCGAATTACCGGGGGCGCGCGCACCCCCGTTACGACCGTGAGCGCGCCGCCCGACGGCCACAGCGCGTGATAACGCGTGACTGGTCGCGATAATACGCACCCTGTGTGCGCAGCCCCGGCTGGCCCACAGGTATCGATTCTGGATCGTGACGATCCAGGATCAGACTGGTGCGAGCCGGCGAGCCGAGAGCGAGCGTGGGGAATCGAGAGAAATTTTGTAAAAGACGAGAGCGATAACGAGACGAGAGCGAGCGGAGAGGATCCCGGCGATCGGCAGCTGAGAAGGACGGACCCGAGGGAGAGGACGTCAACGTCGCTGACCCCGTGTAACCACCACGAGAGGAACGGTACCGGTGAGGTTATCCTCCGCCATATTCGCCACTCGCGATCGCGCCCGGAATCGTTTCGTTCTGTCGTCGTCGCCGTGAATTCGTACTTTGGTGTACGGGCTAAGCTCGATTCTTTAGTGTAGATTTTCGCGTCACGGCCACGTCGCCAAGCGATTCGAGCCCCGGAACCTCGAAAGTATCGGTTTCCGCGGATCGAGACATTACCTCGCGTTTTTAATAAACCGTGTGTCGTCTCTCTGGAGATTCGGATTCCGTAGATTATATTTACGTTGGTTCTCGGACGTCTAGCGTTTAAGACTCGTTCGTACTGTATGTCGGTCGTTTGAGTGTGAGTGTGATTCGCGTCAATTTGTTATATTATTTTTGTCTTTCGTTTGTGAATCTTCGCGTCTAAACTGTGCGTGCACGTCCGGTGCCACTTTCCTTCGCGATTGTTATATGGGTTACGTGAGAGTGTGAATCGCGTAAATTCGACGTATTATATCGGCTGTAAAGCACCGCGTCTCGAAATTGTGAGCGCGTTTTGGGTGAGAATTTCCTCGCGATTCTTGCATGAATTGCGTGCGTGTGTGTGCCGAGCATTCGACTCTGCGTAAAATGTCCGTCCGAAATCGAAGTATATCCGCGTCGTATTAATTGCCTGTTATTCTTAAGTTGCGTATTAATAATTTAGCGGTAATAGCGGTCGATAAGATCGCCGTTGGCAAGGCGATATTGAGAATTGATTCGGTCTTGCGCCCGAATTATAGAAGAACGTAATATTCAATTTCTTCGCAGTGCGAGGCGTAATTCAAGCCGAGCGAACATTCCGGCCGATCTAACGGGTCGGTCTCGGCGTCCACATTACGGGGTTTCGCGCCCCGCGTCTAACACCCAGTCTTGCAGCCGCGTTTCGTTTACCGCAGCCGTATATCCGCGCGGTTTATCATTAATATTCTCGAGGAGCTACGGCTCCCGCTATTATAATAAATCTGTTAATTTCTCTGTTTAATTTACGAGTTTCCTTTCAGTTGTGCTTGTCGTTTCCGTAATTGTCGCCTCTTGCATAAATTATCGCGTTCGATCAACATTCGCCCTGCCCCTCTACCGTTAGGCGAGCTAGTCAGCCCGTGGCGAATTCCGGCAATTTCTTTCGCGTTTATTTCGCGCTTATTTCGCGTGTTTCGCGAATTGATACGTGAAAGATCGTATCTGGCGCCCAAGTTCGATTCTCGCGATTATCTCTCGGATCTCGTCACGGTACGCGCGGAACTCCTAACATCCCGTTCCCACTTGGCGCGTGGATCTTTTTCTCCGTTTTCCCGTTTTTGTCAACGACCATTCCGCATCTCCCGTTCGGCGAATTAGCTCCTGTTCGTCGGCGCAATTTACACCCGCGCGACGGAGAGAACGAGTCGGCCGCCGCGTTTATCGCTCAGCCGCGAGACGGTAAGAAAAGTCGTCGCAGAATAAATAAAAATTATAATAATAAGAATTATCCAAAAGATGATGGAAGGAGGTTAACTCGAGTCTAAAGCTAAGCGTGAACACCGATCCTTAACATTACGGCAGAGTCTTTAAGTTGATCACACCTGCCGACCCGTAGAGGGAAGAAGGTTTTTTAAGGTCTAAAGCTTAATATGAACACCAACCCTTGACATTACGTCAGAGTCTATAAGTTGATCACACCTGCCGACCTGTAGAGGAAGGAAGGTGAGTAGACGACATATTTAATATATAACCGAAATAAATAATAATATGATAGATAAATGTTTAGATTGTAACGGGGTTACTTTTCGTGAGCTCGCGGATTCGCTCGGTCGTGATCAGGGCTCGTAAAAAGTGGTGAGACATACGATTAAAAAATATGTAACAATGCACCCCCCATTGTGACACATTGTTACCCGGCAGTAGACCGCCGGAAGTCTGCCGCCCGGCGAACATCGGCCGGGCAGGGGCAGAGGCGCCGAGCGCCCATTTTTAAACGTAAAATACACCGTTGCGATAAACAACCGTACGGCCGTTATACGGCCGCCGAGATTCGGAAAGCCGAATACCGCCGAACGCTGCCGTGAACGCCCGAGCGACACCCGCCGAAACGCCGCGCCGTTTCGCCCAGGGGAGGTGACGTATTACCGAATTACCTGCCGAAAAACAATACGTCATTATCCCCACCCGGGGGCGAACGACGCGGGTACCGTTAATCGCTCGGGTATATAACGGCAGTCTTTTTAGATCCCGGCACCAGATTTACCAGAATCGTACCAGAAACCGAATCCGCTCGAGCTGTACGCTCGAGACTTTCCTGATCCGATCCTAAGAAATCGCAAACACGACGGAACGCGAGGTTGACGAGTGCGCAGCCTCCGCCGAGCATTCTCGGCTTCCGAACCGCTTTACGATCCGTTGAAATCCAAGATCGCTTCTCTCGAGAGTTCTCGAGAAAACGATCTAACTTCCGACCGATCCGACCATTCGAACCGTGGGCTGGCGAGTTCGCCACCCCGTTGAGTTTTCTCAACACCGTTGGTCAACTCCGTACTCCGCGTGCGAAACAAGGGACAGCGAGTTCGCTGCCCGTTCGAGATTTCTCGATATCGCACGCATCCCATAACATCTGGGAATACGCGATATTAATAGTACCGCATACGTATAAGAAATCCTACGAGGCGATTTAAACCGGTTCACACGTTTTTGTGAACCACGCGCACCGTCACAACAAACCGACCACGCGCCCCGCGCCGCCTACCCGGCGTGTTTATATCCGCGTCGCGTATACTACAGCGAATCTCATTGTAAAGATCGCGCAATTCATAACAGCCGCGCCCCGTCAATAACGCATTACTGTCCGCCGCGCACCCGCTCCGCGGGGCCGTTATGTATTATTATTCCGCACCGATAGAGGCCTAATAAATTAACAGTTCTTTATAAATTTATTTACATCGTGTATCTCAAATACTTATTACGAGCCCTGATCACGACCGAGCGAATCCGCGAGCTCATAAAAAGTACACCCGTTACAAATATAAAAGAATATTACTTTATTTAGCCTCTATCGGCACTGGTCAAGAATACAGAGCTGCCCCCGCGGACGGGCGCGCGGCGGATAGTAATGTGCGACGGGCGGGGCGCGGTTGTTATGAATCGCGCGAGTTTAACAATGAGATGCGGTGTTGTATACGCAAAGCGGATATAAACATGCCAGGTAGACGGCGTATGGCGCGTGGTCGGTTTGTTGTGACGGCGCTTGGTTCACAAAAACGCGTGAGTCGATTTAAACCGGCGCGACGGTTTCTTTTGCGTCTACGGTCCGCGGTAATGTTTACGCCGCGTATTCCCAGATGTTGTGGGATGCGTGCGATATCGAGAAATCTCGAACGGGCAGCGAACTCGCTGTCCCTTGTTCGCACGCGAAGTATGGATTGACCAACGGCGTTGAGGAAACTCAACGAGGTGGCGAACTTGCCAGCCCACGGTCCGTATGGTCGGGTCGGTCGGAAGTTAGACCGTTTCTCGAGAACTCTCGAGAGAAGCGGTCGCGGATTGCGAAGGATCGTAAAGCGGTTCGGAAGCCGAGAATGCTCGGCGGAGGCTGCGAACTCGTCAACTCCCACGTTCCGTCGTGTTTGCGAATGATTCGGATCGGATCAGGAAAGTCTCGAACGTACAGCTCGAGCGGATTCAGATTCTGGTGCGATTCTGGTGCCGGAATCTTAAAAAGCTGCCGTTATATACCCGAGCGTCTAACGGTAACCGCGTCGTTCGCCCCTGGGTGGGGATAATGACGTGTTGTTTTTCGGCGGGTAATTAACGGTAAACACGTCATCTCCCCTGGGCGAAACGGCGCGGCGTTTCGGCGGGTGTCGCTCGGGCGTTTACGGCAGCGCTCGGCGGTGCTCGGTTTTCCGAGCTTTTCGCGGCCGTGTAATGGTCGTACGGTCGTTTGTATTAACGTTTAAAAATGGGCGCTCGGCGCCTCTGCCCCTGCCCGGCTGGTGTTCGCCGGGTGGCAGACTTCCAGCGGTCTACTGCCGGGTAACAATGGGGGGTGCATTGTTACAAGATTAAAATTTAAATGATTATCGGATAACTGTTTTCTTTGAGGAGAGAAAGAGGGGATGAAGTAAGAATAATAAAAAAACTTCTAATAGACTTACTATTTGCTGCGTGGGTAAGTGACAAATTTGGAATTCTTGCTGGATAAGCAACCCAAGGGTCTATCTCGTGGAGACCTCAGGTGTCCGGAAGGGATGGCTTGGAGATCCGCTCAATTGTTGTGGCGTTGATCAATGCACTGAAGCGTACACCACACGTCACTTGTCCGCACAAATATTATAAATCTTTAATTTATATAAGATATAACTCTTTGCACTGGCACAACGCACAGAGAACTGTGAGAATAGACTATCAAAACTTCAAAGTATCGATAAGACAGAGCTGCAGACAGACTCGGTACAAGGCTTTGGATCGAGAGGCGAAAATAGACCGACTTTTTGAAAGGAGGATTTCGCGTACATCAAATCTTGGCGTCTCCTTGCGTACCCTCTCCATTAGGCAGACAGAACTCTTTTTTAACAAATCAAATCTTTACTTATTACCCCTCTCATGAGTTGGAGGGGTTACCCTTCCAAAAGAAGATCCAGGAAATTGCGCCTATTGGTGTAGGCTTTTGTTTTTAGAAGCTAAGTCTCCATTGGAGAGTCCGCTATGATCGGCTAAGTTGACATTTTTATTATTCTTTGAAGTTTATCTCAAACAGATAACACAAGAGGGTGATTTGGCAGGCGAACACGTGGTCAAGTATCGCGAGTTCTTGTTACGGATCGTAGTTTCATCTGTAAACCATTGTCCCGTCCCTTTCCTTATCCTTTGTTTTAAACTCTTAAGTCTGTTGCACGGACCTTAGAGTTGAATATTTGATCCATCTGTTTGTTTTTCATATGCACATGGTCTAGATTTCTAGCGTTCGAGAGTCTCTTATCTTTTGTTTAGAATTTTCAAGTCTTTGAAGTAGGTCTTAGGCCGGTATTCATAGTCAGTTCTTATATTTAAGACCGTCTTAAGCACAATCTTAAGATGTCCTAAACCTATCACAGAGCCGTATTAGCATCTTAAGACATTACTTAAGATGGTCTTGAAATAAGAACTGACTATGAATACCGGCCTTTAGTCTCGGAATATTTATTGATCCGTCTCATGGTTAAAAAATTTTTTTATCGTTCCGGAAGATTAGTCTCGCCTGCTAGATATGTCTTGGTTTTTTGTTTGCATCAAGTGCAGAGAGGTTCTAGAGTGTAATTTTTCATATCACTGAAAAAGTTTTTATAAAAAAAAAGAATCGTGGAGTTCACTGGACGTAATACATTTCTCTTATACACTGCAACAATCAGTAGAATGCCAGTAAGAACAATTTCTATTTTTTTATTATATTTTATTCTACAAGTTATATTGTCTTGCAGCCTAATGTTTTATTGTTCTTTTCAGTTTGCAGTTGTTGAATTTGATGATACATGTGATGAATCTCAAACACTAGTACAAGTAATTTCTTCCAAATGGCTTGATAATAATACTAGGTGCAAATATCCACCTAAAAAAGATAAGTTTAAAACTACCCGTTTCATTATGTCAAAAATATATCCAGGACAAGATTGGAATATTTATAATCTTAAATTCCATCATTACTATAGTAAGTATGTAACTTTCGGAAATGTGTTATCATATATTTTGCGTTCGAATACTGAGTTCTTTCAGTAACAGTGTATTTAAAATACAACTGCCTTTCGTTTCATTAAAAAATGAGTTTCAGTATCATGTATATTTGTTATATTTTTACGCATTTTCTCATTTGTAGGTACCTACAATACTGCTCTCAAAGCGGATAAAACTGTTCTAGAGGAAGAAGTTGCTCGGACAGAAGCAGAAACAGATTATGATGAACCAAAAAAGAGAAAAAAGAACAAAAGATACATATCATCTTCAGAAGATAAAGGAAGAGACAAATCTCCATCAAACGTCCCGAGTGGTACAAATTGTGAAGTACCTGCACCAAATTATTTTCTCCCAAATAAATTAAATAAATTAAAAAAATTATTCTCCTAAATAATAAAAATTCTTAAAAATAAATCTATGAAAACATCAGCTATATGTCAACAAAAAGACATATCTGTTGGAAAATTATTCTCCCATAATGAGTCATGTGTTAAATCTTTAAACTCTTTAAAGTCAACTCATTATAATACTGCATTAGACGAAAATCCGATAAAGCAGCATTCTTTAGTGAATGATGGTATGTATGTATGTATTGTGACGTTGCCGTCTCGCGCGCGTCCGTCGAATCCCTCTCCGATCGCAAAGCGCGGGCTGAAGGGCCGCGCCAGTCGAAAAATTGCGAGAACCGTACCGTAATCTCCAGAGAGGCGTTTTTTTTAATCGCTATTTCGTTTACTATATTAATTTCGTTTTTTATTTTCTTTTCGTACGAGTATTTTTTATGGAAGCCTCCCCGGCAGAGAGAGAGAGAGAGCGGGAGATTGCTAAAGGATAACGGAAACTACGATCGTCAATCAGGGACGACTTTCGAGGGGCGAAAAGCCAGCAATTCGGCAATCCAAAACATCTAGCGGCCGAACTAGCTGCGTCACGACGGGATCAGGATCCGCATGCGTGATGCGCGACGCACGAGACAACGAGCGAATCCTCGCGCAAGGACCCAGGACCGTGCGGAGCCGCTCCCCGCGGAGGTACTGCAGTAATACTGCCGCTGTGGGACGCAGCCCGCAGGAAAAGACGACAGCGAGAGTCGTAAACGTACTTCCGGCCAAGCCGTGAGGGCCCCAGCAAAATATCATTCGCAATAACGGGGGCGCGCGCACCCCCGATACGATCGTGAGCGCGCCGCCCGGCGGCCACCTCGCGTGATAGTACGTAATTGGTCGCGGTAATACGCACCCCGTGTGCGCAGTCCCGGCTGGCCCGGAGGTATCGATTCTGGATAGCGTCGATTCCGGATCAGACTGGCGCGAGCCTGCGTAATTTACGGCAGCGTGCGAAGTACATATTGAGCGAGCGAGAACTTTGGCGAGAGCGATTGCGCAGAGAACCGGCAGAACGAGAGGACGTCCTCACCCCGTGCCGTTCCGACGGGAGAAAGAGTACCGGTGAGGTTATCCTCCGCCAAGTTAGCCACGCGCGATCGCGCCCGGGAATTGTTTCGTTCTGCCATCGTCGCCGTGAATTCTTACTTTGGTGTATGGGCTAAGCCCGATTCTTTAGTGTAGATTTTCGCGTCACGGCCACGTCGTCAAGCGATTCGAGCCTCGAGAGTATCGGTTTCCGCGGATTGAGACATTGCCTCGCGTTTAATTAACCGTGTGTCGTCTCTCTGGAAATTCGGATTCCGTATACTGCGTATGTCGGTTCTCGCACGTTTAGCGCCTAAGTCCCGACTGTATAAAGTGTCCATCGTTTGAGTGTGTGTCGGTCGCGTGAATTATGTCCTTTGGTAGTTCGTTTGTGAATCTTTGCGTTTCAAATTTGCGTGCACGTTCGGTGCGAATTTCTTCGAGATTATTGTAAGAATAACGTGAGTGTGTGTACGTCGAGCGTCGTGTACGTGTGTCGCGTTCGCCCGGAAATAACGAAGATGCGTGTTTATTATAATAGAAGAAGAGGAGAGAGGGGAAAGGAAGGGAAGGGGAGATAGAGAGGGGATGGGAGAGGGGAAGATAGAAAGAGGAGTGGGAACAGGATAGGGGAGGGATAGGGGAGGGAGGAATTAACTGGTGGTTGTCTACATGGTGGCGGCGACAGTCGCCTATTTCATACCTTCGACGGTCCCTAGAGCTCAAACGGCTGAATGAATCAAGTTGGTGCAATGAGAACTTTTCATCAGGATCACGTAAACTACAAATTTCCAAAGTTTCAGCCAAATCCACCGAGACCGATTTTCCATAAGGTTTGTGCGGGGTCCTTTGTGACCGCAGAACCATTGCAATTGGAAAAGACCAAACCTCTCCGAAAATTGCACAGAATTTTTCAACCTTTAGACAGAAAATTGTCGTAATTCTTTTGATAGTAAGTTAATTAATTTCCAAGTAATAGCGATTTTTTATATTAATTATTATACAGATGCTTCTGTTTCTTCTGTTTCTTACATTATTTATTTTGTTGACTGTTACAGTTTCTTAAAAGTGTTTGTCTCCTCAATTGACTATGGATGATAATGAACAATTTATAATGTAGACAATTCTTCGATGAGCATATTGTCTGATGTACACATGCACCATAATCTCTTAGGGAGAAAACAAAATGCTTTCCCAAGGAACATTAACAAGCAAAGTCATATCTGGCCTTTGATGATTGTAAATAAATTGTACATTTTTCCCATTACAATTTTCTGAGTGCGCTTGCATTTAAATTAGAATATATATTGCAGATGCAGTCTCTCTCTCTCTCTCTTTCTCTCTCTTTCTCTCTCTCTCTCTCTCTCTCTCTCTCTCTCTCTCTCTCTCTCTCTCTCTCTCTCTGCGGCTCTGTGAGTATACTTAGACGTGTTTTTGTTGTGCTCTGTTTTTCTGAGTGATTTCTGCCGCTCTCCGCCCGTTTGGGCTTATCTTTTCAGTGTAACACTGTCAAGGGCTTTTCTTGCTTGACTATCCTTCATCTTTTTGCCTCTCCGCTGCTTTCTCTGGGCTATTCGGCTGCATTTCTCGATACATTTCCTCAACGGATTTTGCGATCTCTTTTCTCGGCTGTCAACGCCTGCGGGGACGCGCACGCGCGCGCTCATCTGTTTACCGGTAATCGTGTTGTGATTTCTGGGAATGGAGACGCGCGCGGGATCTGGCGCGATCGGCGAGGGGGGCACCTGTGCGCGGGCGAAGCAGCTCGCCGGCAGCGATGGAGGGGGTGGCGACAATGGCGGGGCATCTGGGGGACCTGACGACAATGGCGCAGCAAAGCATGGACTCACGAAGCGGTCTTCCTGTACTAGATTAGCAGGTTTGTTGGAGAAGCATATTAACATTATGAATATTTCCCGGGTAAATGCGCTGGGTGAGTCTGTAAATAAGCATTGCAACAACATCTACAAACTCCTCTTATCAAGCAAAGAGTCTCTCGAAAAAAGATCAATCATCGAGTCTGCCTTCCGATCGTGCAAGGAGGCCTTCATGGAGGTCTTGACCGCTCTTGTCGGCCTCCTTGGCGAGCGCTCAGCTGGTCCAAGTCTAACAACTGATGATGTGAAGCGTGTCCTTGAGAAGGTGTTAGTCGAGAACCGCGTCGCCGAAAACTCGTGTACTGACGACACACGTGTGGTGCAACCAAATTCTTACGCCTCTGCGGTCCGAGCCTCCGCTGAAGCCAAGGTTTGTGTTCCTCATGGACCGACGGTCGAGTTGGCGGGATCCACCAGCTTTTTGGTCGTGCCGGACGAAAAATGTGGGGACAAGTTTGCCTCATCACTAGTCACCAAGGATACTCTCTGCAGGGTACTTAAGCCTTCGGAATGCGGATTGCGGGTCGAGAGAATCTCTTTTGCAAGAAACATCGGCGTGAGAATCAATGCTAGCTCTTTAGATATTACTAAGATCAAGGCTTATCCAGGTCTTGCTGAGGCTGGACTTAGGATTCAGGAGAATGTCAAACTACATCCTAGACTAATCGTCCATGGCGTACCTGTCGAAATGAAATCTGACGATATAAAAAACGAGCTCATCGCACAGAATCTTGACGTGGAGCAAGCGAACGAGGTAAAGTTTATATACATCTATCCGCCGAAACAAAACAGACGTACTACCAGTTGCGTCATTGAGGTCTCGCCTGCAGTGCGTAGGAGTTTTTGTCGTCGCGGTCGTATTTATCTGCGATTCCCATCCCGAGACCCGACCACCGACACCAACCTGCTAACCAGTATCCGCTACCTCTTGGGGCTAAGGTTTTTCTTAGCTCCGCCGGGATTCACCGGCTCTCTACCACCTCAAGGGCTGAGGTTTCGCTCAGCTCTGTCGGGTTTCGCCGGCTCCTGTTAGCAGTCCCGGACATAATACGTAAGCGTAAGAAAATTGACCAATCCCAATCGAGTATTCGGCTTTTCATAAAAGTGGAGAAATTACGGATAGTCAAATACTCGATTGGGATTGATCGGTTTTCTTACGTCCTTACGGAATTTTGTGTGTAATGGCCTTTAGGCTTCGCTTAGCTCTACCGGGTTTCGCCGGCTCTTGACACCAGTCCGGGCTGAGATTTCGCTCAGCTCCGCCGGGATTCGCCGGTTTTCCGTTGCCAAGGCAGCGTCCTACGTGATATTCGGCCCTGCCCGCAATACCTAGCCACCCAGCCTGACGCTAGTTCGTAAGCCGTCTGTAAATACCGCGCTGTAGATATAAGGCCCTAGTTTAGTATGAGTGGGATTCGATTGACCACGTTGCTTTTAACCACAGACACTTTTGCCCACGTTGCTATTGACCACGTTGCTATTGTTACGTCCTGGCGATTCCACGATTTCTTGCTTCCGCGAAGTGTCGGCAATGGGTGACACCCGTTTGGACACGGAACGATTGGACACCGCTCGATTGGACACGCAGTATTGGACACGGAACGATTGGACACTGCACGATTGGACACAGAATTATTGGACACCGCACGATTGGACACCGCACAATTGGACACGCACACTGCACGATTGGACACTGCACGATTGGACACCGCACGATTGGACACTGCACGATTGGACACCGCATTATTGGACACTGCACGATTGGACACCGCACGATTGGACACTGCACGATTGGACACCGCACGGTTGGACACGCAAACTGCACGAATGGACACTGCACGATTGGACACCGTACGATTGGACACTGCACGATTGAACACCGCATCATTGGACACTGCACGATTGGACACCGCACGATTGGACACTGCACGATTGGACACCGCATTATTGGACATTGCACGATTGGACACCGCACGATTGAACACTGCACGATTGGACACAGTGGGTTCCGCCCCCCCTTCGGGGGGGCTCCACTATCAAAAAACTAGACACATAAGTTTGCGTTGAACCTCGCTTCGCGTGGAAAGTTGTAAACCTATGTGGAACCTTACTTCGCATTAAAAAGAATATGTGTGGAGGCTGTATGTTCCGCCCCCCCCTACGGGGGGCTCCATTTCCGGAAGATATAACCTAACCCATACCTATTTCTGATTTAAAACTAAAATTTATGCTTCTGCTTGTGCTCTCTTTATGCATAATTACCGGTGTCCAATCGTGCGGTGTCCAATCGTGCGGTGTCCAATCGTGCGGTGTCCAATCGTGCGGTGTCCAATAATGCGGTGTCCAATCGTGCGGTGTCCAATCGTACGGTGTCCAATCGTGCAGTGTCCAATCGTGCAGTGTGCGTGTCCAATCGTGCGGTGTCCAATCGTGCAGTGTCCAATCGTGCGGTGTCCAATCGTGCGGTGTCCAATCGTGCGGTGTCCAATCGTGCGGTGTCCAATCGTGCGGTGTCCAATCGTGCAGTGCGCGTGTCCAATTGTGCGGTGTCCAATCGTGCGGTGTCCAATAATTCTGTGTCCATTCGTGCAGTGTCCATTCGTTCCGTGTCCAATACTACGTGTCCAATCGAGCGGTGTCCAATCGTTCCGTGTCCAAACGGGATACGCCCGTCGGCAATGATCGTCGATTGGTGAGACAAACGAATCACTCAGTAAACAGACCAACGTAAAAGATCGGTGATGAAACCATGCCGGTTTCCTCAAGATAATATAAAACTTTTTAACGAAATACCAAACAAACAGCTGCATCAATAACAATATAAAATTTTCTAACGAAATACCCAACAAACACAGCTGCATCTATAATAATAAAAATTTTCCAACAAATATTCAATAAACACAGCTGCACCAATAGCAATAAAAATTATCATGGGAAAATAAGATCTTTTTCTAATCTGAACATGTGCAAGGAATCTTCGAACGAATATCGAACTCACCAATGGACGATCACCACGGGTAAAACGTGAAAAGTAGGAGAAACAGCCCTCCTAATGAAGACACTGGCACATTTTTAATTTGCTAGGATTGAAAAATCCCCACTTCTGCGCAAATTCAATTCGTCGAAGTTTTGGAAGATTCCCACTCTTAGAATTAGAATACACCCCAAAAAGAAGATTATAAAAAGAGAACTCGCAAACACATCACGCTCTTATTCTCCGATCTTCAGCTTCACGCAGTCTTACTCTGTGCTTTTGCACCGTAATTCGCGAGTTAGGCACTTGTGCCACCAGTGTCCTCACTTGGCATCATCTCCAGAGCAATCACGAATCAAACATCGGGCTGCCGACATGAGACGCAAAGCGAAACACCGTACAAATTCGCCACCCCTCCACCTCTGAATTACTATTTAAAAAAGTAAGTTTAATTGAATAATTTTTCTTTTTCTCCTTTTTGTCTTGTTTCTTATTTAAATCGAAACTTTCCGAAGAATGTTTCATTCTTTTAAATCATCAAGCCGTTCCGGTAATAAGTCTTAGAAAATTTTAAATCCTGATCTTAATCTAACACATATGCGAGCGACCAATTTTATACTTCTGACCGTTATTAACATATACACTTATTTACTTATACATATTTTGATTTTATTTTTTTTTATCCTTTAATCAAATATATTTTTATATTGTATTAACCAGTCAGAACCTAAATGTTAACGATAGAATCTTTCCCTTGCATTTTGACTGATGTCCTCCGTATTAATGTAACACCCGCGAACTAAAACACACACACACACACACATGTACACTCACTGAGAAATTATAATCAACAATATTTTATTTTTATTTTTATATAATCATGTGCATCTATCATTTATTTTAAAATATGAATAAATTCATACTTTATTAATTTAAATAAAAGAATTACTCTTTATTAAACCCCCACTCATTCCTAGTCAAAAGATTGCACTTGGTGCCATCCCGCGTAAAAGAGATTAAATTCTCTTACCGAAAAGGGACCACCGAACGAACGTCTGAATAACCAGTGTAATAGCGACTCAGTCGTTTACATGCTTTTCAGACCTGTCAGTTCGTTCGACCCGATTCCAAACGCCACGAGACGTTTAACTTCGGGATAATAAAAGATAGTTGTTGCGCCCTTCCGTCGACTCATCCTTCCTCGAGTCTGGACGTAACATACTGTTCTTTAAATTTTGGGAGCTCGTCCGGGATTGTAATGTGCGATTTTTTAAACTGGAGTGAGTAAAGGGACAAGAGGTACAGCTGAAAAAGACGAAGTAGAACGAAATTTTCAGCTTGCTCAGGAAACATACAATCGAACAAAAACTAACAAATCAGAAACACACCACACTTCCACTCCTAATAAAACCACTAAAAACATTAATTTTTCATTAGACGAAACGGTAATTGAAAAAGATTTCGAAAAAAAGTTTAGCGAAACAGCGGCCGAGTCTCATTTTGCCGATTCCTGCTAAGGAATGATAAGACTATTACACCTGAATTTAATAAATCCGAACAAAAGAAAGACCCGAGCGGTACCGGCGGCAAGATGACTCAAAATAATCCTTTCGCTACTTTGAAATACGCGGTCGAAGCCGTCTCTTATTTTGACGGTCAAAATATTCCATTAAATTATTTTATTGAGGGATGTGAAGAAGCAAAATCTATGTTGCCTAGTGAGGCTGAATCACAGTTTACCAAAATAATAAGAACCAGGATAATAGGGGAGGCTCGCCGAACTATACAAGGTCAAGATTTTGATAGCGTTTTTCAATTAACTAAATATTTAAAACAAAGAACCCCGCACTAATCATATGGAAAATCTGTCCCGGTCAAATCAATTGGTTTTTACATATGTTGTAGCTTATGACCTACTGAACAAAAGATGTAATGGGCACAAAGCTCAATAATGGACAGTTATCGAGTTATAACCAGTCAAACATGAAAAATTCGGACTGCCGAATAGTCAAATTTCGGAAGGTATTGATTTTTTTGAAAAATGTTTGAAACAAACATAGTAGGGTTTTACAAAATCTGTTAGTTGGTGACATTATTTGTGAATTTTGAATGACCTTGAAAAGCTCCGTGAACAAAAATCTTTATGTGTCACAGCAGAGATAAGGACCCCACGGTTCGTCACTCCCGTAGTATTTTTTGACTCCAAACCCTCTCTGCTGTGTGTGTATGTGTGCGTGTGTATGTGTGGGGTAATAAAATAAATGATCTTATTGTATATTACTCATTATTTGGATCCTGCTGTGGTGGTCTCTGAGCGGCATCTAATATTGTGTTCAATAATGATGAAGAGGGATAACGAACATTGGGCTGGTGTCGTGCATATCCTAAATACCACAATACGCTGGTTACATGTGCACATGTACCCACAGTCCGTGCGCCTGACTTACAGGTGCAGTAATAACCAAAAATCGCCTCCCTCTCATCATCTATATTATCTGCATTTCTTATGTTGTAAGCTATAAATATTTGATGTTTTGTAGCATTACGGAATCGTGAAAATACTCGCACCCTTATGAAACCTTGTTCATCAAACAACGAATCCAATTGAAATTCTTCTTGTGCATCACGCTGCATCTTATCTTGAATATAAGATCTTGCTAGACGAACCTGAAATGTACCAATAGTCAAATCTCGTAAATATTCTAATGTTAGGCGTGGAAAGTCACGTAACTGTCCTTCATGTAAATGTATCCATTGTGCATTTCTATAGCACATCCTTTCTACTTCAACTCGCGCTTGAACAATATTAACCTCTCTAGATTTATCAAGTAGTTCTCTTGCTAATCCTGCATTAGCTTCTTCCATTAAAACTAAAGGATGATATCTATTAATTATAGCACCTGCAATGTTATAAAACTCGCCCAAGTGATGAAAATGATTATAATTGTATGATCAAAAAACTTGGACATAGACTTGATATGTCCATTTCTAGTTTCAATTATCCACCTTGTTTTTGTCAGCAATCGAGACTCATTAGCTTCTTCGGTGAATAATTGTTTCTGTTGAGGTCCAAGAAAAGCTGGCATTTTATACTCAATGTCTAATTCACGAAGTAATGGCTGAGCATCTCGATATCCACGATCTAATATAAAAATGTCACCATCATGAAACCATCCTCTCATATTGTCCGCATCACGTTGAAATTCATTATTTAATATTCGAGCATCATTGTTACGAGAATCAGAAAAGTAAGGACCCTGAATAGCCAGTATATACCCATCTGGAGCAACTATAAGAGAAGGTTTTATCAGATATCGACCTTTTTGCATTGAGTATGTTTGTCGTAAAACACGAAAGTTGCTACTTTTATGAGTATAAGAATAAGTCCCATCAATATAAGCAATTATTTTCGGAATAGCTAGCTCAGAATTATATAATTCGTTTGCAAAAGGTGTTACATGTCTCATTATATACTCTTCTCGAGTTATAGCTTGAAAACCAATATTATCAGGGACAAATCTGTTTACTAAAGACTGCCGAACTTTGGAAATCGCTAAACTCACTGCTTGTCTAGAGGAATACTGAAACAGTACTTTAAGAAATTCGTCAGACAGTCCTTGTCGCAGCTTGCATAAAAAAATTAAAAGATCTTTTTTAGTAACGTTTCTGATACCACGTTCTTGGAATATAGGATCGCAATATGTATACAATTCTTGAAACTGTTGTTTTGTAATGGGTGCTATACATTTAAATTCATCCTCTGTAAAACTATTTTCGTTTTCATAACGATTATTATTATTTGCTATATTACGAAGAGCTTCTAAGAAAACTTGCAGTTGCTGACCTTTTATTACATATGGTCTATAAATAAATCGCAAACCTGGCAGCAGTAACTGTAAAATAAATCCGCGATCATCCAAATGTTGGTCACAACAATAAACGTGTTCAGGAATATAAATATTTTTCAGAACAAAGACATTTACCCTGGATTCTAACGACAGTGGTCTAATATTTACAATAGCATTGCAAAATAAACAAGAATTATTTCGGGTTTGGGTAATAACGTTGAGTCGTAGGCAAGTCGGATCAAGTTCTATCTGTTCTATTTCATGTACAATAGATACATTGCAATTAAAACATAATCGGCTTTCATTGTCTATATCAATGGGCTCCTTACCCAGCCCAGTTCGCCTAAAAACAGCGATTTGTTTTTTAATTGCATCATTATCGCCATTGATTCGTACCATTTGTCGAGCTTGAAAAGCACGATCGCAAACATAACAATGGATTCCATGTCTGTAAGCCAGGATAATACTTTATTATCGAATTGCGTAGCAATATCAGATTGATTAGATATTAAAAACTTTTCTGGTGAAATAATTCCTGAGACCAAAATGAACAGAATACACTGATATCAATAATATCAATATCGGACGTAGTAATGCCAGAAAGTAATAGCATTCGGCAGCAATAACGCTAGAATAGATACGCTTAGTGATGACAATGCCTGCGCTAGCAATATCAACCAATATGATTTCTCACAGATTGCAGATAGAGTATACAGTATACCGCCCGCAGTGTAGCAGTGGGGATGAGTCGCCTGACGGCTATAGCTGTACGAATCGAGCGCTCTACACATAACTCTACGCTCATAACCAGAGATGGTAAATCGTGTATATTAGTTCTCAAGAAGTTTTAATAGAAAAAAGGTTCATCAAAAATATTTTGAAAACGTCTCGAATTTAGCTACACGAATATAATAAAAAATAGGCATTTTTGTGGAAGATTTTTGTTCACGGAGCTTTTCAAGGTCATTCAAAATTCACAAATAATGTCACCAACTAACAGATTTTGTAAAACCCTACTATGTTTGTTTCAAACATTTTTCAAAAAAATCAATACCTTCCGAGATTTGGCTATTCGGCAGTCCGAATTTTTCATGTTTGACTGGTTATAACTCGATAACTGTCCATTATTGAGCTTTGTGCCCATTACATCTTTTGTTCAGTAGGTCATAAGCTACAACATATGTAAAAACCAATTGATTTGACCGGGACAGATTTTCCATATGATTAGTGCGGGGTTCTTTATGGACCAGCAAAAAACGTTTATCAATTACAAGGGGAATTGGGTTGTATATATCAAAAGGGTGATGAAGATGTAATTACTTATGCAAATAGAGTAAAAATTCTTGAGAAACAAATTTTAGAAGCATATAGAAGTTCGGGAAACGTGTCGTCTGACCAAAATATTAAAGCATTATTGGAAAAAGACATGTGCAAGTGTTTTATTAGAGGGTTAAAACCAGAGATTGAACAACGAGTTGCAAGAAATTTATTAAATGTACAAGAAACTGCAGCCGATGCTTTAAGGATAGAGAGAGAGCTCCGAGAAATGACAGATTTACGACAGGGAACAGATAACATTTCAGGTAGACAGAAAACTAACAATCTAAAAGAAATTTGTCAAATCTGCTATAAGGAAGGACACGTAGATAGTAACTGCAGAAAATATTTACAAACCTCTCAGCAAGTTAATAATCAGATTGATTTAGGAACCGCAGTTCTAGTTTGTCAAATTTGTAAAAAACGTGGGCATGGAGCAGAGAAATGCCGTTTCCGCGATTCACAATTTTGCCGACCAGTAAACGTAGTTCAAGGGAAAATAATAACTTGCCAATTATGCTTAAAATCTGGTCATGATGCAAAATCCTGCCGACAGAATAATACAACCAATAACAATAAAATCTCGGTAATTTGCCAATGGTGCGAAATACCCGGCCATTCTGCAAAAATTGCTGGAAGAAACAAAATGAACAACGTTATACGGAAAATAAAGCTCGTGTAACTTGTCAAATTTGCAACAACTTCGGACACAGTGCTAAAGACTGTCGATCAAAACTAAACCAGCAAATGGGATCCAGGAATTCTTTATTCTGCCGCTATTGTAAGGAGCAAGGTCATCTTCTCGAAAATTGTCAATTACGCCATGCCAGTAACTTTCGAAAAAAAGAAAATAATCAGAGAAACTACATCGGTCCCTCGACGTCGGGTGCACAACAGGGGTCCGAACGAGAGCCGCACCCGTCCAAAACTCAGGTAGCCAAGTAGACAATGACAGAACTACCATAAGGCCCGTGACTGTAAACCTTGACAAACATAGTCGCGTGCCTACCGTTCAAATCAACATCGATAACTTAGTTACTAGTATAACTTTTATGCTAGACACGGGATCTGGACCTAATATAATTAAAGAAAATCTCGTTCCCGAAGAAATAAATATTAATTACACTAATATCCTCAAATTGAATGGCATAAATAATTATCCTATGTACACCTTAGGTGAAATTACATTAACTCTTTTCAAAATACCGGTTATATTTCATATAGTATCTAACGATTTTCCAATTTCACAATCCGGCATATTAGGAAACGATTTCTTTAAACAAACCTTATCGAAAATAGATTGTGCACAAGGGCACTTGGATGTCTCCGTAATCAACATACCTTTCTTATCACCTGAAGCCATTATAGTAGCTCCGCGATCCGAATTATTATTTTATGTAAGAATAGAAAATCCAGAACTAAAAATAGAATACATACCGAAATTAAAGGTGGCACATGGAATTTATTTGGGAGACCCCATCGTGGAGAACGTTTCTGGAAAGGCATATTTAAACGTTATAAGTACTTTAGATGAAGGAAGTACATGTTTCGACTTTGCGCCTAAAACCATTGGGCGAACTATTAGACGACCATAATTCGAGCTAACATCGAGACTGTAAGCAACTCAAAAGAACCAATCAATAAGGAAAAAGAAACTACTTAAGAATTCGACGATTATGAAAATGATATAAATATTGAAAATCAAGGTGAAAATGTAGATGAAGAAAATATTATTATCGAAGAAATCAATTAAGAAGACGAAGAAAAAACTTTAAATAAAAAAGAAAATAAAAATAAGAATAAAATTAAAAATGAAGACGAGATGAAAAATAAAACTGAGAGGAAAAATAAAAAGTTGAATGACTCAAAAATCCTTGAAGAGGGAAATTATCAAACCTCTTCTAAAAATCTAATAAATCCAATCATTCCTGGAGGGGGAAGTTACCAAACCTTTCCTAAAAATTTAATTAATTCAAAAACCCTCGAAGAGAGAAATTACCAATCCTCTCAAGAAGGGAATAATTCTAGGATTTCGGAGGGAAATTTCCAAACCTTGTCAGAAAATCCTAGCTCCGTCGATTGCGAGGAGGAAAATTACCAAACCTCACTACGTATTTCGGCAAAATCTCATTCCATAAAAGGGAGAAGTCCTTTATCCTCCCTGGATATCAAATTTCCTAAGGTTGGATTATTTAAAGAAGAAAATGATAATGAATTAAAAACCTCTCATGTTACAATAAAAGACCTCCTTGAAGAGGCTCAAAAATATAATTTAAATATTAAAAATTCGAATCTACAAAATATGAAAAATAAAAATAAACCGTCTTTAAAAATCCTTACCTCCTTATTAAATAAATCTCAAGAAATTTTAGAGAAATTCATGCGAAAACGCAAAACCAGATATAAAAGAAACCAACAAGTTGAAAATTACAATTTGCATAATTGTTTAGTAATCTCCGAAGAAAAAGGAAAGAATCGACTCGCCGAAATCATAGAATCATTACGATTAGAACATTTAAATGAAGTGGAAAGAAAAAGCATTATAAAATTAATAACGGATAGTCAAGATCGATTTCATATTCCTGGAGAAAAATTAACCGCAACTCACGTATTACAACATCGAATATCTACTACAGATGACCAACCAATAAACACCCGTCAGTATCGATTTCCGCAGATTCATAAAGAAGAAATAAACAAGCAGGTAGAGGAACTGTTAGAAGGAGGAATTGTAAAACACTCACAATCGCCATATAACACGCCTATATGGATTGTACCTAAGAAAGAAGACTCCAAAGGAAATAAACGATGGAGAATGGTACTAGATTTTCGTGCTTTAAATGATAAAACTATCGGAGATGTATATTCTTTACCGAATATCGTCGATATATTAGACCAATTAGGAGGAGCTCGATATTTTTCAGTATGCGATTTAACATCTGGATTTCATCAAATAAAAATGAACCACGAAGATAATCATAAAACAGCTTTTACTACTCCTTTTGGACATTACGAATTCGACCGAATGCCGTTCGGTCTAAAAAATGCTCCGGCTACTTTCCAGCGCCTGATGGACTTAGTATTAACTGGGTTACAAGGCAAAGAATTATTCGTTTATATGGACGATATCGTTATCTATGCAACATCGTTGGAAGAACACGAAAGGAAAAACAACGCTTTAATGGAACGTCTCCGAGAAGCTAATTTAAAATTATAGCCAGACAAATGCGAATTTTTAAAAACGGAAGTAACTTATCTGGGACATGTAATCAGTAAAGACGGAGTAAAACCAAATCCAAAAAAATTAGAAGCAGTACAACGGTTTCCAAGACTTAAAACGCCTAAAACCATTAAACAATTTTTAGGACTTGCAGGATATTATAGACGCTTTATACCGATTTTTTCCAAATTCGTCAAACCATTAACAAATTTATTATTAAAAAACGACACCCGCTTCGAGTGGACATCTGTGCAAGAAGAATCTTTTGAAATTTTAAAACAAAAACTGTGCGAAGAGCCAGTACTGCAATACCCAGATTTTCCAAACCATTCATTTTAACGACCGATGCATCAGGAATAGCCGTTGGAGGAATATTATCACAAGGAGAGATAAATAAAGACCTACCGATAGCATACGCCTCACGAACCTTAACAGATAATGAATTAAAATACGATACATACGAAAAAGAAGCGCTGGCTATTGTATATTGCGTTAAATATTTTCGACCATATTTATACGGCAGGAAATTCACCTTAGTTACAAACCATAAACCTTTGATGTGGGTTAAAAACGCACAAGACGCAAATATGCGAATACTTCGTTGGAGATTAAAATTAGCAGAATATGATTATGAGGTTGTATACAAAGCGGGAAAAACAAACGTAAACGCAGATGCATTATCGAGAAATCCTGTAAATATCGAAGAAATAGATTGTAAAATTATAAAAAACAAGAAACTTTTAAACCCAGATAACCCTAAAGATGCACAAGTAATTGCCGAATTATTAGAAAAATCCGATAGCGAAGAAGAAGAAGAAGAAGACGACGATTTCCATTTATATCTTTCCGATATCGAAGAAAACGAAGAAATAATACCTGAAAGCGATTTATTAAATAACAATAACGATACTCTTCCATTTACACCTACGGAATTAAACGAACCAGATTATTTATCAATTACCGAAAAAGCTTTAATACATGATCCTCCTAAACAAAATAAAATTCAAACAAGAAGCCGAACTGCAATACAAAGTATAGAACAAAATAAAATAACCGACGAATTGCATAGTGACGAGGGAGAGATCGAAGAAATCGAAGAAAGAAACGATCCGCCTGATAAAAATTCTGACAGTGAAAAAAAAGACGAAGAAGAAAACAAGACATTATTAACAAAAATTTAAAATCAAGAAAAATGAAACTTGCATTTATTGAAAAAAGAATAACTCATGATAACGTTATAGACTCTCGGGAATTATTATTTTTACGAAAAGATAATATGGTATATTTTGTCGACACCCAGGGAAGACCTTTAGATTCAGGCTCACAAAAACTTTTCGAACGAAAGGAACTTCCAAACCTAGGATCTCTTGTTCTAGGAAAGGTCAAGGCCATAAAACATAAAAACCATTATCATGTGGCTTTACCTGTCAGCGAAGAACAGCGAGAAGGCCCTACGGCTACTCTTAATCAAATTGTTAAAATCTTAACAGATTTACGGAAAATAATCGAAGACTTAAAATTAGAAACATTTAGTATTGCAAAAACCGAATTTATTAATAACGTTCCATGGAATGATGTTAAATCACATATACAATCAATATTCACTGACGCTCCTACTAAAGTTATTATTTGCCACGGACTAATTAAATATCCACCGAAAGATTTACGTTCCGTTATAATCAGCGAAATGCATTGCTTACCAACGGGAGGACACCGGGGAGTCACAAAAACTTATAACCGAATAAAACATAATTATTACTGGGAAAACTTGAAAGCAGATGTTCAACGGTATATACAGCAATGTTTACAATGTCAATTGAAAAAACTTGTACGAGTAAAAACGAAACAACCAATGATAATCACAGACATACCACGATCTTCTTTTGATAAAGTAGCCATGGATATTGTAGGTCCTTTACCTAAAACTGAAAGGGGAAATGAATATATTTTAACATTACAAGATCAACTAACTAAATTTTGCATGGGAATACCATTACTGAATCAAACTTCCGAAACCATCGCAGAAGCTTTTATAGATCGATTTATTTGCATACTTGGAGCACCAAAAGCAATATTAATGGATCAAGGCAGAAATTTCCTTAGCGATCTAATAAAGAAAATAGCAAAATTATTTAAAATTCGCAAGTTTCGCACGACAGCCTTCCACCTTCAATCAAACGGATCATTAGAAAGATCACATCACGCATTAGGTGAATATTTAAAACAATACGCCTATGAATAAAAACAATGGAATAGATGGATTAGCCTTGCCATGTTTAATTATAATACAAATGTACATGAAGCAACAAAGCATACTCCATATGAGCTGGTTTTTGGAAAGATAGCACGTGTTCCATCGAACGAACTTCTACCTCCTGGGGATAAATTAGCAAATTACGATGAATATTTAATAAATCTTGTCACTCAACTTCATGCAATTCAGGGAAACACACGCGATAATGTCATTCAGGCGAAAATTAGATCAAAAAATTATTACGATAGAAGAATCAACTCACAAACCTTTAAATCGGGAGAAATATTTTTATTAAAGGGTCCAAAACCAGGTAAATTCGGAGATCAATATACTGGGCCTCACGAAGTTCTAGAAATCTTAAATAAAAATAACGTAAAAATTAGGATAAAGAAAAATAGCCGAATTGTACATCCTAACCGCTTACGAATTTCATACATCAAAACTAATAACCCGAGTAGAAAAAATTCCAAAGTTTGGCCAGTTAATGATTATAAATTCTAGTTTCTAGCCAGTGTTTAGCCAGTAAATTTAACCAAATTCTCATCAGTTTGGTCGACGCTTGTTTCTAGAGTTACTGGATAATAATTTTAGCTAAATTCTAGACAATAACTGACTAATTTTTATATAAAAAATTGAAAAAATTTAGCCAGGTATTTTGTTGATCGGCTAACATTATTTCCAAAACGAATATATCGTATTAAAAATCTTATTATTTTTTTATATAAATAATTAAACACTTTATTAAATTGAATTAATCGGATAATATTATATCAGATTATTAAAAAAATTATTTTTATTTTACAATAGGAGAATCGAACCCGCGACTTTGGTTTTTATTGTACAGGTTATGTTGTTTGTTGTTAATCAATTTTCTTTTTACTTCTGTTTATTGATCATTATTTATTTAACGTGGAATTGATGAATGAGGATATTGCGGATGTTGGGAGCTTAGAAATGTCATTCTGTTATGTATTTCCTAAAGGTTTATTGATGATGAACCTACAAACAAACTTTTTTTTTTTTTGACGATATATATATATTTATTTCATACTTTACAGTGTGATTAGCAATTATCACATATTTGCTTAACTCTATAGTTCCTGCCTAATTCAGGCTTAACCTATCTCATCAAGTACATATAATCTATAGTAACTATAAATTTTTAACAGTTCCGGTATCATTTTGTCTTGTCCTTGCTTACTATCTTACTCTGTGTTACATATCATAGGAAAAATATAAATAACAAAAAACCTACATATCAAAGAAATGAAAGAAATAAATAAATAAGTTAATTAATTATTTAATTAATTAATTAATTAAACATAACAATTGGATAAAATAACAGTAATATCTCTTAATATCTATAATGCTTTATAAAATATATTTAGTTTTTGATAAGGAACTTCATATTTAAAGTGTTTTGGCATATTGCTATCTCTTAATTGCGTTATATCTTTTGTTAGATCATTATGTTCTAACTGTGTATTATAAAATCTTTCCGCTATATTATAAATATATTCCTTAATGTATGGTATCTGTGTTTGTTCATGTAGTTCAGCAATCCGGCTATATCTACCAGCGTTAAGAGGATGCCGGATTACCGACAGAATGCGAATATTAGTAGGATTGTAAAATCTTTTTGTTGATTAAAGATATCAACAAATCCTTTTCCACAATTAAGGTACACATAATAACGGAATGCGGAGTTTAACATTCCATATGAAAAGTTAAAAAAAATGAGAAAATTACAGTTTTGTTATCGGCTTCTGCCGTCACATTTACTTAATATAACAAATTTGTAATCTGTACGTGCCTAATCAGTAAACCCCGCACTCGGCATTTCATCAAAGAGTATAAGTGAACTTAGAGAAGTGAGTTTAGAAAAAAGATTTTACGGTCCTACACTTTCGTGCATATGTGTGTGTGCGAGATCGAGGCTCAAGAGTAAAACAGAGCAGTAGATTAGTTGCGTGATGTCGCGATAGACGGAGCTGCAATCTTACATGACAAGGACAGACATAATCGTACTCCTTTGTCTCTTTCATGCGTATGAGAGTAATATACATGTACGCACTAACATTATTGCAGTATCTTTTCTCTCTCGATCATATGCTCTGTCTCTTTCTAATCGCTCGCTCGCGATGTGCTACGTATCGCTTAGCTTCATGCTCCTCGCATATTCACTTACACGTTCACTCGCGCTTTTCTCTCTTTCTCTCTCTCTCTCTCTCTCTTTCTCTCTCTCTCTCTCTCTCTTTCTCTTTCTCTGTCTCTGTCTCTGTCTCTCTCTGTCTCTCTCTCTCTCTCTCCTCTCTCTCTCTCTCTCTCTCTCTCTCTCTCTCTCTCTCTCTCAGTGGAGAAGACGTGTCAAACATCGCTCCGCAAAAGTAATAACTTTTAAACGGTTAAATAGTTACGGGGAGTGATAGAAAGTTATTCAAGTCATACCGGCATAGACCGGCATTAGCCATGAGTGTTATCTAGCCGGGATATGCTGATTTGTGGGCATGAGAAGTGCATTTCCTGTCTGGGACACCAAAGTCTCACACGACAGGTAGACATTAGAGGTGGACTCAAAAGTGCTGACGTGACGTGTGACAGTGGAACAGAGGTGACTGATCGCTTACGTTGATATTAGCGGTTTCGGCCGATAATTATCGGCATGGACGATGAATATGCTGAATATCGATGCTCGGCATGTAAAAAGGCAATAAAAAATCAGGTGGTGACATGCAAGTCTTGCTATCAGGTGAATTGTATTAAGCTGTTTTACCATCCAGGATGTGTAAGCAAGCATAGGATTTACGATAAAAATCAAGAATTGGTACCGTGTTCTGGCCCATTTGACAGATTTATAATTGAAAGTGAAGCAGATATGAAGAAGGCATCGGCAGTGGCCGGGGGCGGCAGGGACAGGCTAGGATCTACAGGATCTACAGGTTCGTTTACGACGCCAAGTAGTGGAAATAGAATATCAGGAGCGAGTGGATCATCGACCATTGACGTAAAAATAGATTGGCTGGTAAAAATTGTAAAAGAAATAAAAGATGAAACAGCATGTAAGAAGGAAATTAAAATGATGGTCAAGGAAATAGTTCGAGAAGAATTGGGAAATGTTAAGCAGGAACTGCTAGAAGAGTTGAAAAGAATGATACAGGGAGAAGTATGTGGATCAACAGGAGGAATACAAAGGAGCTATAGTGAAGCGGTTAAAGAGAAAAAGAAAGAGAATGTTATAATTATCAAACCCAAGATTCAACAAGAGAGTGAAGTTACAAAAAAATTGATAAAAGAAAAGGTAGATATCAAAAACATGGCGATGGGAATGACGAAGCTAAAAAAAGGAAGCAAGGGGACAGTGATCATGGGTTGTGAAACTGGAGAAGAAATGAAAACGTTGAAAGCCACAGTGCAGGACAAACTAGGAGAAAATTTCAAAGTTACGGAATCACCGCAGATGAAGCCCAAAATAAAAATTATCAATGTCAGCGAAGAAGAAATGAGATTGGATGATGATGACTTAATAACTACAATCAAGAAGCAGAATAGAATTGATGCAATAAATGATGGATTCCAAATGCGAATAGTGAAGAAAATAGTTAAAGAAAAAAGAAATGATAATAATCAACTTAGAAGAAGAGAAAAAGAAGAAGGTTCGATAATAATTGAAGTAGATGAAGAAACGCATGAATTGATGTTGAAAAAAGAGAAACTAAATGTAGGATGGAGAAAATGTTCTATATTCAATCACATTAATGTTAAAAGATGCTTTAAATGCTGGGGATACTATCATATTGCAAAAAATTGTACGCGAGATGAAACATGCCACAAATGTGCGGGAAATCATAAAGCGATTGAATGTACGGCAACAAAGAAAAAATGTGTAAATTGTATGTTTAAAATTCGAACATACAACCTGAAGATAAGTGATGAACACGACGCCCTTAGCCCAGAATGTCCAACATTTAAAAGGGCGATACAAGAGGAGAAGAGGAGAGCCGGCTGGGAAGATGCGAAATAGCAACTACAGAAGGAAGCGGAAATAATATTGTATACAAACGCGCAAAGTTTGATGGCGCATAAAGATGAGATACAACATCAGATTATGAAGAAAGTAAATCCGGCATTCATAGCGTTATCAGAGACAAGATTGACTGCTGAAATTGAAGACAGTGTAGTGAACGTACCAGGTTATAGTATAATTAGATGCGATGCTGAAAATAGAAATACAGGAGGGGTTGTTTTATATATAAGGGATGATGTTAAATATGAAATAGTATTAGTAAAAAAATTAGAATCGAATTGTTGGTGTGCTGCGATTGAGGTGAAAGAAAAATTGTATAGAGGAATAATAATGGTAATATATCATTCACCGAGTGCATCGCATGGTGATTTCGTGAGATTTCTGGAGGATATAATAGAAGAGTTAATAATACGGGGAGAATGTATGATAATAGGAGACTTTAATATAGATATTATGTTAGATTCGTTTTATACAAGGAAGTTATAAACGACAATGTTGAGCTTAGGCATGAAACAATATGTAAATAAACCTAAGAGAATTACGAAAGATAGTAAAACAATTATAGATTTAATTTTTGCTAATAATAAAATAGAAATGCAGGTAATGCATGAACCTAAAATAACGGACCATGCGTGGCTAAAAGTTGAACTGAATGCGAATAAATTTGATAATAAATACAGAGAACTTAGTGTTAGGAATTATAGAGAGTTTAATATAGATGAACTTATTAAATTAGTGGAAAATAAGTTAGAGAAAAACCAAGATATGAATATCAGTGTGAGAGCGAAGAAATTTGTTGATGGTATAGTAAATGCGTTGGACGCCACAGCACCTAGGAAAAATTTTAGAATTCCAAGAATATGGGAAGGGAAAAAGTGGTTTTCGGATGAAATAAGAGAAGCAGCGGCTAAAAGGGATGAGGCATATAGGAAGGCATTGTATGCTGACACGGAACAAAATTGGTTGCAATTTAAAATTGAAAGAAATACAGTAGTTAAATTAATTAAGACAAAGAAGAAAGAATATTATGAAAATATGATAGATCTTAATAAAGAAAATCCTACATCTATGTGGAAAACACTAAAAGAAATAATTAGAGGCGAACCAGGGGATAAGAGGGAAGTAGAGAATATAGATTTTGAAATATTAGACGGCACTGAAGGATGCAATATAGCAGACAAGTTTAATTTATATTATATACAAAGTATTAATAGTATAGTAAAATCTATAAATGGGAGTAAAACTGGGAATGCATGTAAAAGAATTATTTATGTTATTGAAAACGAGGGAATTATGGAAAATTTTGAAATGATTAGTATAGAGCATTTACAGGAAATTGTTATGGGACTACCGAAAAAGAAAGGTACAGAGGAGGGAATAACTAGCGATATATTAAAGACAGTATTTTGCGTAATAAAAGAGGAATTTGTTGATATAATAAATAATTCTTTGAAGGAAGGTTGCTGTCCAAAAGGTTGGAAAACGTCTACAATAATACCGATTCCAAAAGTAGAGAAAGCTAGAAAAGCAAGTGAATTTAGGCCTATAAATATGTTACCAATATTTGAAAAAGTGTTAGAATTAGTAGTTAAAAAGCAAATTGAAACGAAGTTGGAAGATAATTGTATTATAACAGAACATCAGTCGGGCTTTAGAAAACAGTATTCGTGTGAAACAGCGATTCAAACAGTCATTGATGAATGGAAATTGATAGTTAGTGAGGCAAAAATGGTAGGGGTAATTTTCATGGATTTTAATCGAGCCTTTGAAACAATAGATAGAGAAAGATTATTAGAGAAATTATATCAATATGGAATTAGGGGAGTGGTCATAGAATGGTTAAGATCATATTTAAAGGATAGAACACAGCAGGTTCAATTTAATAATAAATGGTCTAAATTAATGACCACAGAATATGGAGTACCGCAAGGATCTGTATTAGGACCTTTGTTATTTATAGTATTGTTGCGTCCCTGCGGGTCGTCTAAGGCGGTTATTCGTGAATCTGCTGTATTTGTATCCGGGAGAACGTTGCTAAGCGTTGTTGTTAAACAACGGCGGACATCTTGAGAGAGATCGGCCATCTTGAGTCTCGCGACGGATGTCATTCCGGGCGGACATACTTGATATACGATTACTGTTATTACCCGTTCTGTGTTCCTTGTTCAATTGTGTGTTCTGTGTTGCTATATTAAAGTTCCTTTTATTCTTTCTAAAGAGTGTCAATCATTTACTCGCGATACGCGGGTGCCGGTTGTGTCGCGCGTGTTCGAGTATTATCGAAGTCGACGCGCGGACGCAACATTTTGGGGCTCGTCCGGGATACGATACGACGGAGTGGACGATTTTCTGGAGACGATTTTCTGGAGAATTGTGTGTTTTTTTTCGTCTATAAAAAATGGAACGGGAAAATTCGCCGACGGCAGGAGTTTCGACGAGAAAGAGGAGTCGATTGACTTCAACGGCGGCTACGACATCGGGACCATCATTGGAAGCGATTACACTTCAGTCAGCGATGCGAGAGATTCGTGAGCTACGCGAGGAGCGGCTGCAGCAGCGAGCCGATTTTGAGACGCAATTGCGCCAACACGATGAGCAGCGAGCTGTATTTGAAGCACAACTGCGCGAACGCGACGAGGCGTTACGGGGGATGGAACAGAGGATTCGTCTGCTGGATAACAACAACCAGCTAAGTCGCCCCATTAACAGAAATTTTTTGCCTAATATTGCGCCTAATTTCGAAAGAGACGCGCGTGTTAATATTAACACAGAATTAGGCTTTAAATTGAAGCCGGACATTAAAATAGTTCATTTAGATCGATTGGCTTCGTATCATGAAAGGCGGATTTAAGTCACATCTGCAACCTGATTTATGCTTTATGTTACTTGTTATTGGTTAATTTTCTTTCTGTTTTTTTTAAGGGATTGAAGAAGATGGTTTATGGAATCTTCTTTCAAAATTTGTTCTTCAAAGACCATCGTTGAAGACTCTGTCTCTCCCCGGTTTTTGACCGTGGTTTTCCCGTGGGACGAAGGGCGAATGCCGAGACAGGGACTTGAGGTGTCCTCTTAGAAGGACGGTGGGTCCACGGATGTTACCCCCCTCTTGTCCGAAGATTCGCTCCCTTTTGAGATGCGGAGATGCAGCAGTTTTGAGTATTTCCGAGAATAAGGCGAACTACGAGGGACGGCTACTGTGGTTTCAAGATGTATCAAAGTCGATTGGGTTCTGGATTTTAACGGTGCTCGGTAACCTGCAGCAGCAGCTCAGGGTAGAGCAGGAAACCGTTTCTGTGCCCTGGAGTCGACGTTGGATGTTCTTGTCAAACGGGTTCGATGACAGTATCCTGTATATTCCTGGAGGGTGTGTGATTGGGGCCAATAAATAATGGCGCTCGGTAACCTACAGCAGCAGCTCAGGGTAGAGCAGGAAGTCATTAAGGCACCCTGGAGTCAACGCCTTGGAAGAAGAGGACAACGATCAACCCATTTAATTTGGAAGAGCCCTCATTGATTGTCGGGACGACAATTTTGAAGAGGGGGAGTAGTGTTGCGTCCCTGCGGGTCGTCTAAGGCGGTTATTCGTGAATCTGCTGTATTTGTATCCGGGAGAACGTTGCTAAGCGTTGTTGTTAAACAACGGCGGACATCTTGAGAGAGATCGGCCATCTTGAGTCTCGCGACGGATGTCATTCCGGGCGGACATACTTGATATACGATTACTGTTATTACCCGTTCTGTGTTCCTTGTTCAATTGTGTGTTCTGTGTTGCTATATTAAAGTTCCTTTTATTCTTTCTAAAGAGTGTCAATCATTTACTCGCGATACGCGGGTGCCGGTTGTGTCGCTCGTGTTCGAGTATTATCGAAGTCGACGCGCGGACGCAACAGTATATATAAATGATATAATAAAAATCTGTCCAGAAGGATGTAGTATAAAAATGTTTGCAGATGATACGTTAATATATGTAACTGGAGAAAGCAGCGCGGAATTAGAGAGCAAAATGAATATGGCATTTACTATAGTAGAAGAGTGGATGAATATAAATAAGTTAAAAATGAATGCAGGAAAAACGAAATATATGATTGTTAGAAGTATAAGAAAAGAACTGCGAGGTAATATAACATTGAAATGTTTGGATGGAACTGAGATCGAACGTGTAGAAATAATGAAATACCTAGGCATAATTATTGACGATAGACTACGATTTAAGGACCACTGTGATTATATGCTAAAGAAAATAGGGAAAAAAACGAGTTTTTTGAATAGAATAGGTAATTATATATCGGCATACACTAGATGTATTGTATATAAGACAATTATAGCACCTCACTTTGAATATTGTGCGACGCTGTTAATTGATATGGGAGAAACACAGCTGAGTAAATTGCAAAAAGCACAAAACCGGGCCATGAGGATCATATTGCAATGTGATAGACATACCAAAGTGGAGCGTATGCTGCAGGCGCTGCAGCTTATGTCCATAAAACAGAGGCTATATTAAAATGTGTGTATATTTATTTTTAAGATTTTAAGGAACATGTTACCGGAGCAATTAAGAAATAGATTAGAAATTGTGGGAAATGAGAGTGAAAGGCAAACACGGCAAGCTGGGGATATTGCAATAAAATATCGCAGAACAAGGAGTGCGCAAAAGAGTATGTTTTACGAAGGAGTAAAAATGTATAACGCCTTGCCAGCTGAAATAAAGCGGAATGAAAGAATTGTGCCGTTTAAGCGAATGTTAAAGGAGTATATTGTAATTAATGTAAACTAGATTTGTATTACAAATAGCTGAGAAAGCTAATAAAGATCAATCAATCAATCAATCTGTTCGTTCTTTATTGTATTCTTTCTTTCCCATTATTATATTCTTTTATTTATTCGATTTTTATTCTTTTTATTCTCGTCTTCCTACATAATAATAATTATTAATTTATTCATCTTTATTTTATAGAGTATAAATGAGATATTGTGTATCTTATAAATAGAAAAAGTATTTAATTATGTGTATTTTTGTATGTACATGTGTTGTATTTAATTGTAGTTAAATAGAAAAAGAAAATAACTTATTGTTGTGTATCTCATTTATGCTTTATAAAATATAAATAAAGGACCCCGCACTAATTACATGAGAAATTGGCCATCGGTTAAATTGGCTGGAATTTTTTTATGTTATAGTTCTCATCATTCCGAACAAAAAACCTAATGGTCAAAAAGTCCGTCTATGCATAGTTTTCGAGATATATTTTTTTAAACATTAAAAAAACGCATGTATTATTTTGCATGTATGTCTCGATAAGCGTTGGGCTGTATTATCTTCACTCTGTATGCATGGATTGAATACATGTATGCTCGCATGTATGTTGGCATGAATTTGTATCACATGTATAAACATACTTGCATGAATATACAGGGTGTCCAAAAAAATGGGGAATACCCCTATCATACTTCAACGTTCGAAATGGGTGAAAAATTCTTTCATCATTCAGAGAGATCAAGGAATGTATCGGATGTTTCGTTTCACGATGTTGGAGGGATGTACCCAATGTACAGAATAGATTGGGGAAGGTCGGAAAAGATTAACTTAGGTAGAGTCTGGCGATGGAAATCGGAAATAGCCTGAATCCTTCCAAACTAAGCTTCAGAAAGAATAGACAATAATCAAAAATCATCAGAGTTCTTCGAAAATAATCACTCAGTATGAGAACTGCTGGAAAAATTGATCGGGAATCATTAAAAATACTCGGAAATCATTTAAAACAGTCGAAGATGACCAAACATGATCCATCATCCTCGGAACATCCGAAAATAATCGAAAATTATCATCGTCATTGGCAGAGATTCCCGTGATTCGTCTCCAAAAACCATTGAAAATAATCAGCAATTATCGAAGTTCCGCGGAAGTAATCACCCAGAGTGTGTACCTCTGTTTATAATAATCGGAAATGACGTATGTTCATCATCCATCCACGCAAGTGGTGTCCTAAAGATCGGGAGCATTTCAAACGTTCCCAAGTTCATTGAGATTCTGCTGGGGTTGCCTGTGAGCAGCATCCAACACAGTATCCAACAGCGATGAGGACGGATATCTAATGTCCGGTTGATGACGCGCATATCCCAGATACCACAACACGCTGGCAATATGTGCACAAGTACCCAATGTTCTTGCACCTGACCTGTAAGTGCAATAATGATCCAAAATTACGTCCCTAGTATCCAACTCATCGTCATCTGTCATATCGTTATTGTATGCTATGAATATTTGATGCTTTGTTGCACGACGAAATCGTGAGAAAATCCGAACCCTTATCAATCCTGGTTCCCCGAGAAGGGAATCGAGTTGGAACTCCTCTTGTCCATCACGTTGCATCTTATCTTGTATATACGATGGTGCCAGGTTGACCTGAAACGTTCCCACAGTCAAGTCCCGTAAACTTTCCAATGACAAACGTGGAAAATCATGTAACTGACCATTCTGAAGATGAATCCATTGTGCATTCCTGGTACACATTCTCTCAACTTCTACTCGTGCTTGAACAACGTTCACTTCCTTCGACCTATTCAGGAGCTCTTGTGCCAATTCCGCATTGGCTCCTTCCATTTGAATTAAGGGTGATACGCATTAATTATCGCCCCCGCAATATTATAAAACTCACCAAGATGATGAAGATGTGGCACTATAATTGTATGGTCGAAGAACTTGAAAATTGTTTTGATATGCCCATTTCTAGCTTCAATTACCCATCTAGTTTTCGTTACCAATCGAGACTCATTACTTTCTTCAGTAGATAACTATTTCTGATTTGGCATAAGAAAAGCTGGCATTCTATTATCAATCCCTAGCTCTTGCAGTAATGGCTGAACATCTCGATATCCACGATCCAATATCAAAATATCTCCATCGTGGAACCACTCTCTCATGGTGTCAGCATCGAGTCGGAACTCGTTACTCAACATTTGAGCATCATTATTGTAATAATCAGAGAAATAAGGTCCCTGAATCGCCAATATGTACCCATCTGGAGCAACTATCAGAGCAGGTTTGATCAAATGTCGACCTTTGTGAATTGAATATGATTGACGTAGAACACGAAAATTACTACTTTTCTGAATGTACGGGTAAGTTGCGTCAATATAAGCAATAACTCTCGGGGAATCTGGTTCGGGATTATATAATTCATTAGCGAAAAAAGTTACATGATCCACTATATATTGTTCCCGAGTAATGGCTTGGAAACCGATATTGGCTGGGACAAATCTATAAAGAAGAGATTGGCGAACGTTTGCAATTGCCAAACCAACCGCTTGTCGAGATGAATATTGGAATAGAACCTTGAGAAATTCATCAGACAACCCTTGTCGTAGTTTACATAGAAACATCAAGAGATCTTTCTTACTGATATTTCTAACACCACGTGCTTGCGGAACGGGGTCGCAATATGTATACAGTTCTCGGAACTGCTCTTTTGTGATAGGAGCTATGGATGCGAACTCTTCATCAGTGAAATCATTTTCATTTTCATAATTGCACTTGTTAAGTGCTACATCACGGAGGGATTGTAAGAAGATTTGCAACTCCTGACCTTTAATGACATATGACCTGTGAACAGAAGTCAAACCTGGTAACAATGCTTTGTGAATCAAACCATCCTCATCTAAATGTCGGTCACAACATCTTGTTGTTTCCGGGATGTAAATATTCTTCAGAATGAAAACGTTCACCCTAGCCGTGATAGGCAACCGCCGAACATTGTTCGTAGCTCTGCAGAACAAACAAGGATGGTTGGAAATGTCAGTAATGACGTTGAGTCTCAAGCAACTTGGATTCCGTTCTATTTCGTCAATATCGTTTCTTATATTGATATTGCAATTGAAACATATTTTAGATTCATCATCAATTTCGATGGGCTGCGAACCATGTTCTTCTCGTCTGAGGATAGCGGTTTGTCTGATCACTTGATCATCGTCAATTCGCACCATTTGTCGCGGATTGAATTGACGATTACAAACGTAACAACGTTTGCGGGACATGAAAGGCATTGTAAGATTTTTGTGACAATGAGGGTGAAAAGAATATTAAATAAGACCGAGACGCAATGATAGAAACAACTAGATACGAAGAAAAAATCGTAGTATTGCGTGAAAAAAGAACAAATGACAACGCTCTCCGGGCGAACCACGTCCGTTCGAGAGAAAAAGAATATCCAATATTGACGACAAAAACAGGTGAATACGAATGAAAAATCCAAGTATTGAGTGAAAAAAGAACTAATGACAACGCTCTCCGGGCGAACCACGTCCGTTCGAGAGAAGAAGAATATCCAATGTTGACGACAAAAACAGGTGAATACGAATGAAAAATCCAAGTGCAATACCCTGGTGCAAAAAACATGGACACCCTGTATATTCATGCATGTATGTTTATACATGTGATACAGATTCATGCCAACATACATGCGAGCATACATGTATTCAATCCATGCATACAGAGTGAAGATAATACAGCCCAACGCTTATCGAGACATACATGCAAAATAATCGTTTTTTTAATGTTTAAAAAAATATATCTCGAAAACTATGCATAGACGGACTTTTTGACCATTAGGTTTTTTGTTCGGAATGATGAGAACTATAACATAAAAAAATTCCAGCCAATTTAACCGATGGCCAATTTCTCATGTAATTAGTGCGGGGTCCTTTATTTATTTTCATGTAGGGAGACGAGAATAGAAAGAATAAAAGTTGAGCAAATAGAAGAATATAATAATGAGAATAAAAGAATACAATAATGAACGAGCAGAGGAGAGAGAGAGAGGGAGAGAGAGAGAGAGAGCGAGAGAGGGAGAGGGAGAGGGAGAGGGAGAGGGAGAGGGAGAGGGAGGGGGAGGGGGGAGGGGAGGGGGAGGGGGAGAGGGGAGAGGGAGAGGGAGAGGGAGAGAGAGAGAGAGAGAGAGAGAGAGAGAGATTTTTTTTTGATTGATTGATTGATCTTTATTAACTTTCTCAGCTATTTGTAATACAAATCTAGTTTACATTAATTACAATATACGTCTTTAACATTCGCTTAAACGGCACAATTCTTTCATTCCGCTTTATTTCAGCTGGCAAGGCGTTATACATTTTCACTCCTTCGTAAAACATACTCTTTTGCGCACTCCTTGTTCTGCGATATTTTATTGCAATATCCCCAGCTTGTCGTGTTTGCCTTTCACTCTCATTTCCCACAATTTCTAATCTATTTCTTAATTGCTCCGGTAACATGTTCCTTAAAATCTTAAAAATAAATATACACACATTATAATATAGCCTCTGTTTTATGGACATAAACTGCAGCGCTTGCAGCATACGCTCCACTTTGGTATGTCTATCACATTGCAATATGATCCTCATGGCCCGGTTTTGTGCTTTTTGCAATTTACTCAGCTGTGTTTCTCCCATATCAATTAACAGCGTCGCACAATACTCAAAGTGAGGTGCTATAATTGTCTTATATACAATACATCTAGTGTATGCCGATATATAATTACCTATTCTATTCAAAAAGCACGTTTTTTTCCCTATTTTCTTTAGCATATAATCACAGTGGTCCTTAAATCGTAGTCTATCGTCAATAATTATGCCTAGGTATTTCATTATTTCCACACGTTCAATCTCAGTTCCATCCAAACATTTCAATGTTATATTACCTCGCAGTTCTTTTCTTATACTTCTAACAATCATATATTTCGTTTTCCCTGCATTCATTTTTAACTTATTTATATTCATCCACTCTTCTGCTATAGTAAATGCCATATTCATTTTGCTCTCTAATTCCGCGCTGCTTTCTCCAGTTACATATATTAACGTATCATCTGCAAACATTTTTATACTACATCCTTCCGGACAGATTTTTATTATATCATTTATATATACTATAAATAACAAAGGTCCTAATACAGATCCTTGCGGTACTCCATATTCTGTGGTCATTAATTTAGACCATTTATTATTAAATTGAACCTGCTGTGTTCTATCCTTTAAATATGATCTTAACCATTCTATGACCATTCCCCTAATTCCATATTGATATAATTTCTCTAATAATCTTTCTCTATCTATTGTTTCAAAGGCTCGCTTAAGATCCATGAAAATTACCCCTACCATTTTTGCCTCACTAACTATCAATTTCCATTCATCAATGACTGTTTGAATAGCTGTTTCACAAGAATACTGTTTTCTAAAGCCCGACTGATGTTCTGTTATAATACAATTATCTTCCAAATACGTTTCAATTTGCTTTTTAACTACTAATTCTAACACTTTTTCAAATATTGGTAACATATTTATAGGCCTAAATTCACTTGCTTTTCTAGCTTTCTCTACTTTTGGAATCGGTATTATTGTAGACGTTTTCCAACCTTTTGGACAGCAACCTTCCTTCAAAGAATTATTTATTATATCAACAAATTCCTCTTTTATTACGCAAAATACTGCCTTTAATATATCGCTAGTTATTCCCTCCTCTGTACCTTTCTTTTTCGGTAGTCCCATAACAATTTCCTGCAAATGCTCTATACTAATCATTTCAAAATTTTCCATAATTCCCTCGTTTTCAATAACATAAATAATTCTTTTACATGCATTTCCAGTTTTATCCCTATTTATAGATTTTACTATACTATTAATACTTTGTATATAATATAAATTAAATTTGTCTGCTATATTGCATCCTTCAGTGCCGTCTAATATTTCAAAATCTATATTCTCTACTTCCCTCTTATCCCCTGGTTCGCCTCTAATTATTTCTTTTAGTGTTTTGCACATAGATGTAGGATTTTCTTTATTAAGATCTATCATATTTTCATAATATTCTTTCTTCTTTGTCTTAATTAATTTAACTACTGTATTTCTTTCAATTTTAAATTGCAACCAATTTTGTTCCGTGTCAGCATACAATGCCTTCCTATATGCCTCATCCCTTTTAGCCGCTGCTTCTCTTATTTCATCCGAAAACCACTTTTTCCCTTCCCATATTCTTGGAATTCTAAAATTTTTTCTAGGTGCTGTGGCGTCCAACGCATTTACTATACTATCAACAAATTTCTTCGCTCTCACACTGATATTCATATCTTGATTTTTCTCTAATTTATTTTCCACTAATTTAATAAATTCATCTATATTAAACTCTCTATAATTCCTAACACTAAGTTCTCTGTATTTATTATCAAATTTATTCGCATTCAATTCAACTTTTAGCCAGGCATGGTCCGTTATTTTAGGTTCATGCATTACCTGCATTTCTATTTTATTATTAGCAAAAATTAAATCTATTATTGTTTTACTATCTTTCGTAATTCTCGTCGGTTTATTTACATATTGTTTCATGCCTAAGCTCAACATTGTCGTTTGTAACTTCCTTGTATAAAACGAATCTAACATAATATCTATATTAAAGTCTCCTATTATCATACATTCTCCCCGTATTATTAACTCTTCTATTATATCCTCCAGAAATCTCACGAAATCACCATGCGATGCACTCGGTGAATGATATATTACCATTATTATTCGTCTATACAATTTTTCTTTCACCTCAACCGCAGCACACCAACAATTCGATTCTAATTTTTTTACTAATACTATTTCATATTTAACATCATCCCTTATATATAAAACAACCCCTTCTGTATTTCTATTTTCAGCATCGCATCTAATTATACTATAACCTGGTACGTTCACTTCACTGTCTTCAATTTCAGCAGTCAATCTTGTCTCTGATAACGCTATGAATGCCGGATTTACTTTCTTCATAATCTGATGTTGTATCTCATCTTTATGCGCCATTAAACTTTGCGCGTTTGTATACAATATTATTTCCGCTTCCTTCTGTAGTTGCTATTTCGCATCTTCCCAGCCGGCTCTCCTCTTCTCCTCTTGTATCGCCCTTTTAAATGTTGGACATTCTGGGCTAAGGGCGTCGTGTTCATCACTTATCTTCAGGTTGTATGTTTGAATTTTAAACATACAATTTACACATTTTTTCTTTGTTGCCGTACATTCAATCGCTTTATGATTTCCCGCACATTTGTGGCATGTTTCATCTCGCGTACAATTTTTTGCAATATGATAGTATCCCCAGCATTTAAAGCATCTTTTAACATTAATGTGATTGAATATAGGACATTTTCTCCATCCTACATTTAGTTTCTCTTTTTTCAACATCAATTCATGCGTTTCTTCATCTACTTCAATTATTATCGAACCTTCTTCTTTTTCTCTTCTTCTAAGTTGATTATTATCATTTCTTTTTTCTTTAACTATTTTCTTCACTATTCGCATTTGGAATCCATCATTTATTGCATCAATTCTATTCTGCTTCTTGATTGTAGTTATTAAGTCATCATCATCCAATCTCATTTCTTCTTCGCTGACATTGATAATTTTTATTTTTGGCTTCATCTGCGGTGATTCCGTAACTTTGAAATTTTCTCCTAGTTTGTCCTGCACTGTGGCTTTCAACGTTTTCATTTCTTCTCCAGTTTTACAACTCATGATCACTGTCCCTTTGCTTCCTTTTTTTAGCTTCGTTATTCCCATCGCCATATTTTTGATATCTACCTTTTCTTTTATCAATTTTTTTGTAACTTCACTCTCTTGTTGAATCTTGGGTTTGATAATTATAACATTCTCTTTCTTTTTCTCTTTAACCGCTTCACTATAGCTCCTTTGTATTCCTCCTGTTGATCCACATACTACTCCCTGTATCATTCTTTTCAACTCTTCTAGTAGTTCCTGCTTAACATTTCCCAATTCTTCTCGAACTATTTCCTTGACCATCATTTTAATTTCCTTCTTACATGCTGTTTCATCTTTTATTTCTTTTACAATTTTTACCAGCCAATCTATTTTTACGTCAATAGTCGATGATCCACCCGCTCCTGATATTCTATTTCCACTACTTGGCGTCGTAAACGAACCTGTAGATCCTGTAGATCCTAGCCTGTCCCTGCCGCTCCCGGCCATTGCCGATGCCTTCTTCATATCTGCTTCACTTTCAATTGTAAATCTGTCAAATGGGCCAGAACACGGTACCAATTCTTGATTTTTATCGTAAATCCTATGCTTGCTTACACATCCTGGATGGTAAAACAGCTTAATACAATTCACCTGATAGCAAGACTTGCATGTCACCACCTGATTTTTTATTGTCTTTTTACATGCCGAGCATCGATATTCAGCATATTCATCGTCCATGCCGATAATTATCGGCCGAAACCGCTAATATCAGCGTAAGCGATCAGTCACCTCTGTTCCACTGTCACACGTCAGCACTTTTGTGTCCACCTTTAATGTCTATCTGTCGTGTGAGACTTTGGTGTCCCAGACAGGAAATGCACTTCTCACGCCCACAAATCAGCATATCCCGGCTAGATAACACTCATGGCTAATGCCGGTCTATGCCGCTATGACTTGAATAACTTTCTATCACTCCCCGTAACTATTTCACCGTTTAAAAGTTATTACTTTTGCGGAGCGATGTCTGACACGTCTTCTCCACTGCAGAGAGAGAGAGAGAGAGAGGGAGAGGGAGAGAGAGAGAGAGAGAGAGAGAGAGAAAAAAAGAGAGAGAGATAGCTAACATGAAAGATTTCCGAAGTTTCGCTCGCGAGACTCGCTTTATCTATAATCTCTCGCGTTATATATCGTAACTGTAAAATTTTTGTTTTTCGCGCTTATTGATCCGAAAATAATTACAATGAATTAATGATATTTTACCGATTAAAATGATACCAAACACGATATAAATCGGATAATTTTTAATCAATTATGTAATTAAAATTATGATTACTTATTTCATTAAAAATAATCCGATTTATGTCATATTTAGTGTCATTTTAATCGCAAAAATGTTATTAATCCATTACAATTATTTTCAAATATATAAAATGCGAAATACAGAGATTTTATTTTCTATAATAAGATGACATATATACGTCAAAGATTACAGATAAAGGGAGCCTGGCGAGCGAGACTTCGGAACTCTTTGATGTTTGTCATCTCGCTTGCTCCTTCATTCTTTCTTGCTCTCGCTTTTGTCGATTTTTCAGCATCGGGGATCTTTCCTTATGTACCAAATATAAACATTTTATAAAATAAAAACTGAAACTTACATTTTGGATGTTATTAGTATGAATATAATTCTAATGGATTAATGAGATTCTTGCGATAAAAATGATATTAAACACGACATAAATCATATAATTTTTAATGAAATAAGTAATCATAATTACATAATTGATTAAAAATAATTCAATTTATGTCATATTTGGTATCATTTTAATCGCAAGAATCTTATTAATCCATTATATTTATATTCATACTAATAAAATCCAAAATGTAAGTTTCAGTTTTTATTTTATAAAATGTTTATATTTTGTACATAAGGAAAGATCCCCGATGATGAAGAATCGACAAAAGCGAGAGCAAGAAAGAATGAAGGAGCAAGCGAGATGACAAACATCAAAGAGTTCCGAAGTCTCGCTCGCCAGGCTCCCTTTATCTGTAATCTTTGACGTATATATGTCATCTTATTATAGAAAATAAAATCTCTGTATTTCGCATTCTATATATTTGAAAATAATTGTAATGGATTAATAACATTTTTGCGATTAAAATGACACTAAATATGACATGAATCGGATTATTTTTAATGAAATAAGTAATCATAATTTTAATTACATAATTGATTAAAAATTATCCGATTTCTATCGTGTTTGGTATCATTTTAATCGGTAAAATATCATTAATTCATTGTAATTATTTTCGGATCAATAAGCGCGAAAAAACAAAAATTTTACAGTTACGATATATAACGCGAGAGATTATAGATAAAGCGAGTCTCGCGAGCGAAACTTCGGAAATCTTTCATGTTAGCTATCTCGCTTGCTCCTCATTCGCTCTCTCTCTCTCTCTCTCTCTCTCTCTCTCTCTCTCTCTCTCTCTCTCTCTCTCTCTCTCTCCTCTGCTCGTTCATTATTGTATTCTTTTATTCTCATTATTATATTCTTCTATTTGCTCAACTTTTATTCTTTCTATTCTCGTCTCCCTACATGAAAATAAATAAATTTATTTATATTTTATAAAGCATAAATGAGATACACAACAATAAGTTATTTTCTTTTTCTATTTAACTATAATTAAATACAACACATGTACATACAAAAATACACATAATTAAATACTTTTTCTATTTATAAGATACACAATATCTCATTTATACTCTATAAAATAAAGATGAATAAATTAATAATTATTATTATGTAGGAAGACGAGAATAAAAAGAATAAAAATCGAATAAATAAAAGAATATAATAATGGGAAAGAAAGAATACAATAAAGAACGAACAGAGAAAGAGAAAGAGAGAGAGAGAGAGAGAGAGAGAGAGAGAGAGAGAGAGAGAGAGAGAGAGAGAGAGAGAGAGAGAGAGAGAGAGGAGAGAGAGAGAGAGAGAGAGAGGAGGAGAGGGAGGGAGGGAGGGAGAGAGAGAGAGAGAGAGAGAGAGAGAGAGAGAGAGAGAGAGAGAGAGAGAGAGAGAGGAGAGAGAGGAGAGGGAGAGGGAGAGGAGAGAGAGAGAGAGAGAGAGAGAGAGAGAGAGAGGAGAGAGAGGAGAGAGAGAGAGAGAGAGAGAGAGAGAGAGAGAGAGAGAGAGAGAGAGAGAGGAGAGAGAGAGAGAGAGAGAGAGAGAGAGAGAGAGAGAGAGAGCAGCGTGAATGAACGTGTAAACGAATATGCGAGGAGCATGATATATATATATATATACATATAATCTTTATGACAATTTATTATTATTTATAGTTATATTTAGTAATTTATAAATGAGAAAAGAAAATTTGATATATTTTATCCTCTTATGTTACCAAACATTTGCATATTTATATAAGCTTGCCTATATTTATAGAAAATAAACTTTTTCCAAAGCAGAAATTTAATTTTTGTCGTAAAATATTTATAAATAATGGTTTTATGTATTGAATTAATTTTAATCAATATGAAAATAATTTTTTTATTTGGTTAGAGAATATTTGTTTATAAAGATGCGCATTTGTTTTTATTATTACGCGATATTTGTAGCATGCATGTATGTAAGTATATATGTATGTATCGGGGAATAAGTCGACTGTACCATGCACACACACATGCAGGCAGCCACACGCGATCATATTAGTGCGCGGCAGATACTCAGTCTCAGTCGCGCGTGTTGTGTACATACGCGTAACAAGAGATTACCGCAAAAGTACGCTCAACAGTTATAACGCGTTATAACGCGTTGAATTTAAAAAACGAGTGTTGTGTTTTTGTAGTGTGGTTTTAATAGTGTGTCCACATAATGGGACAAAAATATTCGAAAATTTTCGAGAGATGCTTGTCCCTCTTTGCCCGCAGACTTTCTTTAAAAAGAATAAGGGTCAAAATATTAGTATATTTATATACCATAATTTTAGAAGGAATTGTTTTAATGTATACTATAATATATACTAATATGTTGCTAGATATTATTTAATTTTATTTCCGTGCAGTCTACACAAAAATATAAATATGATAATGTAATATTATATAAAAATATAATTAAATATAATATAAATAGGCAATTAGAGCCACGCGCGGTAAATAGTGCGCACAATGTTAATAATTAAATTCAATATAAATTAATATAACTTCAAACTACGTACGTTTCGACCCTTTATTTGGGTCATCTTCAGCGCAACGAAATTGTGAATACGAAGTGATTACGGATCATAGAATAGATTTCAACCACAATTTTGATTGGGAGGGGGTCAGAATCTTAGACACTGAACCTCAATTACGCAGGCGATTAATTTCTGAAATTCTTTACATAAAAAGGCAGAAGAACGGTTTGAATTTGCAGATGGACACGGAAACTCTTCCTGATGTGTATCTTGGGGTGCTTGATAAGCTTCCCAGGATCTGATTTTGGTTTTTATTTAGTTTCATGACATAATTTAGTGACAACCTCATTGTTATTATATTAATTTTACAGTTTTAACGTATTCCCTTTATTAATTTTATTTTCGTTATTATTTACCATTTTTACTTTTGTTTTTTAGTTTTACTTGTTTTTGGACTTTATTACCTTGTTGTTTTACTGATCATTTTTTACTTTGACTTTATTATTCTGACTTTTATTATTTATTGTTATGACATACATTGTTTTCTAATTTTATTATTGTCACGACAGTTATTGTTTTTGATTAATGTCTTGTCACTGTATTATTTTTGATCACTGTCATTTCTCAGTCGGATATCTAGTGAGTCGGTCTTGCGATTTATATATTAGTCTTGACGTCATTAGCATATCATCACTCAATGTGTGGAACGGGTATTTTTGTCGTGAGTATCAACTTTGTTCTTTAGTTTTATTTAAATTTGTGCGTATCTCTTACATCATTCTATTCAATTAGCAGGCACAGTATGTACAGACTCGAGAATTAATCCGAATTCTAATTTACTATACAACAACTGTTAAACCACCTTCACTACGAAACGATGGTTTCATCAAGGTGGAATGCGAAGATGTCGGGAGATTTTGAGCTTTGTACTTTTTAAGTCCGTTTATTATTATTTTAAATCTTGTTATGTTAAGTTGCGTTAGTTAATTAATTTCGTTGCGCTGAAGATGACCCAAATAAAGGGTCGAAACGTACGTAGTTTGAAGTTATATTAATTTATATTGAATTTAATTATTAACATTGTGCGCACTATTTACCGCGCGTGGCTCTAATTGCCTATTTATATTATATTTAATTTTATTATAGAGAGCCTCTACATATATTTATTTTAAAAATATAATATTCCAAATTTTTTTTTTAATTATATCTTTAAAACAATTCCTAAATATAAAACAACATAAAGACTTTTGTATAAAAAATTATAGCATAAAATTGATCTCCAAATAGAATTTAGAATGACTACTCTATACACATAAACATACACATTATATATGATGCACATAGTATTTAATACTCATATAGTATTTTTGTTATAAATAAATGGACAGATATGGGCAAAAAAAGAAAGAGGAAGAGAGAGAGAGAGAGAGAGAGAGAGAGAGAGAGAGAGAGAGAGAATAGGAATGAGTAAGCGAGGGAATGGCTGTAAAACGATATATCAATTGATAATTCACATCAGTCACTAAACATTAGTGAGCATAAAGTATTGCTACGGAGAAAGATATAACTATTTCCTTTTTTTTCTTACTTTTGGCACTTGTACACACTTGCTCAGTTACACTCATATCTTCTTTCTCTCTTTGCCCATTCTTCTCTGTCCATCTCTTTCTTATCCGAGCATACTATATGTGTGTTATATATTATCTGTGTGTATATGTTTGTGTATATGTACTAGTAACTTTAAATTTATTAAAATATCATTAATCTCTTGCTTATTTGTATATTTCACTGAAAATAGATTATATTTATTTTGCAATAGTAGTTGTGTCACACTAGTTAGTTAGCCAGAGACGATCAATTCGTGAACTGGTTGTCGAACGAAATATTTCCCACCAAAAACGTTTTGCATGTACGTTTTGGTTGAAGAATGTATCCCAGAAGCGATCAATTCGTGAATTGGTTGTCGAAAGAAATATTTCCCACCAAATGCGATTTGAATGTGTGCTCTGGTTATTAAAAAAATAACATTTTGTCCCAGAGGCGATTTTTATTCGTATGTTGGTTGGTTTAAAAAATATTTTATTCCAGAAGCGGTTTGCATGTGTGCTCTGATTATTAAAAAGATATTTTATCCCAGAGGCGATTTTTATTCGTGTGTTGGTTGTTTTAAAAAATATTTTATTCTAGAAGCGGTTTGCATGTGCGCTCTGGTTATTAAAAAAATATTTTATCCCAGAGGCGATTTTAATTCGTGTGCTGGTTGTTTTAAAAAATATTTTATTCCAGAAGCGGTTTGCATGTGCGCTCTGGTTATTAAAAAAATATTTTATCCCAGAGGCGATTTTTATTCGTGTGCTGGTTGCTTTAAAAAATATTTCATATCATATGCGGTTTGTGCATGAATATTCTGGTTATTAAAAAACAGTTATTCCAGAAGAAATTTAAAGAAACTTCCGTTTTTGAAAGACTAAGTGTGCAATATCTGGTATTCCTTCATATGATTGCAACCAATCATATATAGTAATAAAAGCTTACAAATTATTGGAAGGAATTATTATTGTGATTACTGGCGATGTATTTTTTCTTTTTTTGATGTCACCAAATTTCGCGTATATAATAGTCTATCAGGCTATGTATATACAAGTTGGTAGCTGAAGAGAAAAAATATATACATCTTCGTTATTAAGAGGCAATCCTTATGAGAAAAAATACTCCAAGGATGTAAAGAGTATGAGGAAACGGTCTTGTAATATTATAGCAAGCAATAAACTGCTGCCTTTTTTACAATGATAAGAAATTATGATTAAAAAAAATCTATCCTGATACTCGTAACAATATTGGCCAGAGAAAAGATGCCTCAATCTCGCTTGCAAATTATAATCGCAGATATGAAAATAATAAATAAAATATTTTGGTTGCGTTCTCACAAAAATGGGCGATGGAGGAGCCCTTTCTATATTATAAATATCCAAAACATTGTAACAATCATAAAATTTTGTTGCAATGTTTTGCGGACAGAGAATTTATGTGTTTGCATTTATAAATATTTATATTAATATTTATATAAATGTAAATTTTAATATGTGCATACTTATGTCATAAGAATATATAAACATTCACATTTATAGTGAAGAAGTTTATATATTACTCATTAGTTCTCAATCATATCGATTATACCGATATACTGTCGATGATAAAGATTTATTATCGTATTCAAAATTATTTGTATAATATATTTACATCCATATATAATATATTTTAGTTCAATTTTCTCGAACTGTACTGCATAAATTGTAACCCAGCAAACCAAGATACGATTGTTATACACATATACATAACATGTACATAATAAGTGCACATGTTACATCTATGTTATATAGCAGATATATTCGATGTTTGCTGGGTATATGTATCATATATATATATATATATATATATATATATATGCCATATAACATAGATGTAACATATATATATATATATATATATATATATATATATATATATATATGTTACATCTATATGATGTATATATGTATATATCTACATTATGATAAAATCAAAAGAGATAATATGAACAATATTATAGATTTGTATTCAAAATATGTACGCGACACAAACAGATATCTGTGTAAAGTCTTTGCATCTACGAGACGATAGAACAGTGTAACGCGGTCACCTCGCTCGACGCTCGGATCGGCTCGCCGGTGTCCGGGTTCGAGAGGAGGGGAGACTCAAGCTTACGAGACACAGTATAGGTAGAAAGAGATAGTTTATTCAGTTAAAGAAAGATAGATACAGCGTGCAGGGTCTGGCGATAGCGTGCGGTGTAGGCGGTCGCTGGTAGCAGGATCGGCGTAACGCGCAGGCGCGAAGCGATGGTAGCAAAGCGGTGAGAAGCGCAAGACAAGTGCGGCGTGCAATCGTTCCCGGTTTTATTTACATGGGCGGACGGCGCGATTAGAACTAGAGAACTTATTACTAACAGGCCTTATCTCTAACGGACTTAGGGCTAGATCGGACTTATTATTTAGCAGGTCTTAGAACTAGCGGCTTATTACTAGGCAGGTCTTATTACTAGCATGCGGTTACAACTAGCGGACTTAGTACGAACAGGCCTTAAGACTAGGAAGCGGTTATAACTAGCGGACTTAGTACTAACAGACTTACGACTAGCAGATCTATTACTACGAGGCTTAGAACTAGCGGACTTATCTCTATCATGCGACTAATATTTACAGCGCGGTCTGTACATGCACTTATAAGCTACGGTCAGGTTAGGCGGCTAGGTATTGCCGGCAGGCTCGAGTGTCACGTCGAGCGCTGCCTAAGCAACGGAAGTCGGTTCAACCCGACGGGGCCAAGTACAACCTTGGCCCGAGGTAGGCAGGAGCCGGTTCAACCCGGCGGGGCTGAGTTCAACCTCAGCCCGTGGAGCGGTCGAGACAGGAGTCGGTTCAACCCGACGGGGCCAAGGACAACCTTGGCCCGAGGTATAGAATGCCGGTTCAACCCGGCGGGGCTGAGTACAACCTCTGCCCTAAGAGGTGCTAGGTAGTGGTGAGATCGGTATCGGGAGCTGGTCGGGATAGGATCTGGTCCCGATGTCTCGGCCGGCCGGGCTTATATACCCGGCTGGCGGCCCCCACCGTGCGCCGTCGGCCCGGCGGTGGGAGTCGGCACCGTGTGGGGACCCGCGAGAGCGAGACAGAACGAGTCGGTGAGCGAGAGCGCGCGTAAAGCGAGATAAAGCATGTCGAGATTGCGTGCGCATGCGGCAATCAAGATGGCGGTAGCAGGATAGGTCATGCTGGGTGGAATAAACCATGCGTACGTATATGGATATATATATATATATATATATTTATACACGGGCGGCCTTTAGTAACGGCCTTGCCGTTACATCACCCCCCTCCAATGAAGGGGCGGGGGCGCAAGTGATGGCTCCGCATGGTGCCGTCTCGGTTGAATCGGAGGGTCCATAGCCCCTCCGGAGTCCAGATGCGGTGGCGGCGTACCTGTTGCACGGCGTGGTGGGGCACCTGAAGGATGGTCCCAGGGGCCACCTGGACCGGTATGGCTGCTCAGTGTTCCTATCAGGGACCGGCTGTACGCGCATGCGTGCTTTTGCGCATGCGCGACGGTGAGAATATAGCGATGTACATGATGCGTGCAGACATTGTAGCGGGACGTTACGACAGCTGGAAGTTAAATGATATATATAAGATAAGATTTTTATATGTTTAATCGTTCTTTAATTAATTACAATGTATATTTTTATCTATATATGTATATATTTTATTTCCTAATACATCTTTAAAACATTTTTTTAATATTTTATATGTAGCTGGGTAATAGTGCCTCTTTTTATTTGTATGAGATACTTTACTGATGCCGTATTGCCGCACATGCGCGTACAGCCGGTCCCTAATCGAAACACTGTGGCTGCTGCCGGGCGGGCGCCCACGGCCCGTAGTGGTGTCGGCGTTGTGGTGGTGGCCGGCCGTCCGGTTGTTTGGGCGGTGGCGGCGCACCGGGGCGGCGCTGGCGGCGGTCGTGGTGCCGCGGCTCCGGCGGTTGTGGCGCACCGGATCGGCGTTGCACGCTCGACCCCTGTGGTCGCTTGCCGCGCTGGCGGCCGTCGGTCTCGGTTCGGTGGCGGCGTGGGCGTCGCCTCGACCCCTGGGCGCGCGGTTGGTGCTGATCGGCTGCCCCGTGGTGCCGGTGGTCGGGCCTTTGGTGGCCGGCGTCGGCCTGGTGGTGGTGGCGGCGGTGGGGTGGACAGGAGGAGTATCTTCCTCCTGTTCTCGACGTCGGACCGCTGTATCCTTGTCCCCACCCGTGGCGGGGGTCGTCGGGTCGGCTCTGGTGGCCGCCGCGATGGTTCGGTTGGTGGTGGCTCCGGCGTTCCTGGTATGCTGTCGTCGTCCGACCACCTTCCAAACAGAGCCTCTAATTGCTTTCGTTCGTCCGGTGTTGGCATCGTGTCGACGATGAGTAATCGACTGACTCATCGATCGTTCGGCTCGCGGGCTTTTATACCTGTTTGCGGGGGGCGGCGTGTGTTGTTCCGGGCTTACTGCCGCGCCCTCGGGTGTTGTTTGTGGCCGATGTTGTTCGCTGGTGGTCGCCGTCTTACCGGGAGTTGTTTGTGGTTTTTCGCGCGTATCGGCGGTCGTTATCGACAATCGTGATCTTACCGGGAGTTGTTTGTGGTTTTCGGGCGTACCGGCGGTCGTTACCGATAATCGCGATCTTACCGGGAGTTGTTTGTGGTTTTTCGCGCGTATCGGCGGTCGTTATCGACAATCGCGATCTTACCGGGAGTTGTTCGTGGTTTTCGCGCGTACCGGCGGTCGTTTCGGATAATCGCGATCTTACCGGGAGTTGTTCGCGGTTTTCGCGGTTACCGGTGGGTAATCGCCGCAGGCCGGTGTCTTCCCTGCGGGTGTATGACGGGTTCCGGCTGCCAGGCGTTAGTCCGCTGGGTCGCCAACGGCTTCGGGTTGGTTCGGGTGCGCCTTGAGGTCTTGTACGTGCACGTGCCTGTGCCAGCGTCCGCGCTGGTCCCGGAGGTCGACGATGACGGGCGAAATAATTTTCCGCACCTCCAGGGGCCCGATAAATTTTGGGGCCAGTTTGGCGTTGAATGCCTTCGCTTTGTTGGACAAGACGTGGTTTTTCCTCCACACGAGTTCGCCCAGTCGTGGTCTCCAGTCGCGCCTCCGCAGGTTGTGGTGTTGTTCCTGATGTTGAAAGGCCCGGGCTAGGTGGATTTTCACGAGCTCGTAGGCTTCCTGCAGATGGCGTTGCGTTGCTTCCGGTGTCGTGGCGGCTCCTTGACTCCGCCGGTCCTCTGGATGTGGTCGGGCTAGCTCCCGGCCATGGTTCAGGTAGGCGGGCGTGTGTCCGGTGGCCTCGCTCCAGGCGGTGTTGAAGGCATACTGGAGGGCAGAGGTATGCTCGTCCCAGGTTTTCTGGTTCCTTCCTACGTATTGCGCGACCATGGTTTTAATGGTGCGGTTGGCTCGTTCGACGGGGTTACACTGGGGTGTGTATGGCGGGGCGGTACGGTGCTGGATGCCGAAGGTCCGCAATACTTTGTCCAACTGTGCCGATTTCAGCTGTGTCCCGTTGTCCGAGATTAGCCTTTGCGGACATCCGTGTCGGTAGACGACCTGGTCGGTGAACGCCCTCGTGACGTTACTCGCGGTCGCTTTTCGGAGGGGTGTGAGCTCGACCCACTTGGTGAAGCGGTCTTGCATCGTTAGTAACCACGTGTGGCCGCGGTTTGAGCGTGGTAGCGGCCCGACCAGGTCAATGGCGACCTGCTGCCATGGTGCGGTCACCGGGCTGGTGTGGAGGTTCCCGGCCGGTCGTAGTTGGGAGGCCTTGTGGGCCAAGCAGGTTGTACACGAGCGTACGTACCGCGCGATGTCTCGGAACATCCCTGGCCAGTAGTATAGCTGGGCAATTCGGGCCATGGTTTTGGCGGTTCCCAGATGTCCGGACGCCGGGTCGTCGTGGTGACGTTGGAGCAAGGTGTGTCGGTCGGAGGTGGGCACGCATCGCTTCCACTGCTCCTCGGCGGCCATCTCCCGGAAATCCAGGTCGTGTAGTATGTGTCGGTACAGGTGCCCCTCGCGTATCTGATAGTCGGGTCGTTCGGCGGGTCGGGTTCGTACTTCTTGGCTGACCCGACGATACCAGGGGCACGGCGGCGTCTGTCGTGCTGCGGCGACCTCTGGTTGGCGAGAGAGCGCGTCGGCTACTTGGTTCTGCGAGCCCCGGCGATACTTTATCTCCATGTCATGTTGCTGGAGTTCGAAGAGCCAGCGAGCAAGTCGGCCGGTCGGGGCTTCCAGGCGTTGGAGCCATTTTAGGGACTGGTGGTCGGTGAGCACGGTGAATCGGTACCCCTCCAAGTAGTCGCGCATCCGGCGTATCCCCCAGACCACGGCGAGGCACTCCAGCTCGGTTGCGCTGTAGTTCCGTTCGGCTGGCATAGGCGATAACCCGCTCCCCCTCCGTGAGTTGCTGTGTGAGCACGGCGCCGAGCCCGTGTGCGCTGGCGTCGGTCTGCAGCGTGAACGGTCGACTGAAATCGGGGCATGCCAGTACCGGGGCGGAGGTTAGGGCGCTCTTAAGACGCTGGAAGGCCTTGCTCTCGGTCTCACCCCAGGACCAGCGCGCGTTTTTGCGTGTGAGGTGCGTTAGTGGTGCGGTGACAGCGGAGAAGTCCTCTATGAATCGCCGGTACCAGGATGCTAGGCCCAGAAATTGGCGGACCTGTCATAGGTTGGTGGGCGCGGGCCAGTTGGCTATGGCGCTCACTTTCGCTGGGTCGGTTCGGATCCCTTGTCGGTCGACGATGTGCCCCAGGTATCGGAGGCTGTTCCGGCAGAAATGGCACTTGTCGATGTTGAGTCGGAGCTTGGTGGCGCGCAGGCGCCGGAAGACTTCGGCCAGGTGCGTCAGATGTGCGTCGAAGGTTGGGCTGGCTACGATGATGTCGTCTAGGTACACCAGGACGTTGGGTTCGAGCTCGGGCCCCAGGATGGAGTCTAGCAGTCGCTGGAACGTGGCGGGGGCCGAGTGTAGCCCGAACGGCATGGTCCTGAACTGCATCAGCCCTCTCCCTGGAACGGTGAATGCCGTGGCCGGTCGACTCTCGGGTGCCAGCGGGACTTGCCAATAGCCGTTCTTGAGATCGAGCGTGGTTAGATATTTGGCGCCTCGGAGCTTATCGAGAGTGGCTGTGATGTGCGGCAGGGGGTAGGCGTCCTTTTGGGTTACCTCGTTCAGTCTCCGGAAATCGATGCAGAATCGATAGGCGCCGTCCTTCTTCTTCACGAGCACGATCGGTGAGCTCCAAGCGCTCTGTGATGGCTCGATTACGCCGGCCTCTTCCATTTTCCGGACCTCTTGGTCGATAACGGCCTGCATGGCCGGATTTCGTGGCCGATACCGCTGTTTGATAGGCTGGTTCGTGGTGAGGCGGATCCGGTGTTCCAGGCGGTGCGTTGGTCCGTGCACGGTGTCGAAGGCGGCCAATTCCTGATTCAGAAAGTTTCTCAGGCGGCGGTCTTCGTCCGCGGTCCGAGGCGATAACCCGGCCGAGATTTCTCCTACGCTGGGTACCGCGTGGGTGGTACTTGTCGGCGGTGCCGGGAGGGCCACTCCGAGCTTGGCCCATAGGTCAATGCCGATCAGGACGGGTCCGCTGAGGTTCGGCATTACCTGGAATTGATGCGTTACGGTGCGGTCCATGGTGGCGATCGGCAGGTCCACGGTCTGTGTGATAGGTACGGTGGTGCCGTCAGCCAAGTTGATCTGCTGGGTTACCCCCCTAGGGGGGTGGCCGCAGTACTTGGCGCGTTTTGCCGTGGCCGGGCTCACAAATGAGACTTCGGAGCCGGAGTCTAGTAGTGCCCATATGTGTCGGTCGAGCACTCGTATCTTTATATGCGGCCTAGGCGTAAACCTTATTCGGCTGGAGCGGGTCGGGCGGTGGCCGCTGGTTCCCCGGCCCGAAAGGCGTTTCCCGACGGCGGGTGGCAGTCGCGGGTGAGCACCCCGTCTCGACCGCAGCGAGAGCAGAATTTGCGCGGCGGTCTTTTACAGTCGAGCCGCGTGTGGCCTCTCTGCTTGCAGCGCCAGCAACACTCTTCCCGACTGTAGGTGGCGGCGGCGACCGGTGAGCTTGGCATACTGCGGCTGGGCGGCTGTTCCTCCCTTTGCCGACGCAGGACCCTCTCGTGCTCGGTCGCTCGAGCGCTTAACTCGGCGACGCTGGTGGCTTCTGCTGCCCGAATATACAGGTGATAGCTGGAGTGTAAGTTGTTGTACAACAGTCGGGCCTTCTCTCGTGGTGTGTAGCCCCCGGCGCGCCTCATTATCGTTAGCAGGTCCGTGGCGTAGTGGTCGAAAGCCTCCCCCGGTCTTTGCCTCCGGGCCTGGGCATCTTGCCGCAGCTGGTCTTGGTAGTCCGGTGGGAAGTACTTTAGCCGGAAGGCGTCGCAAAAGGCGTCCCAGGTGGTCCAATCCTCGTGGTTATTGCGGTACCACAACAAGGAGTTCCCACGCAACATCTCGGGTAATCCGAGGAGGAGGAATTCGTCCGCGTAGCGGTAGGATCGTCTTAACTCCTCGATTCGCTCGATAAACGCGAATGGGTCCTTGCCTTCGAAGCACAGGCCCCACTTTCGAATTCGGTCTAGCATTGCGGTCGGGTCGGGCGTGGTCGTTTCGGTACGGTTGGCGAGCGGCGCGGTATGGTCGGGCGTTGGCTCGGTGTGGTCTAGGATCGGCGTGGGCCGTACCGGCGTCGTCTCTTCTTTGTCCGGCATGTCAGTGGTGTCGTGTTCAGGGAAAAGCGCGGGATTTTCGGTTACAAAATATCGCAGTCGATGTCGCAACACGTCGAGATTCCCGGTACTGTCTAGTCTGTGAGTGACTAAAAGAGTCACGAGCTTGACTTTCGAGAGTGCGTATATCCAGGAAATTCTCATCGGGCTGCGCACGCAAGCTGGAGTCTCGACTGGGCAGGTCCCTGTTCGGGCGCCATGTAACGCGGTCACCTCGCTCGACGCTCGGATCGGCTCGTCGGTGTCCGGGTTCGAGAGGAGGGGAGACTCAAGCTTACGAGACACAGTATAGGTAGAAAGAGATAGTTTATTCAGTTAAAGAAAGATAGATACAGCGTGCAGGGTCTGGCGATAGCGTGCGGTGTAGGCGGTCGCTGGTAGCAGGATCGGCGTAACGCGCAGGCGCGAAGCGATGGTAGCAAAGCGGTGAGAAGCGCAAGACAAGTGCGGCGTGCAATCGTTCCCGGTTTTATTTACATGGGCGGACGGCGCGATTAGAACTAGAGAACTTATTACTAACAGGCCTTATCTCTAACGGACTTAGGGCTAGATCGGACTTATTATTTAGCAGGTCTTAGAACTAGCGGCTTATTACTAGGCAGGTCTTATTACTAGCATGCGGTTACAACTAGCGGACTTAGTACGAACAGGCCTTAAGACTAGGAAGCGGTTATAACTAGCGGACTTAGTACTAACAGACTTACGACTAGCAGATCTATTACTACGAGGCTTAGAACTAGCGGACTTATCTCTATCATGCGACTAATATTTACAGCGCGGTCTGTACATGCACTTATAAGCTACGGTCAGGTTAGGCGGCTAGGTATTGCCGGCAGGCTCGAGTGTCACGTCGAGCGCTGCCTAAGCAACGGAAGTCGGTTCAACCCGACGGCGCCAAGTACAACCTTGGCCCGAGGTAGGCAGGAGCCGGTTCAATCCGGCGGGGCTGAGTTCAACCTCAGCCCGTGGAGCGGTCGAGACAGGAGTCGGTTCAACCCGACGGGGCCAAGGACAACCTTGGCCCGAGGTATAGAATGCCGGTTCAACCCGGCGGGGCTGAGTACAACCTCTGCCCTAAGAGGTGCTAGGTAGTGGTGAGATCGGTATCGGGAGCTGGTCGGGATAGGATCTGGTCCCGATGTCTCGGCCGGCCGGGCTTATATACCCGGCTGGCGGCCCCCACCGTGCGCCGTCGGCCCGGCGGTGGGAGTCGGCACCGTGTGGGGACCCGCGAGAGCGAGACAGAACGAGTCGGTGAGCGAGAGCGCGCGTAAAGCGAGATAAAGCATGTCGAGATTGCGTGCGCATGCGGCAATCAAGATGGCGGTAGCAGGATAGGTCATGCTGGGTGGAATAAACCATGCGTACGTATATGGATATATATATATATATATATATATATATATATATATATATATATATATATTTATACACGGGCGGCCTTTAGTAACGGCCTTGCCGTTACAACAGAAATAGAGTAGAAATCCAACATATTTTCTGTCTCTACATATTTAACACAATGCGAAAAGCTTGTATTTTATTGCTCTTTCCAAAGTATGCACATATCCTTGACAATTAGTCTACATAATGATATCGGTAATGTAACTATAAAGCGTTGGTAATATACCGACACTTTTAGTTACGTTTAGATGAGGGCGCTAACCCGTCGGAGTTCGCCCGTCGCTCCGACATCCTCTTAAGTATCAATCTTAAACATTTATTTTGAAAACTTTGCAAAGGTTTTAAATTAGTTTTCGCCGTGCCGCACCATACCGCCGCCGCATATGTCAGTACTGGCCTAAGTATCATTTTATATATTAATATCTTGTTGCATCTACTGACTGTAGAATCTTTAACCATTAATGGATAGAGTTGTTTCATTACCGCATATATCTTGTTCAAAGTAGTCTTAATATGTATTTTGTATGTTAATTTGTAATCCAGATTAACCCCTAAATACTTAACTGTACTTTTACAAATTGCTTCTTGATTATATATTTTAACTGGTTGTATTATTCGCGAGTCTTTTATTTTTCTAGTAAATACAATCATTTCCGTTTTTGCAGCATTAAGTGCTATTTTCCATTTTGTATAATACTCCTGTAGTAGATCTATATGTATTTGTATTTGTTTAGCAGCGATTATAGCGCTAAAAGAATGTGCATATATCGCTGTATCATCCGCAAACATCGCTATTTTTGTTTTCGCAAATTGTACTATGTCATTAATATATATCGAGAACAAGGCTGGTCTTAGTACCGACCCTTGAGGTACTCCTGCTCTTATAACTTTCTCTTCAGAATTTACATTATTTACCCTTACTTGTAATTTTCTATCGTATAAGTATGATTGTATTAGCCTGATGATAGTAATAGGATAGTTACATTGGATCATCTTATACAACAGACCATCCATCCATACCTTGTCGAATGCTTTTTCTATATCCAACAGCAGCATAACTGTCACGTTACCCTTGTTGAAGTTACACCTTATATCGTTAACTATTCTAACAACTTGTTGTACAGTATTATGTTTCTCTCTGAATCCAAATTGTTCATCTATAGTTATATTATTTTGTGCTTCGTGTTTTCTTATTTTATTTAGTATTACTTTTTCTACAACTTTGCTTATACTTGAAAGTAGGCTAATTGGTCTGTAACTAGAAGGTTTAGTAGGGTCTTTACGAGGTTTTAATATCGGTATAATTATTGCCTTTTTCCATTCTTGCGGGAAATATCCTAGTTTAATAATCGCATTTGTTATATACATTAATTGGACTAATGCTTTTCTACTAATGTTTTTTAAAACAATATTTTGTATACCGTCCTTTCCAGGTGCTTTTAGCGAAGGTAGTTTTTTAATGATATTATTAATTTCTTTTGGCGATATTATCTCTTGCTTGTAGTCTTCTATATTTTCTACTTTGTTCCTTATTAAATCTTCAACTATTTTAATTACCGCTTTTTGTTGTTCATTATTGTTATTCAGATCAATGCTATGCACTTTCTCATATTGTGTTGCAATCATTTCTGCTTTATCATCATCTGAAAAAGCTTCAATATTATTATCTTCTAACGTTGGAATTGTTTGAAATTTCTTTTTAAATATTTTAGTCATTTTCCAAAGGGATTTATCATATATATTTATTTTTGATAATTTTTTCCTCCATACTTCATTTCTGTAGTTAATTATTTTTACCTTAATCATATTTATTTGCTGTTTATAAATATCTTTATAAGTTGGATTCCTAGTTCTCTGCCATATTCTCCTATTTCTATTTCTAGTTTTAATTAAATCCAAAATTTCCTCTGGCAGTTTTTCGTCTTCTCCTTTCCTATTAGCTTTATTCACTGTTTCTTTAAGCGCTATTTCTAAACTATTTGAAAATTTTAGTACCTCTTGATCAATATTTTGTTTTGTATAAATTTTATTATTTATTACTATTTTTGAATTTAAAAAACTTCTGAATTTATTCCAATCTGCTTTTTTGTATTTATATACTTATTGTTCATATGAACAAGCGAGTGAAGCGAGGGGGGGATTTAAGGCGGGAAGAGGCACGAACCAAGCATCCATCTCTCTCCGTGGCAGCGGCACTGTCGTGTCTGTGTAGGGCGTTTACATACTTCCTCAGCCCGACAAATAATTGTTAGAATACAACATTTGCGGGTCTGAAAAAATATGCGAGGTACAAGTGGCTGAATCGGGAATCGAACCCGAGTCTTTCGCTTTCCGGGCAACTGCTCTTACCACTGAGCTATTCAGACCTCGCACCTTACGACACTCTAATACAGTACATACGACTCCAGAGCGATGTTGGAATCTCGCTCAATGGATGCAGTGCCGATTGCCACGGAGAGACGACATCCCCAGCACGTCTCCAGAGCGGTCCAATCATATCAAACGATTGAAAATTGGCACCCGTAGCCGCTCAGCGATGAGTCTTGACTCGCCACCAGTATGAATGAAAGCCTCCTCGAGTAGTCCATCCTAAACCACTACGCCTAAGCAGCCCCCTCTTCTGCTCCCAATTAATAATACGATCTTCCACCGTCACCACGTGGTGGATCTAGTGGACAGATTATTATTATTACAATTTACTTGCCCTATTGTAAATAATAGAGGTCTATGGTCGGAATTCAACTCGTTGAGTACTATTGTTTCCGTAATGTTCCTGATTTTTTTATTAATTATTATGTCTATTGTTGTAGGTGTACCACCGTTCTCCGGGTAATGAGTAGGCTCATCTGGAAACATAATACTGCAGTTATTCATTTGGCTATAACTATATAGGGTACGACCATTTGCATTATTAATATGACAATTCCAGGCTTTATGTCTTAAATTGAGATCCCCGACTAACAACACCTTATTAGATACATTTAATAGTATATCTAAATCTTTTTTAGTGTACTGTATGGACGGTCTATTATATGCTGCTATAATATGAATATCATTAGCTAATTTTATGCACACATTTTCTACTACGCAATTTTTAATTTTAATTAACTTATAAGGAATATTATTCTTAATGAGTATCATTACTCCTCCTGCCGCATTGTCTCTATTATATCTTTCGCATGTATAGTTTTTTATCTTATAATTATCTTTGGCACTTAATTTGGTTTCATTAATGAGCATTATATCTACTTTGATTCTATTAAGAAATTCGATAAGCTCACAAGTTTTATGTCTAATTCCATTTGCGTTCCAAGTACAAATTCTTATATCACACATGTTTGTTCTTCAAGAGTTTGACAAAATTCAACGAATACTTGAAATTTTTCTATTTGATTATTACACTTATCTAGTTGCTCGTTTAATGATCTAACTAATTCTAACATTCTTGTGATATTACATTTTGTATTCAGTTTTTTAAATTCTCTTAAAAGTGTTAGAAAATCTTTAAGTTCATTGTCTCCTTTATTGCCATTATTATTCTCCTCAAAGTCTTTACGCATACCTTTTACACTCTGACTATAACTAATACTTCTGTTTTTATTGTTGTTAATCCAGCTTTTTCCATGTCCATCATCTGGTTCTACTCCTAATTTGGGAAATTGCTTCAGATTATCCAAGCCTACTTCCTTGCGTTGCCTCCTTGGCTCCTTACTTCTTGTTTTTATTCGGTCTTGTTCCATCCCAATCCATGCAAGTCTCCTTTTGTACGCTTCACATATTGTGGCATTAGCTGGATGATCTTTATCGCAGTTTATACATTTAGCTGGTTCGCTCCTAGGTTTCTTACAATCCTTAGTTAAGTGTTCTCCTGCACATTTTAAACACACTGGGTCCGCATGACAATTTATTGTTGCATGTCCCCATTCCTGGCATCTATGACACTGTGCAATTCTTCGTTTATTGATGTAATTATCCCATTCTACTCTCGTGTAGCACAGGAATTGCGCTTTTTGCTTGAGTACGTTTAGTTTGATTGTTGTTACTGATACCATAAACATTGGCTTGCGAGTCCCTTTCATTAAATTGATATTATGCACTGTTATTCCCAATTCTTTAAGATTTTCTTTGATTTCTTCTGGTTTAACTAATTCATGTAATCCTTTGAGCACATATGTCCTTCTTTTTTCATCCTTTGCTGTGTACGTATGAAACTTAACTTCCTTATTCTTCCATGTTTGACTTAATGCTTCATAGTCTCTATAATTACTTAGGAATACTTCTACATTATTCTCGTGATATTTCATATAAAAATTATTTTCCACGCTTTGTTTTATTAATTGCACAAATGCTGCATGATCTTGTACGCACCCATGTGCCACTAGTGGTGGTGGCTTCCTCTGTTTGATTTCTTGTATGTTATTTTCTTCATTATCTGTATTTTCTGCTTCCATTTCATCATCCTCTTGTTCTTCATCTTCCAATAGAGCAAATCTATTTTTGGTCTCTATCTTATTTGCTATTCTTTTGGGCATACTGCTTCCTGTTATGTCCATTTCACTGGCTTCATTATGCTTTCTTTTTGTTCTTCTGGTCAGTACTACCGTATATTGCGATATTATGCTTTGTCCGCTTGTTTCCCCGCCTACATTTTTGAGGTTAACTTCTTGAATTGTACTGTTTCCAGTATTTCATTTGGTTGTATCTTCCTCGCTTCCTTCCCTCAGTGTTCTTTACTGTTTTAGCTTTAGAATACGATGTAATAAGTTTTATTACTCTCTATTTAAGTTTGTTTTCTACTTTTTTTTCAAGACTGTGACTAATTAGCATGTACCGATTAGCGCACCGAAGAGGCGGGACGAGAACTGGGCTACAAACAAACTGATTAGTTTTCCTTTGTATCTACAGGCTTACCTTTAATGTCAAATTTTTTAATCAAACATAAAAATGATTTCTTCAAAGTATTATTAAATACTTATAAAGTTAACCTAAAAAAAAAACAAGTGTGGGTTTCATATTCCTTCAACGTTAAATTTGATGGTAAATTTTTTTAATAAGACAAAAAATTTTTATTATCACAAAATGGATCAACAATTAGTGAAAACACGTAAAAGAAAAAGAAAGTACAAATGTATAAAATCAATAGTTAAAAAAGATCTAGAAATGCTATATCAAACATGTAAGTTGTTTCTATTTATGTCATCAAATTTTAAAATCATTGGAAAAGTATATACTGGTATATAATATGCAAATATATTGTTATAAATGAAATATATTCATTTTAAACAAATAAATTTAACAAAATAGTATAAATAATATTAATTTTCTTATTTTACAGTAGAGAAAAAACGATTTAAATACGATGAAAAACAATTTATTAGTCCTTTACAGAACATAAGAATCAATAAAGATATGAAAATATGTATACATGAAAATAATGAAAATAATGAAGAAGCAAATAGTGAATCTAATAATAATAATAATGTGATAATATATCCAAATCTGAGTACAGATGTAGATGATATTGTAAATAATAGTATTAATGGCGATGAACAATTTGCTAATACAGAGGTTGACATAGATTATCTAGCACATATTGAAAATGAAAATAATTTAAACACAAATAATCAAACTGAAAATAATGATGAAGGCAATCATGATTACAAAAAGAGGGACGTCGATGATATTTGCAAGTGGGCTGTAAAATATAACATCAACCACAATCATCTAGAAGAACTTCTCAAAATATTACGTTGTTTTTCTTATCCTGAATTACCGAAATCTGCAAAAACGTTTTTATCAACAAAAAATGCCTCTTATGATATTAAAAAAATGAGTGGCACAAATGGATCATCTGGTGAATTTGTATATTTTGGAATTGAAAAATGGCTTCGTAAAAATTTCTCTGTAAATCTTCATTATTCATCGGATATATGGCTGCAATTTAATGTAGATGGCATGACTTTATTTAAATCAAGTTCAAAACAATTCTTCCATTTTATGTAAAATTATGTACGAAGATGTGTATGCTCCATTTTATGTTGCTATTTATAGTGGTCATAGTAAACCTGCAGATCCACACGATTTTCTTAAAGAATTTATTCAAGAAATAAATCAATTACTTTCAAAAGATCTAATAATCAATGGAAAAGTAATTCACATAAAAATCCATAGCTTTGTTTGCGACACTCCAGCCCGAAAATTCCTCAAATGCATAATCGGATACAGTGGGTATGGAGCATGCGAAAGATGCGAAGTTTACGGTGTAAGCGTGGCAGGAAAAAAGAAAAAGTCCAAGAGAGTTGTTTATCCACGTGAAATAAATTCTTTTTCAATCTTGTCACCATATCGGAGAATCACCGTTACTCTTCATAGAACCACAAATCGACATGATAAAAGCATTTCCTCTCGATTATATGCATTTAGCATGTTTGGGGATCATGAAAAAATTGTATTTAGATATATGGTACTTCGGCCATTCTGACAAGAAGTTAAAACCACGTTATTGCTTCGATATTAATCAAAGAATTGAACATTTAAGTAAATGGACACCGTGTGAATTTCAATGGAAACCTCGCAAGCCTGTTGCTCAATTAAAGGCATCGGAATTCCGACTGATCTTGCTTTATATTGGCCCAGTGTTGTTTAAAGGCATTCTCAGTTCACAAATTTATAAACATTTCTGTTTATTACATGCCGCATTCAGAATTATGTGCAGTAAAAATTTTATTTCATTTTTTATAAATGATGCTCGACAATATCTGCAGAGTTTCTTTGATATAATGCCTCTTATGTACGGAGATTCATCATTAAGTATTAATGTTCATAATTTAATTCATATTGTTGACGATGTAGAATATTTTCAATGTCCATTGGATTGTATATCTGCTTTTCCTTACGAAAGTATGCTGGGAAAAATAAGAAAAATAATTCGTACAGCCAATCGTCCGCTAGCACAGATATGCCGCCGTACGCATGAAAGAGATAGCTTAAAAAAGTTCAATTTTGCGCAATCATCACTTATAATTCTCAAAGAAAAAAAAATTATATAAGCAACCGGATTATATTGAAAATAAAATACAAACAATTCATATTTACAACAAAGACGCCGGATAACGTTGCATTATTGAAAAATAATTCAATAATTCAAATTACACATTTTCACCATAATGAAGAACGAAATATATTACAACTTGGTGGCAACATATGGAATAAAATAAAATCGATGTATTCCTACCCTATAAAATCGAAAAATTTAAAAGAGTGGATATTGGAGCCGACTGTTTCGCCAACAACAATATTGTATGATATAAATAATATTATTTCCAAAATTATTATAATTCCTATCATAAAAACGGATTATGATAAAGTAAAGGAGATAATCTATGCTTCTGCTTTATTACATGATGTAGAAAATTAACTTTTATTTATAAAATCGGTAAATATAGCGAATAGGGGACCCAGCCCCAATGACCTTGACCTTGACATATGTTATCAAGGACATAATTCTGAGTAACTTTTTCTTCTAATTTAATCGTCGCTCGTCGCTTATTAAAAAGTTATTAACAAACAAAAATTTGTAAAAATCAAGATTTATACATAGTCTGACGATAAAAAACTGAATATTTAAGTTAGTTTACAGAAATAGTCCTACGTATACTACACATATAAACTGAAATAAACACAAGTTTTTACATATATAGGGTGTTCAAAACTAAAATATAAGGGTAAATATAGCGAATAGGGGACCCAGCCCCAATGACCTTGACCTTGACATATGTTATCAAGGACATAATTCTGAGTAACTTTTTCTTCTAATTTAATCGTCGCTCGTTGCTTATTAAAATGTTATTAACAAAAAAAGTTTGAAATATACCAAAGTACATGCACGGACAGGAAGCAAGCGCGCGCACGCACACACACACACACACGGGGGGAGGTGCAAGGGGGGCCTTCGACCCTCCTCCCGCACCCAACCCGCCGGTAGGCAGGGTGGATCTCGCTTTACAACTTACAAAGTACACGCTACATTTTAAAGCAAAGCAAGGTCCACCCTGCCTACCGGCGGGGTGGGTGCGGGAGGGGGGCAGAAGGCCCCTTGCACCCCCCCGTGTGTGTGTGTGTGTGCACGCGCGCGCGTACTTCCTGTCCGTGCATGTACTTTGGTATATTTCAAACCTTTTGTTAATAACTTTTTAATAAGCAACGAGCGACGATTAAATTAGAAGAAAAAGTTACTCAGAATTATGTCCTTGACAACATATGTCAAGGTCAAGGTCATTGGGGCTGGGTCCCCTATTCGCTATATTTACCATAAAATCTGTTTAAACTACAAAAAATCTGTTAAAATCTATTAGATCTGTTTGAATTTGTTTTAATTATAGCGTCATTCTTGGCTTGTATATATATAAGTATTACGTCTGTGTATATAAAAATTATTTAGGCATTTTTACTTCATACAATAAATTTTTTTTTATTACTCATCATAGCTTTATTGTTTTCTTCTTTATACTTTTAATATATATAACATATTATGTTAAGTTACATGAATTATTAAAAAATATATGTGTATTATGAAAGTGTGTTATGAACGTGTATAATAAAAATAGATAAATAGTAACTGATATAAAGTAGGAAATGAACATGTTACTTGTTAGTTATCATTTTCATCGGATATTTTTAGTTTTCTTTTTTTTCTGGAACTGAATATTGTTCTTGTTCGAGTAAATCTTCTGTGTTTATGTCAATTACATTTTTGTTTTTTATTTTAGAAGAGTTCCATGACTTGGCGTTAGATAAAACTTCTCCAAGAGCCTTATTAAAGTCTCGTTCTGTTATTTTAACATGCAGTATTTTATTTTCAGTTATAAATATATCTGAAACATAAGGCTTAAATAACTAATCTGATCAAAATATTTTAAAAACATCACGTTGACTTCAATATTCTTTTTTACAATTTTGTGTATTTACCTAGTAAGTATTTATAAAAAGAAGTCTTTGAAAAATTAAATTTATTTATAACAGTTTTTATAGCAGTAAATTGTGTTGCCATCTCTTGTGTCAGAAATTTCCGTAAAATAGTAACAATATTCCTAGGTAATGAAATGCTATCATCTAATGAATTATATATCCGTTGAAACTGGAAAAAAATTTAACATAGAATAGCACTAATAAGTATTGATATTGATAAACTTTAAAGAAATTCGTAAGTTACTAACAATCAAAAGTAGAATATTTTCATTATTGTTTAACAGGTCGCAAAATTTGTTGAATTCATCTATTGTATTAACTGGTAAATTAATGCCGTGACTTTCAATTAAATTTTCATTTGTAACACATGGAATGACATTTTTTGATAAAAGTGTATCTAACTTTTGATTTATTTCCACATTGGATTTATTGACTGCTTTTAACTGATATTCTAAATTAGTCAGTTTTATTAAGATTATTTTCATTTCTGAAAGTAGAAAAAAACTATAACATTAATACAAATGAAAAAAAGTTATACGTAATAATAACAATGACAGTATAAATGCCTTCTGAAAATTTATTGGTTGTTGAAATGCAATCTTGGAGAGGTTTCGATGGAGCAGAAGCAATATTGCTTTTATTACAATTACTTGTGCTTGGTTCATCAGTCACATTAATTTTATTAATCTTCGTTACCTTAACTGGTGTCTTTAATGATTCAATTGATTTAATTGATAATTCTAATAAAAACAATTAATTAATACATATTTAAGAAATTAATTACGGATACTGTAAATATCTAATACTTTACTTTTTGATGCACCTTTAGAATTTGATTTTGTCTGAACTTTTCGACGAATTATTCTTGCGTATTTGTCATCATTAGACTCTATATGCACACGTATGCATACATATTATTTTATTTTTGAAAATAGAATTGAATTTCAAAATTTACCTGAATCAGATGAGGCCGATGATAAATCGATATTATTATTGTCGATGCCAACGGATGATGCACTTTTTAAAATTTCACCGATTTTATTCTTGTTTTTATTACCTTGATCTTTAATATCTTTAGTTATTTTATCTATCTTCTCCGTCGTATCATTCTCACAATCAGTCGTAAATACATAATTATTTTCTTTCAACCGATTCAAACGTTTCAATGCATCTTCATAATTATCTAAGGTAATAAGTTACAGGTAATTCTACATTAATATTTGAAAATTATTTATTTACGCATATTTTAACACACATTACCTGCGTGACCTTTAATTATAAATCTATACTTTAACCATGTGGGATCTGGATCTTGTTTTGCTTTCACAATATTATGAAATCGCTGACATTTTTTTTGTGTATATGGAGGTGATAAAAAGGGAGTTTTGAATTCACCGGTATCCTCATCGAATATAACCCACTTATTTGGTATACAATAAATAGATTTTTCCTCTTCCTCATTCATCGAATCATTGATGAATTCAATAATTAAATAGTCTCATATTTTTTTCTTTTAAATGCTTTATATTTAATTTTAAAGAAAAAACTTGGTAAACGATATTTAATTCAAACCACTGTCGGCGAGAGCTCACAAAAAAGATAAAAGTTTACTGTAGTAAAATAAATAATTTTGTCGATCAACAACTTCATAGCAACGTAACCCGGAGACCGGAGACAAAATCCGACTTCAGCATCGTCTCAATATCGCGAGCATAGATATTTACTAATATGTATCAAGAGTTTCTGCTTAATAAAAATACTCGATTACTTGATAATTATTTCCGTAAGTAGCTGGTCACAATCTCGACAGAAAATATATTTTAAAAGAAAAAATGGATAGATCTATCGATTTTTTAAATATATTAATATTTCGGACGAAAAATGTACAAAAACTAAAATAAGAAACTATTATTAACCAGAACATTGTAGTTTCTTACTTTATATTGTTGTAGTCATAAATTTATAAAATAGTTTTTTATACTGCTTTTTATCTGTTAATAGCTTTATGTATGAGAATAGATAATTTTATGTATGAGAACATATAGCTAAAAAGTTGTAGATATTAACTGAGTAATAACTGTCCATAGTTGTACTGATCAATTATTATATTCTAGAATTTGCCTATTTTTTATACAAATATTATATTTTTGAAGCGCCATCTGTGTCGAAAAAAAATATCATATTATAGCTAATATCTGGCCATAAAATTTCGAAAAAAATATTATTACTTAATTATTGGCAAATAAGTGGCAGAAAAATTTTGATTAGAAAAACTGAATGGTTTTTAGGCACTGGCCAGTTTTTCCCAGAAACTTTTCTACTCGGGAAATAATTACGAGAATTTTCAGATGGACCTCAGAATGGGAAGACGAATCACGATAACAATTTTAACAAAAAAAAAATAATAATTGAAATTTTATCAAACAGAGTAATAGGAACAGACTTAACTTAGCAGTCACAGTAAATATATTCCCGATCGTATAAAATAAGAGAGAACATAAGCGAATGCGCCATACTGTATCATTTAATTGTTAGATTAATTAATATACTAAAAACGTATATATATTGGATGATTGCATAAGTTCGTGCCCGATTTTCATAGATGGCATTAAGTTACTGCATGGCGGAGTTCTATTATTTTCGTGTGGTAATTGTTGCTTACACCGAATAGATGACGTTGTCTTATGTCAATTTAGCGTCAGACATTGTTCAGATAAGTCCATTTGTGCATAAGAGAAATCATTAAAAATGGAGAACGAAAAGGTGCATTTGCGGCATGTAATGCTATATGAATTTCGGAAAGGCGTGAGTGTTGGGATTGCACAAAAAATATTCAAACCGTTTATTTGGACCGCGCTCCTGCTCTCCGAACAGTCAAAACGTGGTTTGGCAGATTTCGAAATGGTGATTTCAACATGGAGGATCAACCCCGCTCTGGACGGCCTTCTGGCATTGATGATGACATTGTGCATGCCTTAGTGGAAAGAAACCCAAGGATTACAACTGAGGATATTGCTGAGAGGCTGAACATCGATAATTCAACCGATTTTCGTCATTTAAAAAAGCTTGGATACATTTTCAAGCTTGATACGTGGGTGCCGCATCTCCTGACTGAAAAGAATAAGCTAAACCGCATGACTGTGGCTCTTTCTCTTCTCGACCGTAACAAAAAAGAGCCTTTTTTAGATCGAATGGTAACAGGCGATGAAAAGTGGATCCTGTACAAAAACATACAGCGAAAGAGGACATGGAAAACAGCAGCTGAAGGAGCAGAACCCGTAGCAAAGGCTGGCTTGCATCCGATGAAGGTGTTGCTGTGTGTTTGGTGGGATCGCAAGGGAATTATTTACTTTGAGCTGCTCCGACGCGGCGAAACAATCACGGCGGACAAGTACTGTGAGCAACTAACTAGACTCGCTGCAGCTATTCGAGAAAAACGTCCGATTTTGGCCAATCGAAAAGGCGTCATCTTCCACCACGACAATGCTAGGCCACACGTCGCTCAACAGACGCTGCGAAAACTGCAGGAGTTGCAATGGGAAATTCTGCAGCACCCGACATATTCTCCAGATATTGCGCCTTCAGATTTTTATCTATTCCGGTCTTTGCAGAATAGTTTAAATGGCAAGAATCTCAATTCCGAGGAAGCTGTCGAAAACCACCTTACAAACTTTTTTCAAGAAAAACCAAGTTCTTTCTTCAAAAATGGAATCGACAAGCTTATAGATCGTTGGAAAACCATTGTAGAAAAGAATGGAGACTATATAATTGATTAATAAAAGTGTTATCCCTAAAATATAATCTATTGAAGTTTATATTTAAATCGGGCACGAACTTATGCAATCACCTGATATATATATATATACAGGGTGAGTCATTTTAATCAACGCACGCAAATATCTCGTAAAGTAAACAAGATGAAAAAAAAATGTTCTATACAAAAGTTGTATGGCTCAGAGGGGGACACATGACGAAAATATGGACTTGATCTTGAGTGACCTTTTCAAGGCCAAGTCAATGTGATCGATGTTTTCTTAAATGGAATCCCCTATTTTTTATTGCATATTCTTATAGCTTATGTCGAGAGCTTTCCAAAACACTATAATAAAGTATTTTTTCATTAAGTACTTTTTGAGTTATTTTATATTTTAATCTGACATATTTTGATAGAAAAAATAAAACATCTCGTAAAATATTTAGTTTTCGATAATCTTACCGTAATACTTTTATGTACAGAATAATGAGACAAATCAATTAATGTAAAGAAAAAAACAAATAATTGTTTAAAAAAATACATTATAAATAATTACATACTTTTTCTTAAAAACAATTTTTTTTTTAATACTAATTGATTTGTCTCATTATTCTGTACATAAAAGTATTACGGTAAGATTATCGAAAACTAAATATTTTACGAGATATTTTATTTTTTATATCAAAATATGTCAGATTAAAATATAAAATAACTAAAAAAGTACTTAATGAAAAAATACTTTAGTATAGTGTTTTGAAAAGCTCTCAAGATAAGGTACAAGAATATGTAATAAAAAATGGAGGATTCCATTTAAGAAAACATCGATCACATTGACTTGGCCTTGAAAAGGTCACTCAAAGTCAAGTCCATATTTTCATCATGTGTTCCCCTCTGAACCATACAACTTTTGTATAGAACATTTTTTTCCATCTTGTTTACTTTACGAGATATTTGCGTGCGTTGATTAAAATGACTCACCCTGTATATATATATATATATATATATATATATATATATATATATATATATATATATATATATATATGCACAAAGCATGTTTCGGGACATCTTCCTTTTATTTATTTAATTAGTACTATGATACCTCACAAACAACATACAATTGGAAATTTTGTTTATAGAGCAATAAACAAACAAATATTGGCAATTTTATAGTCATTGTATACTTTGAGATTTTTTGAACAATGGCATTGATTGGAGATTGTCCTCAAATTATACCGTCGACATACCTGACGGAAATGTCCTCAAATTAAACATTTTCCCAACACTTTTAAGGCATGATAAAAGTGACGTTTAGGGGCTGCGGCCCTGATGATCTTGACCTTGACATATGTTGTTAAGATCAAGGTCATCGGGGCTGCATCCCCTAAACGTCACTTTTACCCTAATTTCTTTTGTTGAACGTATTTTTTTAATCCCCGTTTCTTAAAAGAGAAATTAAAGATTACAGATTATTATTTCAGGTTCAAATTTGGACATTTTTATTTTATAAATATTTTAAAAAATATAATTATCATTCGAAGAAATTTACAATGAATATTCATAATATTCATTAATTAAAATATTTTAAATAATCGATGAGGTATTGGATGCTAAAAACCTTGTTTTTTAGTGTTTTTTAGTAAAGTATGCACTTGAACAATGGTTCACTAAAAAACTTGAATAGTGGTTCAAGTGCATACTTTAAAGACTTTAATCTTATAATGAATATATGAAGAAATTCGCAAATGAGAATTATCTGTCCTGAAAGAATGCTGAATATGTATGTAATATTTATCTGAACATATACTTTGAGACTCTACATTTACATGCAATGAATGTTTCAAAGACGGCTCTTATAACAAATAATACCACAAATTTTTTTTAGTGACAATTATATTTTTAGATATTTATAAAGTAATATTTAATTATAAAAAATGTCTTGAAATTTGATAAACCTGAAATAATAATACAAAATCTTTAATTTCTCTTTTAAGAAATTGGACTAAACAAATACGTTCAACAAAAAAATTAGTACTTGAATTGTATTAAATATGCTTGTGAAACATTGGGATAAAACGCTTATTTTGGGAGCATAAAATACGTCTTAAAAGTGTCGAGGTAAAATGTTTAATTTGAGGACATTTCCATATATTGATTGTATAATTTGAAGACAATTTCCAATCAATGCCATTGTTCAAAAAATTTAAAAGTATACATTGACTATAAAATTGCAAATATTTTTTTATTTATAATGCTCTATATATAAACAAAATTATAGATATAAATGATTTTTACTGCGTATTGTTAGTCAGGTTTGTAAAAGTAAATAAAGTTTTAAAAATATTAATTTTTATTGATAAAAAATTTGTAATGGTATAATACTGTTATACTTTTTAAAGATAACTTTTAAAGACTATAGCAATCACATTATTTGTGCTTAATATTAAAAATATAATTTTATTTAAATTATTAAACATTTTTCTTTTCTTGAAAATGATAACTTACATTAAAGATTAATCAAAATATATCCACTTTAGAATATTATAAATCTATATGTTGGCACAATAACAGTTATAATGAGTATTCTATAATCAGTCTTCTTTGTCGTACATTTTTCGATAATTATCATTTTAAATTCTTCAAAAATAAAGTCTCAGTCTTCCAAAAATAAATGCACTAGTTGTTTTTAAAAATCTCAAAAATGATGTGATAGTCAACATAAAATTATTAAATAAAAATATTATAAATATTATAAATATCATAAAAAATTTTAATTTTATGATGTTAAGTTTGTAACGCGGTCACCTCGCTCGACGCTCGGATCGGCTCGTCGATGTCCGGGTTCGAGAGGAGGGGAGATTCAAGCTTGTGTAGACACAGTATAGGTAGAAAGATAGTTTATTGATAGAGAAGTATGTACAGAGTAGCGTGCAGGGCCGTGCGGTGGTAGGCGGCGTGCGCTGGGTGGCAGACGCGAGCGCAGCGGGAAGCGTAAGCGTGAAGCGGTCGGCGCGAAGCGGCGTGCAGCGTGAAGCGTATTTGACTTAACTAGGATGTTATTTACATGCGCGTTGGCTTAGGATCTACGGGGATGTTATTTACACGCGGGTTAGTCGCGACGCGGTTATCCCGGTCGGGCTTATTCCTAGCGGCTTATAATTACGGCGCGGTTCGCATGTACGGACTTATAATTAGCAGGCTTATAATTACGGCGCGGTTCGCAAGCGCGGACTTACAATTACCCGGACTTATTACTAGCAGGCGTAATTCTACGGAGCGGTTATAACTAGTGAGCTTATTACTATCCGGTTATAGGATTACGGCGCGGTTATAGCTAGCGGACTTATTACTAACGGCTTACAATTACGGCGCGGTTCGCATGCACTTATAGCTACTGTCAGGGTAGGCGGCTGGGTATTGCCGGCAGGCCCGAGTGTCACGTCGAGCTCCGCCTGCAACGGATAACCGGAAAACCCAGCGGGGCTGAGAAAACCTCAGCCCGGGCTGGTGCAAGGAACCGGAAAACCCGGCAGGGCTGAGAAAACCTCAGCCCGGAAGGTACGGGAACCGGAAAACCCGGCAGGGCTGAGAAAACCTCAGCCCGGAAGGTAGCGAGAGCCAGAAAACCTGGCAGAGCTAAGAAAGCCTTAGCCCCAAGAGGTAGTGGTCAGGTCGGTGTCAGGAGCAGGATGTCGGGACAGGATCTGGTCTTGATGTCTCGGCCGGCCGGGCTTATATACCCGGCCGGCGCCCCCGCTACGCGTTGTCGGGCCGCCGGTGGGAGTCGGTTCGCCGTGGGGGTAAGCGCGATAGCGCGAGCGGCGTGCGTGTGAACGAGATAGCACGTGTGGCGCACGTGCAAGCGAGATAGCACGAGCGGCGCACGTGCAAGCGAGATAGCACGTGTGGCGTACGTGCAAGCGAGATAGCACGTGTGGTGTACGTGCAAGCGAGATAGCACGAGCGGTATGCGTGCAAGCGAGATAGCACGCGTGGCATACGTGCAAGCGAGATAGCACGAGCGGCGTGCGTGCAAGCGAGATAGCACGAGTGGCGTACGTGCAAGCGAGATAGCACGGGTAGCGCATGCGCGAGCAGGATAGGTATAGCAGGAAGAGACCGTGAGGTTATACCTATATATTTGAAACACCTTTAACATATTTACAGTATTTACATATTTACAGTAATGGTGACGACTCTGTCGTTACAAGTTTTACTTTTTCTGGAAAATTAAATAATTAAAGAAAATAATAAAAATATAATTATAGTTGTAAAGACAAACAAAACATTGTTTTCAAAACATAAACTGTGAATTCGAAATGAAAATTTTTCAAAGTTATAATGAATTTAATAATAAACTTAATATCTGTTAATAAACTCAATAACTTTATACTTAATATTTAATAATAAACTTAAAGTTAATAACAAACATAAAAAATTTTTCGTTTTTATAATAGATTTTATTTTTTCGTATTAATTCAGCATTTTTATTATGCATATATTTTCTTTTTCTGATTTTGTCTTTGCGCTGATTGTCAATCCAGGATTTTAATTGTTCAGGAGTTCTTCTTCTCAAGCAACTATTTTGTTGAATCAAAGCTCTACATTTTCCCAGTGATGGTAATTTGAGCAGCTTACTAATATCGCCCAAGTTTTTCCTAATAACTTTTTTTCCATTTCTGTCCATTTAATACGTTTTACTGATCTTTGCTGTAAGACTGTAATTAAAATTCAACTTATTACACATTAATAAAAAAAATTTTGTACAAAATTATAAAAATTAATATTCAGGTAAAAAATAGCAGTATACATTTATAAAAAACATTAATATAAATAAACAAATATTAATAATAAATTGTTCATAAACTTACAGCTTGAGCAATGAGTACTGGAATTTAAAATTTCATCGTCACTATCATCATCATAATTTAATACACATTTGCGAGTACGTTTTCTCGAAGGTTGTGATTGAGATTCATCATCAATAATATTGACATTATTGTTACCATTACAAAAATCATCATCACTCGATGCATTTTCTGTTTGCATATTGTCATCTTTGGTATCATCTTTGGTTTGGCCATTTTCTTCATTACTATCTTCATTCTCATCGTTATCGCCTATTGCAGCTTGCAGCAAATGAGATACTTCAGTCATGTCAATCAGTCCATTAGGGACTCGATACACTTCCTTGTGGATTTGTTTATCATGTCCCATGAAATTTGCTAGATCAGAAACTTGATTTTCCTCTACTCGCAACATAGCAGTGTAAGTAGCGATATGCTTTCGAAGCATAGTACCTCGTAAACTAGTAGGGATCGATGCATCACAGGCATTAGCAAACTTTCGCATTATATAACAAGCTCTGATATAACCTTTCTTCGGAGAGTTTTTTACTCCAGGTACAGCAAAGACGTACTTATTTTTTGGATTTACTCCAGCTTCAGAACGATATTTGAGTAAAACATCGATGTATGAAATTAAAAATGTATGCAATAATACGGGGACAGTTCTCTCTAACTTGCCTCTTATAGTTAATCGAACAAATTGCTTGGCTTGTTTTTGAGACTCTTTTGATATATTATCAAATATATCAAGATTGAAAACTTTGTCAATCGTCTCTTGATTTTCATAGTTTTCAATGGAGAGTCTTTCAATTTCACCAGCTCTTCGTCGATTAAATATTTGAACGAGAATAAGACTGCCTTCTGATAATTTTCTCCATGCATTAAGATCAAATTCTTTCTGAAGAATTTCCATCGCTTTTTCACATAAATTTTTTGTATAGTTATACAATTTTTGGATGTCTGATTTTGAAGGAAGGATAATTTGTTTTTCTCGCCGTTTATTTGTCTGATCCTCTATAACTTTTTTATTAATTGTCACTGGGTAATCATTTTCAAATAACACCATAAAATCATCAACAGCCTTTTTTCCATCAAAATCTTCTCGCTTAATATATTCAGCAGCTTGTATACGAGCACACTTCTTCAGCATTGTCCCTAGAGTAGTTGCGTTATAAGGTGTTTGAAAAACCTGTAATACTGAATCATAATTTGCACATATTTTTACAGCCTTTATAACGTCATCGTAATATCGAGGATGGAAAATGGATGCGAAATCAGTTACTTTCTTGTTAATTTCTTTGATTGTTAATTTGAATTTACTAAGAAGCAGTAGATTATTCCTGATCATATCATACTGATGAGGAAGTGTGTAAGTTGCATAATTTATTCCCGAATAAAATCAGAAGTTCATCGTATTTAATTGACCTTGAAACATCGTCATCTTGGAATGATGGGAAAATTTTTCGACGCATCACATTGTCAGCACGACAATGTATATATCCCATTAACTGTTTTCCTTTCACAAGTTGATCCTTTTGACCTTTCTCGTAAATTGGGTTACATTTTTTGTAATGCAGCCTTAAAGATTTTTTAGAAAAAAATCCTTTGCAATGACTGCAACAAACATAGCTTTCGGCGGTATTATTATATTTCGCTTGAGGACGTCGACAAGCTATGAGAACTCCCGTATTTAAATCGGCATCAGTGTTATGAAGAAAATTCCCATATTTTCGAATCTTTTCAATAATTTTGCGTCGTTCTGGGTTGCCTTTTGGAAAATATATAAATTTTTGCACATCTGGTACATTTTTATGTTTCAGTTCCAAATGTTGAGCAAACTTTGTTTGCAGTTTCTTACAATATGGGCAAAAATATTGTTTAAGTGAATAACCTACGTTCTCGTTTTTTGAGGCAGGTATGTAAACCTCGCGAATATCAACAGGAGGTGCAGAATTATTAATGGGAAAATTCAAATTATCACTTATATTAGAATTTATTTCATTTTGTTCCATTGTAATGATACTGCTGCTCGGTACATAATCTGAACTTTTACCTTCATGTCCATTATCAGTCATTGTGTCATTAATTTCTTTCGAGACAGTTTCTTCAATAATACTAGATTCAACGTTTTGTAATGGTGTATCTGCAATGTGATCGCGAGATTCTTGCTCATTTTCGATTATTTTATCAGAATCTTCGATAATTTTCCACAACATTAGATAAAATATTTTTTTGGGGTGAAATATTCAATTCCACACTTGAGGTTTTTAACCAATCATCTCCGATAAATTTCATAATTTCGGTCGCACCACTAGGCGTACTACTTTCAATGGATAAATTAGAATCTATTGACAAATATTGATGAATTGTAGTTAAACGTTTGTCAACTTGACTTTCTATCGGTGGTGGTGTTTTCGAAATGGGTGTCGAATAACCAGTGCTTTTTACAGGATCGGAAATTCGAATTTGGTCAAATGATGGCAGGGAACTCGATTCATCTTCTATATTACTTACGTTATTAATATCGCTCATTTTCCTTTGCAAGACTTCATATGAATCTAACAATTAATAATTAGAATTTAGCATCAAGCAAATATGTGTAAAATATATTGATATTATAATAATAAATATAACCAAATTTTTAAAGTAAATAGTTGTCTGTGCCCAAACTATACTCTTCATAAAACTTATCTAATAGGTTATATTTAGATATTATTAAAATTAACTTACCATCAGTGTTTAATAAATAACCTTGGTATGATGATCCTTTTGTTTTAATCAAACAAGTTTCTCCTTGAACGATTTTCACTTTCTTTGAAAGAGTTATGAGGTATTCCTGATTATCAAATTTTACTAACGAATACATGACTGAAAGAATTGCTTAGCTAATATATATCCTCATAAAAATCCTGACTAAAAGTCTAAGTAGAGAAGAATACAATATCTTTATTTGGACGGCAAAACAATTATTGCCGTCCAATGCCAAAACTGAGACGCAAGCAACATGCGCACAAGCGAAAACCGCGTACATGTGAGCTCGGCGCTTCGAATAGCAAAAGAGAACAGATATATTCTGTCTCCTTTCTACCGAGCCGGCAACGGGCGATGTTCTCTTCTCGATACGCGTGATAGCGTTAAATGTTTTTTTACATTTTTTTTGTGTTACATATTCAATGTTTTTTTACAACCTTCTTACATTATGTATTACATGATTTTTACAATCTTTTTGCATTATGTATCAAATGGTTTCTATAATCTTTCGGTATTATATATTTATACCAAAGTTATAAAAAAAGATACATTGATACGTTAAAATAATACTGTTTTAATTAATATATTTATTTTTTATTTAAAGTATATAAAAATATTGGGATAAAATATATATTTTCATTATTCCAATAACTATTTTATTAACAAAAATTATTTAATTGATTCTAATAATATACATTTTTTATTTTATATAATATACAGGGTGTAACAGAGCGCCCGTATCAGCAGTTTTTTGAGGAAACAACGCATTTTCGTGAAAAATGTTTCATGCAAAAGTTGTACAGCTCCAAGTGGCGCATTATATAATAATATTAGTATGACCTTGAATAGCACCGTCAAGGTCACATAAAAATCACTTTGAATTTTTTTAATGGAAACCCCTACTTTTCATTACATATTCTTGTAGCTTACCTCGAAAGCTTTCCAAAACGCCATAATAAAGTATTTTTTCATTAAGTACTTTTTGAGTTATTTTATATTTTAATCTGACACATTTTGATATAAAAAATAAAATATTTCGTAAAATATTCAGTTTTCGATAATCTTACCGTAATACTTTTATGTACAGAATAATGAGACAAATCAATTAGTATAAAAAAATAATTGTTTTTAAGAAAATTATTTACAATGTATTTTTTTAAACAATTATTTGTTTTTTTTTGCACTAATTGATTTGCACTAATTGACATCACGTTGCGGGACACCTGTATATAATTTTTATTTATTTACATAATATTTTTTTAATAATTTAAATATTTTTTTAGTTTTTAATAAGAAAAATATATTTAATATTTATTATATTTAATATATCTTTCGTCAAACTTTATCTTTGTTTTATAGTACATACAAATTCTTCATTCCTATTTAAATAAATATTTTAATTAAGAAAATTTATAAGAGTTTTTAATATAAACAAATACGTTATTAAAATTTATCGAATAAATAACTTTCTTGAATAAAATAAAATTTTCTGGTATCAAGTTAATTTTTTCTCAGTATATAAAATATGAAATGTTTAATAAAATGTTCAATCTTCCAGTATCTTATCTGAATACTTTTATATACAGTATATGCTTAAATAATAAAATATTAATTAAAGCAATATTGTTTTAATGTAATAATGTGCAATTTCTTATAACTGTGGTATAAATATATAATACCAAAAGGCTGTAAAAAACCATTTAATGCAAAGATAATGCAAGGAAATTGTACAAAAAAAATATTTAATATATAATATAAAAAAGCTGTTATAAAATATTTAAAGCTGTTATGCGTATCAAGAAGCACAAGCAACATCGCCCGTTGCCTTTGTTACTGGCTCGATAGAAAGAAGACAGAAAACAGTATATCTGTTCTTTTCTGCTGAATCAAGTCATAGCGCCGAGCTCACACGTACGCGATTTTCGCTTGTGTGCGTTATCTCCTCCACTACGGTTTCATGTTGCGTCTTAATTCTGGCATTACTGCCGAGATCCGGGACAATGCCTTCCGCTTTACATGTGATCGTGCATATATGTATAATATTGGCTGCGTCGGAAACATCACCCGAGTGCACACGAGTGTCGTTCTATCTTTATTCAACTTTTAGTAAATAACAAAGATAGAATGAGGCATTATTATACATACATGCACGATACGCGCAACGAGACCTACAGAGAGGGCGCTATAAAAAAAATAAAAAAATATAGATAACGAAAAAATAGAAAAAATGATAATAAAGAAAAGGGAAGATTGGCATCGTATCCAGAACACAGCATTACTGATCCAGCGCTCACTGACTGGACTGCGTAGATGTTAGAAATGCATCTTCTGCCTTATAACACACTACAAATTTTTCAATTTTCAAATATCAATAACTATATTATTTGCAAAGCGCATTAAACGGAAAACTCAGAAGAGTAAAAAGTTTCCAGTATAATAATATTATAGTCATATATATATTACAATAGTCATTTACAAAAAAATTAATACACTTTTTTTCGATGGGTTTTGCAATGCTATTAAATGCGAACCTTTGATCATGAGTTTCCGCAATAAACGTCGAAATAATGCAAAATGTAAATAAATCGTCTACAATGGTTAATGATTCTTCATTCTTTTTATAATGTTTATTCTAGTGATTGTATTATTGCGAAGATTTACATGAGCAAATGTTCATTTAATAGCGACGCGTTTCAAAATTTATCGAAAAGAATACGTCAACCTTTCTGCAAATGACTATATTATTACAATATTTTCATAAATAAAAACTAATAATATTTTTAATAATTTATTTATCTTTACGTAACTAATAATTTGCAGTAAAAACTATTCATCAATTGAATTACTTTAAATAATTAATGATTTACAGAATGCTAAAGACCTTGTCAATCAGTTATTCAAATGCATATTTTTAAAACTTTTTAATCTTATGATATGATGAATACATGAAAAAGTTCGCGAATGGGAATTAGCTACAATTATTTGTCATGAAAAAATGCTGAATATACAGGGTGTCCCATCAAAAGTTGCCACTCCTTTTTATCTTTTAAAAGAGATAGACCATAACAAATATATATCAAATTAAATAGTTCAAATTGAACTCTATTGTGAGTATAATGGTTGCTTTCAAACGCGCGCTATCTGTGTTAACGAATGGAGAAGTATGCATAATTTTTTTATAATAATGTGAATATTTCGATATGATAAAAGTTGTAGCACTATTTGAAACGAATACAACGATGTATGATATAATGTAAATTTTTTACATATTATACGAGTTTTATCGACTTGAAATATCGCGGGCGACGTCTATCTTTTCACTTTCTGCCCTGCGTTATGGCCAACTTCTGACTCGTGCATTAAAGATTGATATATGTCATGTTTATTATAACCATAGACATAGTATATCTAGACCGAGCGTTTGCCTTTATTTAAGGAGTGGGGGTAAAGATGCTTGTAGAAAAGGACATACTCTGTTTTGTGCTCCTTGCGTTCTCTCTTGCTCGCACGTAGCATAGCGAAAGAGAACGCTATGCTACGTGCAAGCGAGAGAGAACGCAAGAGGCACAGAATAGAGTATGTTCTTTTCTACGTGCACCTTGGCCCCCACTCCTCAACACTCGGTCTAGATATACTATGTCTATGATCATAATATTGATCATAATATTCAATCCGAAGTTGGCCATATCGCAGGGCCGAAAATGAAAAGGTAGACATCGCCCGCGATGTTTCAAGTTGATAAAACGCGTATAATATATAAAATATTTACATTATATCGTACATCGTTGTATTCGTTTCAAACAGTGCTACAACTTTTATCATATCAAAATATTCACATTATTATAAAAAAATTATGCATACCTCTTCGTTCGTTAACACAGATAGTTTTTGAAAGCAACCATTATGCTCACAATAAAGTTCAGTTTGAACCATTTAATTTGATATATATCTGTTATGGTCTATCTCTTTTAGTTTAAAAGATAAAAAGGGGTAGTCACTTTTGATGGGACACCCTGTATATATAATATTTACTCAGGACGTATACTTTGAGACTTTACGTTTACGTGCAATGAATGCTTAAAAGACGGCTTTTGTAAAGAATAATAATGTAAATTTTTTGATGATAATTATATCTTTTGAATATTTATAAAATAATATTTAATTGATGAAATTATAATTCATAATCTTTAATTTCTCTTTTAAGAAACGTGGACTAAAAAAATACATTCAACAAAAGAAATTAATACTTAAACCATATATATACAATATTCTTGAGAAGCATTGCGATAAAACGCTTACTTTGAGAGCTTAAAATATGCCTTAAAAATATTGAGATAGAATGTTTAATTTAAGGACACTTTCGTATATCGATTGCATAATTTGAGGACAGTTTTCAATCAATACTTTTGTTCAAAGAAATCTCAAAGTATACAATGACAACAAAATTGCCAATATTTTTTTGTTTATTGCTCTATAAACAAAAATCCCAGTTGTATGTTGTTTATGATATGTCATAGTACTAATTAAACAAATAAAAGGGGAATATCCCGAAACATACTTTATACATAGATATATATATATATGCTAAATAACTACTTATAATAACTTAATAATAATATGTAAAACATATATGTATACATGTACATATATACAGGATATCCGGTAATAATCGTATCATCTCTCGTGTGCAGGTACAGCGGATTAATCCGAATAGAAAAATCCTCTATCATTTTGCGATTTTCGCAATAATTAATAAGAATTTAATTAAAAAAACATTAGCCAATTCGCGCAAGTATAAGCGCGTGATGAGAAGAGAGAAGAGACAACCCACTATTATACGGTCATTAGTGCATGATGAAGTTTGGAAGAAACGCTCTACAAATGACAACGGCTACGTATGAGCGGTGTATAACAGATCCTCGCGTCCTGGCAACCCCGTAGCAGTGAGCTATCTCTTCTCGCCGCGCGAGTTGGCCGATATTTTAAAATAAATTTCTCATTAATTATTGCGAAAATCGTAAAACGATAAAGGACTTTTCTCTTCACTTTAACCCACTTTATCTGCATACGAAAGGTGATAGGGTTATTGCCGGATATCTTGTATATATATTTACTATTCTATATTTATATGTATATATACTATACAGGATGTCCGACAAGTAAGTGACCAAACGAAAGGTGGAGGTAGATTGGGTCAAACTGAGTCGAAAAGTCCTGAACCATCTTTTTTTTATAACGTTTAATAAAGGAATTATTATTGAATAAAGTCTGGCCGCATACTACCAGGCGCGCAGCTCATCGACGTGCGCCTGGCTAAAAATCGGCGCTGATTGACCAGACTCAATAATAACTCTATTATTAAGCGTTATAAAAAAAATGGTCAGGACTTTTCGACTCAGTTTGATCCAATCTACCTCCACCTTTCGTTTGGTCACTTACTTGTCGGACACCCTGTATATATACACGGTAGGCCATTTTAATGTATCCACTGAAATATCTTAAGGTCTACAAGAATATGTAATAAAAAAAGGGGGGTTCCATTTAAGAAAACGTCGATCACATTGATCTCACCTTGAAAAGGTCACTCAAAGTTAAATCCATATTTTTATCATGTGGCCTCCTTCGAACCCTTTATATATATATATATATAAATATTTTAAATAATTTGAGAATTATATCAAAAGCTTTTTCTGTATCCTGAGAGAAAGAGAAAGAGAAAAAGAAAGAGAAAGAAAGAGAGAGAGAGAGAGTGAAAGAGAGAGAGAATCAGTAATAAAACTAAAATTAATTTTTATTAATCACATAATAAGTTTTCTCTTTCATGTTACTAATAAATAAAATTCATAAATCCACTATATAAATGAAAGATAGTCAACGCATAATTTGAGGACATATGCTATTAGATGGCGCCATTATGCAATCAAAATCATATAAATTTGAAACCCCAAAATATACGTACGATACAAGAATAAAAATGTCCCCAAAGTATGCGAAAAATCTCTAAGATTTTTTGAGACCAGTCCCCAAATTATCGAAATGTCTCCAAAGTATACGCAAGCTCCAAAAAATGTCCCCAATAGATTCTATGTGCATATATATATATATATATATATATATATATATATATATATATATATATATGTATATAAACTGTAATATAATTTTCTCTTTATTGCATTAATTGGCTCAGTTGTGTGCTTATTTATGTATTCGTTTCTTAGATATTGTTAAAAGTGTTAATGATAGAACAGGAATAACTCACTTTAACGCACGTGTATGAGTTTTATTCTAATTAATCAATGCCTCAGGTTTGTTCAGATTCTATCTGTGTGATACAATATATTTGTGCGATCTAATTCGGATACGAAAAAAGAATGACAATAAACGGATAGAACTAATAATTAATACTTAAATATTACGCTGGATCGCTACGCTGTCTGTTAGTCGCTCTCGCACCGCTCAGTCACTCAGTGGCTGTTCGCTCTTTCTCGCAGGGTGTGCACACCTCGACGGTCGCTCGGGAAAAGGGACGGCACACGGATCCTCTCGCTGAGGCTCTCCCACACAGCGGCGCTGCCTAACTCTAATTTACTCAGTAGCCAACCAGCACTGAAATTATCCTATATTTGAAAAACCTATCTTTTAACAGATATACGTAATTGTTAATGTAGCTAAATTTTTAAATATATGTAACATTCAAAATATTTTATTATTTATTGCTAGAACATTTTAACTATTGTAGGATTTAAGTACGTATTATATGTACCGACATGCGTAGTATCGCATTTGATATTGCGGCTAGATTATAAAGTAGCGACGAATCCTTTAGCGAGCCGCCGCTAAGAGAGATTTTTGTTATCGCGTGCGCACTCTTTGATTTTGACGTATGCGGCTAGATCATAGAGTAGCCGCGAGTCCGAAAAGATAAGCGCTACTCTTCTGTCGGCGTCCTTTACTCTCCGGGCATAAAAGGACGAGCAGCAGCGAGCGGCAGTCAGTCCTTCGCCGTCAGTTAAGAGTTGTATTACATTCGTATATTCCTTGTATTCTTAAATCTTTTAGTAGTGTATCTAGGAGAGTTCTAACCCAGGTCCTCTGAGGGGGGGTGAGGGGCGAGGGGAAACCGGCGCGGGGGGTATGACGTCACGCGGGGGTATCGCGTCCTAACCGGTAGGCGAGGGGTCCGCGGAGAGGGGGAGGGGGACCGCGTCCTAACCGATAGGCGAGGGATCCGCTAACCTAACCGTCGCGAGACGTCCGCGAGTAGGTGTGAGAGAGATAGCGCTAATGATATTCTATGAGCGTGGGAGAAGGATAGCGCGAGGCGTCCATATGAGCGTAAGACAAGGATAGCGTTTGCATGCACGTTGGACAGAAATGGCGCGAGGCATGCACTTGGGAGAGGGATAGCGCGAAGGATGCACTTGGGAGAGAGAGAGAGAGATAGCGCGAAGCATGCACGCGGATGATACGGCGTTCGCAAGGCGGTGTGAGAGAGATAGCGCGAGGCACGCACGCGTGAAGGAAAAGGATAGCGTCCGCATTGGCGTGGGAAAAGGATGACGTTCGCATGCATGTGGGAGAGAGAGAGAGACAGCGCGAGGCATGCATGGACGTGGGAGAAGGAGGCGCAGAAATAATCAACATTTTTTTTTAAATAAATGTAAGCAAATAAAAAGGCAATATGAGCCACACGTATCACGTTGAGAGATTTATTAATTGTGTGAAGGCAATTGACAAATTTCATATCCAAACGGGTACAAAGTGATACTAAACAACATATAATACTAAAGCGAACGTTTCGGCCCTTTTTTTGTGGCCATCTTCAGCGCAATTAAAATAATAAATACAAGAATAAATAAATACATCAAAAAAAAAAATATATGTATAAAAAAATATCGCAGTCAGTGATTAAAAATTAAATTGCAAACGTACGAAATCGATCAAACAGGCATCCCGGGATGACGAACTCCCCGGGTGATAGGCCAGGAAGTTCACATCGTAAGATGTTATGAAGGCTTGCCGGCATGTTGATATGCGAAACTCGAAAAGTCAAGACTCCTGTAGGAGCGTGCAATAAAAATGTTAAGAGCGCTCAAGGGTAAACAGAGATAGTGCAGAACTTACATACAAATGCAACAGATGTATCCCAATAAAGAGTATGACGCGATACAATTATTAATTCGTAAAGCTTAAAGACCACGTTATCTCTAAGATGTTTCACGAGACTTGTGTGTATACAATGCTAGGTCATTGGCCCTCGATGACATAAGAGTAAATACAACAACTCACTACACGAATATGTATTTATATCGGGAATGGAGAAATCAAAATATACGCGTCTGGAAAATAATCACAAATGTCATCTATGCATTAAATGTTAGGAAGTTTATCCAACGCAGTAATATATGTCTGGTGCAAGCCCTCGGTATCCGTTTGCAGATTCAGACCATTTATTTGTCTCCTTATGAACAACATCTCAGATATCAGTCGTTTGTTTAGATATTTTTCGCTGTCTAAAATCCGGACATGGTCCCAATCAAAATCATGGTCAAACTCTAATCTATGATCGGTAATCACCGAACCAACAGTTGAATTTCTACGTATGTGGTTGCGGTGTTCCCCGATTCTCGTCTGTAGTCTCCTGCCTGTCTGACCTACATAAGATGCATCACAATGTATTTATTTATTCTTGTATTTATTATTTTAATTGCGCTGAAGATGGCCACAAAAAAAGGGCCGAAACGTTCGCTTTAGTATTATATGTTGTTTAGTATCACTTTGTACCCGTTTGGATATGAAATTTGTCAATTGCCTTCACACAATTAATAAATCTCTCAACGTGATACGTGTGGCTCATATTGCCTTTTTATTTGCTTACATTTATTATTATTATTTGAGCCTTTGTCTTATTATTATTTTTTTTTAAATATAATAATAATAATAATAATATTTATTCAAAATTTATGTTTAATATAAATCCATATGTGTGTGTTTAAAAAATAACAAAAATAATAATAATATATAATATATAATAATATGTTAGGATGACGCTCTATCTGAAACAGAAAAAATACATATCTTGTTAGTTTAATGCGCTTTCCCTAATTTAATTTTTATAAATCTAATATAAATTTTAAAAAGAAGATACTTACAATTAATTCTTCGAGTATTTCAATGCGGTTCATAACGAGACGTCAGCTGCGTTTTATATATCAAAATCCCATTCCTTGTACATCACTTCTTCATGATCTCTCAGACGTTGATCCAAATCTATTGTATTAGATTTCTTCAAGCCGATTTCTCGGCCTTGTACCATTTGTACAAGTGAAGTCACAGGAGTGTTTGTAGACAGCGCCGGAACACAGACATCTATGGGTTTGTAACGTTTGCGTAACGAATGTCTTAAACTTTCAAGTCGCGCGATTCTGCCAAAAAGCGATTGAATTCCGCGCCTCTGTTGTAATATCGCGAGTCGGTACTGTTCTTCCAACCACTCGAGACACTCAAGGCACGTTCTTTCCCATAACCCACATGAACACGCCGAGTACACCTCTATGTAAAACTCCCATAGATATTGTTCCAATCGCGCAATGTATTTGGGTTTCTCCATATTTCCAATTCAAGTCTTTTTCACAACACAAGTTTTTGTCCAGCTTATACAATACAAATTGGACACATATTGCAGGGCATTATCTGATACAGCGGTTTTCTACACTTTGCACAAGACAATCCCAGGATTAGTGCATAAATTGCACTTTCATGTTCTCGCACAACACGAATATTCGAAAATAAGTCTGAAATTCGCATAAAACAGTCTGTGCAAAATTTTTCGTTGACGTCACTTTTATAATAAAAGTATATACAACACATTTTCACTGCACCTAAACTATTTATTTCAACTCGGTTTAAAGAACGTTGCTTTATGTCCGTAATAATATCAATACTGCAATCACTATTGTAATCGGAATCCTCCGAAAGTACGCGGTCTTCGTCTGATGAATCGTCCAACAAATTTTCAAATGCCATCAAATTGCCATCTTCGAGAATGATATCCTCGTCATCATCAATAACTATAACTTCTTCGTCAGCCATAACACATATTGTTAAGATCGTCGTAAGGGCGTAGACGGTTGCGTACTATAACGTTGCACACTCCTCCCGATTATATATTTTAATTTCATATCTTTTGTCTCCTTCTAACTGGAGTATCACGTCTCATCTACCTCATCACTTTTCTACATCTTAAGCAGAGTATGTCGAGAGAAAGATTTAAGTTTTGCAGACTGTGCATATCTACTACACAGTTTTTATTCATACAAAAAGGATGGGATAAATAATTAAATTCACAGATAAATAGTAAAATAACTTATTTATTACAAGCATCGTGAAGAATATCATTTACAGAACATGTCAATAACTCGCAATCTATGAGCGATTCGCCGTTAAACATATCACTTTCACGTATCGCTTTTGCAGCGTCGCATACATTAGCGATATTATTACGTTGTAAAACAGTTACAAATTGTTTGAATTTTTCATTTACAATATGCGTATTTTCGCATAGCCAGTAATACATATGATCTATGCATTTTTCAAAATCTAATAAATATAATAGAGTTGGCGGTTTCATATATAAAGAATTATTGGATAATTCTATTTTTAAAATATTCGAATTAGATATTTTAACCACTTCGAATGTTAAATCTCGGACCCGCAGTGGGATTTCAGTCGATTGTAGAAGCTGTTCAATGTCCCCACGTTTCTGCATCAGCGATTTCCATGTTTCAAAAGGCAATATTATTTGATTGCCCCGATTATCGCCGAGAACCAATTCCACGCAAGATACAGCTCCAACGTTTATTCCAATGTCCAAATATTTGTATGTTATACACAAATTCTCTGCATAAAATTAAAACGCATAATATTTTTATTAAGAGAAACCTGAGTTTCAAAATAAGTTCAATAGAAATAAGAAAATATAAAAAAATTTTAATTAAAAAAACTTGGCGCTGCTAAACTAAACATGCTAAAATTAGTGTATTTTTTAATACATTCACATTGCAGTTATTGTGATATAACTAAATTAAATATAATTCTAAATTTAATTTAGATCTAAATTAAATTTATTGTTTGTTGGTTTTAATATATACTTTGAAAGTTAGCAGCGCCAAGTTTTTTTAATTACAATTTTTTTATATTTTCTTATTTCTATTGAACATATTTTGAAACTCAGGTTTCTCTTAATAAAAATATTATGCGTTTTAATTTTATGCAGAGAATTTGTGTATAACATTTCTATAAATACAAATTTGATTTTATGACAAATACTATTTCAAATTACAAATTCTCACAAACTGAATTGCTTCTAAGTACTTGGCTAGTTAACTATTGATTTCATATTTAGTTTTTATTTCTTATTATTTAGGAAAAATATTTTATAAATTATTTTTTAGATATATACTTGGCGTATTTTTTTTACCTTTGTGAGGTTTTTTTTAGTGGAATTTCACTGCTTTTTGTAATTATTCTTACTTTATATTAGTATATTAGTATAACAATAAATCACACGAAATTAATATCTGCTTTGATAAATAGCAATTGCTTATGAATCGTTAATTTTTAATTGTTATAGAGATCGAGTTTCAAATATCTTCTAATAATTTTTGTGATCGTATATAACAAGATATATATATAACAATAAATCACACGAAGTTAATATCTGCTTCGACAAATAGCAATCGCTTATGAATCGTTAATCATTAATTATTATAGAGATCGAGTTTCAGATATCTTTTAATAATTTTTGCGATCGTGTATAACGACACATGGAGCTGTTGCCTACTCGCTGTCACTGTATGAATGACAACAAAGTCAGACATTCCATACACAATATAATAGTGCTATATATGCCGCATACCGATACGCGTCTTTGTTTACTTATTTGGCGGTATGATCATGTGGTGTAATGGGATGTACATATACACATATTCCCTTCTCTCTCTCTCTGCCGCTTTCTCTGCCGCTCTCCTTCTCCCCTCCCCCCACTACCCCTCCCTTCCTCCCCTCTCCCCTCTCACCCACTCCCCTCTCTCCCCTCTCCCCTCTCCCGCTCTCTCTCTCTCTCCCTCTCCCTCTCTCTCTCCCGCTCTCTCTCTCTCCCTCTCTCCCTCTCTTCCTCTCTCCCTCTCACCCTCTCTCCCTCTCCCCTCCCCCCTCTCCCTCTCTCCCTCTCTCCCTCTCTCCTTCTCTCCCTCTCTTCCTGTCCCCCCTATCTCTCCCTCCCTCTCTCTCTCCCTCTCTCTCTCTCTCTATCTCTCCCCCGCTTTCTCTCTCTCTCTCCCGCTCTCTCTTTCTCTCTTTCCCGCTCTCTCTCCCTCTCCCGCTCTCTCTCTCTCTCTCTCTCCCTCTCCCTCTCTCTCTCCCGCTCTCTCTCTCCCTCTCTCCCTCTCTCCCTCTCTCCCTCGCACCCTCTCTCCCTCTCTCCTCCCCCCTCTCCCTCTCTCCTTCTCTCCCTCTCTTCCTGTCCCCCCTATCTCTCCCACCCTCTCTCTGTCCCTCTCTCTCTCTCTCCCTCTCCCTCTCCCTCTCCCTCTCCCTCTCCCTCTCCCTCTCCCTCTCCCTCTCCCTCTCCCTCTCCCTCTCCCTCTCCCTCTCCCCCTCCCCTCCCCTCCCTCTCCCTCTCCCTCTCCCTCTCCCTCTCCCTCTCCCTCTCTCTCACTCTCTCTCTCTCTCTGTCTCTCTCTCTCTTTCTCTCTCTCTCTCTCTCTCTCTCTCTCTCAGTGGAGAAGACGTGTCAAACATCGCTCCGCAAAAGTAATAACTTTTAAACGGTTAAATAGTTACGGGGAGTGATAGAAAGTTATTCAAGTCATAGCGGCATAGACCGGCATTAGACATGAGTGTTATCTAGCCGGGATATGCTGATTTGTGGGCGTGAGAAGTGCATTTCCTGTCTGGGACTCCAAAGTCTCACACGACAGATAGACATTAAAAGTGGACACAAAAGTGCTGACGTGTGACAGTGGAACAGAGGTGACTGATCGCTTACGCTGATATTAGCGGTTTCGGCCGATAATTATCGGCATGGACGATGAATATGCTGAATATCGATGCTCGGCATGTAAAAAGACAATAAAAAATCAGGTGGTGACATGCAAGTCTTGCTATCAGGTGAATTGTATTAAGCTGTTTTACCATCCAGGATGTGTAAGCAAGCATAGGATTTACGATAAAAATCAAGAATTGGTACCGTGTTCTGGCCCATTTGACAGATTTACAATTGAAAGTGAAGCAGATATGAAGAAGGCATCGGCAATGGCCGGGGGCGGCAGGGACAGGCTAGGATCTACAGGATCTACAGGTTCGTTTACGACGCCAAGTAGTGGAAATAGAATATCAGGAGCGGGTGGATCATCGACTATTGACGTAAAAATAGATTGGCTGGTAAAAATTGTAAAAGAAATAAAAGATGAAACAGCATGTAAGAAGGAAATTAAAATGATGGTCAAGGAAATAGTTCAAGAAGAATTGGGAAATGTTAAGCAGGAACTACTAGAAGAGTTGAAAAGAATGATACAGGGAGTAGTATGTGGATCAACAGGAGGAATACAAAGGAGCTATAGTGAAGCGGTTAAAGAGAAAAAGAAAGAGAATGTTATAATTATCAAACCCAAGATTCAACAAGAGAGTGAAGTTACAAAAAAATTGATAAAAGAAAAGGTAGATATCAAAAACATGGCGATGGGAATAACGAAGCTAAAAAAAGGAAGCAAGGGGACAGTGATCATGAGTTGTGAAACTGGAGAAGAAATGAAAACGTTGAAAGCCACAGTGCAGGACAAACTAGGAGAAAATTTCAAAGTTACGGAATCATCGCAGATGAAGCCAAAAATAAAAATTATCAATGTCAGCGAAGAAGAAATGAGATTGGATGATGATGACTTAATTACTACAATCAAGAAGCAGAATAGAATTGATGCAATAAATGATGGATTCCAAATGCGAATAGTGAAGAAAATAGTTAAAGAAAAAAGAAATGATAATAATCAACTTAGAAGAAGAGAAAAAGAAGAAGGTTCGATAATAATTGAAGTAGATGAAGAAACGCATGAATTGATGTTGAAAAAAGAGAAACTAAATGTAGGATGGAGAAAATGTCCTATATTCAATCACATTAATGTTAAAAGATGCTTTAAATGCTGGGGATACTATCATATTGCAAAAAATTGTACGCGAGATGAAACATGCCACAAATGTGCGGGAAATCATAAAGCGATTGAATGTACGGCAACAAAGAAAAAATGTGTAAATTGTATGTTTAAAATTCGAACATACAACCTGAAGATAAGTGATGAACACGACGCCCTTAGCCCAGAATGTCCAACATTTAAAAGGGCGATACAAGAGGAGAAGAGGAGAGCCGGCTGGGAAGATGCGAAATAGCAACTACAGAAGGAAGCGGAAATAATATTGTATACAAACGCGCAAAGTTTAATGGCGCATAAAGATGAGATACAACATCAGATTATGAAGAAAGTAAATCCGGCATTCATAGCGTTATCAGAGACAAGATTGACTGCTGAAATTGAAGACAGTGAAGTGAACGTACCAGGTTATAGTATAATTAGATGCGATGCTGAAAATAGAAATACAGGAGGGGTTGTTTTATATATAAGGGATGATGTTAAATATGAAATAGTATTAGTAAAAAAATTAGAATCGAATTGTTGGTGTGCTGCGATTGAGGTGAAAGAAAAATTGTATAGAGGAATAATAATGGTAATATATCATTCACCGAGTGCATCGCATGGTGATTTCGTGAGATTTCTGGAGGATATAATAGAAGAGTTAATAATACGGGGAGAATGTATGATAATAGGAGACTTTAATACAGATATTATGTTAGATTCGTTTTATACAAGGAAGTTACAAACGACAATGTTGAGCTTAGGCATGAAACAATATGTAAATAAACCGACGAGAATTACGAAAGATAGTAAAACAATTATAGATTTAATTTTTGCTAATAATAAAATAGAATTGCAGGTAATGCATGAACCTAAAATAACGGACCATGCGTGGCTAAAAGTTGAACTGAATGCGAATAAATTTGATAATAAATACAGAGAACTTAGTGTTAGGAATTATAGAGAGTTTAATATAGATGAATTATTAAATTAGTGGAAAATAAGTTAGAGAAAAACCAAGATATGAATATCAGTGTGAGAGCGAAGAAATTTGTTGATAGTATAGTAAATGCGTTGGACGCCACAGCACCTAGGAAAAATTTTAGAATTCCGAGAATATGGGAAGGGAAAAAGTGGTTTTCGGATGAAATAAGAGAAGCAGCGGCTAAAAGGGATGAGGCATATAGGAAGGCATTGTATGCTGACACGGAACAAAATTGGTTGCAATTTAAAATTGAAAGAAATACAGTAGTTAAATTAATTAAGACAAAGAAGAAAGAATATTATGAAAATATGATAGATCTTAATAAAGAAAATCCTACATCTATGTGGAAAACACTAAAAGAAATAATTAGAGGCGAACCAGGGGGTAAGAGGGAAGTAGAGAATATAGATTTTGAAATATTAGACGGCACTGAAGGATGCAATATAGCAGACAAATTTAATTTATATTATATACAAAGTATTAATAGTATAGTAAAATCTATAAATGGGAGTAAAACTGGGAATGCATGTAAAAGAATTATTTATGTTATTGAAAACAAGGGAATTATGGAAAATTTTGAAATGATTAGTATAGAGCATTTACAGGAAATTGTTATGGGACTACCGAAAAAGAAAGGTACAGAGGAGGGAATAACTAGCGATATATTAAAGACAGTATTTTGCGTAATAAAAGAGGAATTTGTTGATATAATAAATAATTCTTTGAAGGAAGGTTGCTGTCCAAAAGGTTGGAAAACGTCTACAATAATACCGATTCCAAAAGTAGAGAAAGCTAGAAAAGCAAGTGAATTTAGGCCTATAAATATGTTACCAATATTTGAAAAAGTGTTAGAATTAGTAGTTAAAAAGCAAATTGAAACGTATTTGGAAGATAATTGTATTATAACAGAACATCAGTCGGGCTTTAGAAAACAGTATTCGTGTGAAACAGCGATTCAAACAGTCATTGATGAATGGAAATTGATAGTTAGTGAGGCAAAAATGGTAGGGGTAATTTTCATGGATCTTAAGCGAGCCTTTGAAACAATAGATAGAGAAAGATTATTAGAGAAATTATATCAATATGGAATTAGGGGAATGGTCATAGAATGTTTAAGATCATATTTAAAGGATAGAACACAGCAGGTTCAATTTAATAATAAATGGTCTAAATTAATGACCACAGAATATGGAGTACCGCAAGGATCTGTATTAGGACCTTTGTTATTTATAGTATATATAAATGATATAATAAAGATCTGTCCAGAAGGATGTAGTATAAAAATGTTTGCAGATGATACGTTAATATATGTAACTGGAGAAAGCAGCGCGGAATTAGAGAGCAAAATGAATATGGCATTTACTATAGTAGAAGAGTGGATGAATATAAATAAGTTAAAAATGAATGCAGGAAAAACGAAATATATGATTGTTAGAAGTATAAGAAAAGAACTGCGAGGTAATATAACATTGAAATGTTTGGATGGAACTGAGATCGAACGTGTGGAAATAATGAAATACCTAGGCATAATTATTGACGATAGACTACGATTTAAGGACCACTGTGATTATATGCTAAAGAAAATAGGGAAAAAAACGAGTTTTTTGAATAGAATAGGTAATTATATATCGGCATACACTAGATGTATTGTATATAAGACAATTATAGCACCTCACTTTGAGTATTGTGCGACGCTGTTAATTGATATGGGAGAAACACAGCTGAGTAAATTGCAAAAAGCACAAAACCGGGCCATGAGGATCATATTGCAATGTGATAGACATACCAAAGTGGAGCGTATGCTGCAGGCGCTGCAGTTTATGTCCATAAAACAGAGGCTATATTATAATGTGTGTATATTTATTTTTAAGATTTTAAGGAACATGTTACCGGAGCAATTAAGAAATAGATTAGAAATTGTGGGAAATGAGAGTGAAAGGCAAACACGGCAAGCTGGGGATATTGCAATAAAATATCGCAGAACAAGGAGTGCGCAAAAGAGTATGTTTTACGAAGGAGTAAAAATGTATAACGCCTTGCCAGCTGAAATAAAGCGGAATGAAAGAATTGTGCCGTTTAAGCGAATGTTAAAGGAGTATATTGTAATTAATGTAAACTAGATTTGTATTACAAATAGCTGAGAAAGCTAATAAAGATCAATCAATCTCTCTCTCTCTCTCCCCCGCTCTCTCTCTCTCTCTCCCGCTCTCTCTCTCTCCCGCTCTCTCTCTCTCTCTCCCCCGCTCTCTCTCTCTCTCTCTCCTCTCTCTCTCTCTCTCTCTCTCTCTCTCTCTTTCTCTCTCTCTCCCGCCCTCTCTCTCTCTCTCCCGCTCTCTCTTTCTCACTCTCTCTTTCTCGCTCTCTCTCTCTCTCTCTCTCTTATTTATTAGAAATTTTTAAAATTATAATTTTATAAAAGGGTAATACACGAAAGAATTATCGTACATGAGCGATATGAACGCGTCTTGAGGGACAAAATCGCTTTGCGTGTGTGCGTGCGAGCATACGTACGTGAGAGTCTGAAACTTATTATTATGATGATAATGATGGAAAACGAAAAATGTCACATTTCTGGTATACGATTATCATTCCTCAGGATTGACTGCACCAATCTTATTCAAACTGGTCGCAATCGAAAGCTTGCATCCACATTATATAAGAAAAGTGCCGTTAGATTTTTGATTAACGTCTTGGTTCCTGAGGAATTTTAATCGAAAGTTTATTAGACGTAAAACTCCGGATAAGCTACTTGGTAGCGTCGCGGCCCCTGTACATAGGCAAACCGTTGACAAGCTGGAACGAATATTTATATATACTTGGCGTCGCGACGCTACCGCGTCGCTTGATGACGTCGGGGTTAAGGCGTATCGCCTTCCGAGTATACGAACCGCACGACGAGGCTCGGATGAAATGCTAGGGAGTAAAAAAATATTATTTTATATAAATATTTAAAAGGTGTAAAAAATATTTAAAAAGTATAAAAAATTCTTTAAGTTAATTAAAACTTACTTGTTACATTTCTTCTTCTTACACGGTGAAGTTTCATCAGCATCTTGAATCGGAACGTAATAATTCATGAGGCTTCCTTCAGTAGGATACATTTTATATGAACCTTTCACACAAGTGGTCGATGCAATACTGAACGTATTAAACATATTTAAAATATGTATTAGCGTTGCAAAATTGCAATGTGTGGGGATTATTGCCGACGCGATATTTTTTTCAATTTTTCCATTCAAGCGCCGATGTACGGCTGCTTCGCGATGATATCATCCCCAGGTGTGAGATTTAGCGGAATGCACAAAAAATGCAACATAATATAAAATTTTCAAGCGCCGATGTGCGGCTGCTTCGCGATGACATCACCCTAGATATCAGAATTCAAACGCGCGTGTCAAAACATGACAAAAATCGTGAAGCGGAATGCACAAAAAATGCAACGTATTATAAAATTTTCAAGCGCCGATGTGCGGCTGCTTCGCGATGACATCATCCTAGATATCAGAATTCAAACGCGCGTGTCAAAACATGACAAAAATCGTGAAGCGGAATGCACAAAAAATGCAACGTAATATAAAATTTTCAAGCGCCGATGTGCGGCTGCTTCGCGATGACATCATCCTAGATATCAGAATTCAAACGCGCCTGTCAAAACATGACAAAAATCGTGAAGCGGAATGCACAAAAAATGCAACGTAATATAAAATTTTCAAGCGCCGATGTGCGGCTGCTTCGCGATGACATCATCCTAGATATCAGAATTCAAACGCGCGTGTCAAAACATGACAAAATCGTGAAATATAAGGATAATCCTCATGATTAAATTGCATTAACATACTTGGACAGCAGCATGTAATTTGAAACTTTCGCGATGCATCTTGGCTGAGATGACATCATCTCTAGACGACAAAAATGCAATAATCGACATTAGTCAAAATGTACGTGACAAACCGTGAAATAAAGATTTAGTTGATACACATGATAGAAAGAGACATCAAGATAGAATATAAAATCATAGTAAAGAGGCACACTCTGTCAGTATTTTCGCCAAGAGTTCCGAGACAAGAGCTACTAATAAGCGCATCTTGTTAGCAAAAATTATTGGCATAAATTTGGAAATATGGCGGAAAACAGTGCCGAACGAAATCTGCGCGAGCAATCTACATGGGTGAATTCGATAGAGGAGTACGTTGCGTGGGAGCAACGATGCGACGAATATATCGAATCGGTGGAAGAGCAAAGTCGAATCAAACGTCCACGATTATCGATCGGGATTCGACAATCGCTGATTGCCCGAATCGCACGACTCGAGGGATTGAAGAACTCATTACGCAGGCGTTTTGTACACGCGGGTGCAGGATGCAGTACGCGGCAACACGGATTGATTTGGCGAGAGATCGATACGGCGTTCGAGAGCCGCATATTGACTGGTGCGGTTATAAATCATAATCACATCGAGCCTCGTCAATTTTTCGAGGATGCCAAAGACATTGTGCTCGAACACGTGCAAAATGTGATGAAAAAACACTTTAACGTGAAAATTAATACATTGTTCAATGGTGAATTTGTGACGGGTGATAAACGCGCAAATAAAAGTATCAATACGAGAAACTATGAACTCTTTCGCACATCCGATTTACGCGAATGGTACGAGCGGCGCGTTGTCGAGCCCACTCTAGCATCGCTCGAAGAATTTCAGGAACGCGATAGCGGGTGGGCATTGTCGCGGATACTCGATTTAACTGTAAATATAAATAAATATAATCCTTTGCGCGCGGGATGTCATATAAAATTACCGCGGGCGATAATAATGAAGAGAGCGGTGATCAACGTGCAATCTAATGACAATGCGTGTTTCACGTGGTCTGTGGTCGCCGCTCTACATCCAGCTAAATTGAAAGTGGATCGGGAATCTTCGTATCCTCATTATACGACAGTGCTGAATCTCCAGAACATTGAGTTTCCAGTGACTGTGAATCAAATTAAAAAATTCGAATTTGCCAACGATATCTCAATCAATGTATATAGTATCGAGGAAAAGAACATTGTCCCGATACGTCTGAGTGAGCTGAAAAGAGACAAACACGTCAACTTGCTGTACATTGAAGACAACAACGTTGGACATTTCGCGTGGATCAAGAATCTATCCAGGCTCGTGAGCTCGCAATTGAGCAAACATAATGGTCAAAAATATATCTGCGATCGGTACGTATATATTTAATAAATCACATTGTAGATATAATGCAGCAAAAAAATAAAAAAGTATTTCTTTTTACAGATGTTTGCACTACTTTGATTCGAATGACAAGTTACAATCACATACGGTGGACTGTCGAGAGATGAACGAGTGCGCTATCCGATTACCGAGCGATAAGGACAAGTGGCTCACGTTCAACAACTATAATCGGAAGGAGCGGCTTCCTTTCGTCGTGTACGCCGACTTGGAGTGCGTTTTGGAGAAGATGGAGGAAGAGAGAAACTACCAACATCATAAAGTATTCAGTATTGCTTATTATGTACATTGTTCGTACGATGATTCGTTATCCGCGTATCATTCCCGTCGCGATATCGATTGCATGTCATGGTTCGTCGAAGAACTAAAAAATTTAGCACAGCGTGTAAAAAGTATTTTATTAGCTAATGTCCCCATGGTAAATTTAACATCTGATGAATGGGAAAAATTTCATAGCGCGACACAATGTCACATTTGCGAGAAACCATTCGTACAAGACGATACACGCGTACGCGATCATTGCCATCTGACCGGGCGATACAGAGGTCCCGCGCATTCAAATTGCAATTTAAATTATAAAGATTCTTTTTGCATTCCAATAGTTTTTCATAATTTATCCGGTTACGATGCACATTTAATTATCAAGGAAATAGCTACAGCGTTCGAAGGGGGAATTGAAATACTTCCGATAACAAAAGAAAAATATATATCGTTTACGAAAAATGTTAAACTTGGCGAAGAGAAATCAAAAAATCATATTAAATTGCGTTTTATCGATTCGTATAAATTTCTCACAGCTAGTCTCGATAAATTGGCATCATTCTTGAATAAAGACAAACTCAAAATTTTAAAATCTGAATTTCAAAATTTACCGAATGACTATTTCAATTTATTAACACGGAAGGGCGTCTTTCCGTACGAATATATTGACTGCGTCGACAGGTTGCAAGATACGTGTTTACCACCGCGCGAATCATTTTACAGTTCCTTGACCGGTGACACGATATCCGGGAGCGATTACGCGCACGCCGAGAACGTCTGGAAGCGGTTCTCCATTCGAACGCTGGGCGAATATAGCGACTTGTATCTCAAAATTGATGTATTGTTATTAGCAGACATTTTTGAAAATTTCCGCGAGAGTTGTATTAAAAGTTATTGGCTCGACCCCGCGTATTACTATACTCTTCCCGGATACACGTGGGACGCCATGTTGAAGCATACGAATATTACATTCGAATTGCTTACGGATATCGACATGGTTTTATTTATCGAACGCGGAATACGCGGTGGTTTGAGTCAATGTTCCAACAGATACGCACATGCTAATAACAAGTATATGGAATCGTACGATCCATCGAAACCTTCATCATATCTCACGTACTTTGATGTAAATAATTTGTACGGATGGGCAATGTGTCAACTTTTGCCCTATGCAGATTTTCGATGGGTCGACGACGTATCCGATTTTGATACATCATCGATCGCGCTCGAATCGCCTATAGGCTACATCCTTGAAGTCGATCTCGAGTATCCGCAACGTGTTCACGATGCGCACACTGACCTACCGTTTTGCCCGACACGCGACAAACCACCTGGTAAGCGGCAGGATAAGCTGCTCGCAACTTTATATGATAAGAAGCGTTACGTAATACATTACCGCAACCTGCAGCAATGCACGCGACACGGACTTCGAGTTACAAAAATACATCGAATATTACAGTTTTCGCAATCTCCATGGCTTCGCAGTTATATCGAACTCAATACACAATTCCGAACACTCGCGAAAAACGATTTTGAAAAAATTTATATAAATTGATGAATAATGCGGTATTTGGCAAAACGATGGAAAATGTGCGCAATCACGTTAATATTAAGCTCGTGACACATTGGGATGGAAGATATGGCGCAGAGGCAATGATCGCAAAACCAAATTTTCATAGTAGAAGCGTGTTTTCGGAGAATCTGATCGCCGTTGAATTGCGCAATCTCGAAGTTAAATTTAATACACCAATCTACGTGGGTATGTGTATACTCGACATATCCAAGACATGTTTGTACGAGTTTCACCACGATTATATGGTACCTATGTATCGAGAGAAATGTAAAGTCATGTACACCGACACCGACAGTCTCATATATCACATACAGTGTGACGATGTATATGAGAATATAAAGCGCAACGTCGACAGATTCGATACCAGCGATTATGAGGGACAATGTGTACGGTATACCGCACGCGAATAAAAAGATACCGGGTTTAATGAAGGACAAGAATAATGGCGCCATCATGACCGAATTCGTCGGGCTTAGGGCAAAAATGTACGCGTTGCGAGTAGATGGTAAGAAGGATACGAAAAAAGTAAAAGGTGTCAAGAGTAACGTCGTCGCGAGAACGATAACGTTCGACGATTACACGCGGTGTTTGAACGAAGAGATTGAAATGACGCGTCAGCAGTCTTGTATAAGATCTGAATTACACGACGTATACACTATTCGCGAGACAAAAATTGCTCTAAGTCCGTACGATGACAAGCGGTATATAGTACCCGAAACCACCGACACGCTACCGTGGGGACATTACAAAATACCGTTGTAAATAAAAATCATGTATATTTATCGTAAAAAAAAATTACGTATATTTATTGTAAATAAAAATTATATGTATATTTATTGTAAATTATATGTATATTTATTGTAAATTATATGTATATTTTATAATGTATACAATATTGTTTATATTTGTAAAATATTATTATGTATTATTGTTAACATATTTATAATATATTATTTTTATCTATCCAAGAGTTGTGTGTCGCATCAAATCCCAGCCATTTCACATAAACCTTGTCACCCTTTTTGCGTATCATCTTTTCCACGAGATGTACGTCGAGATTAGCAACGCGTTGTAACTCGTATTCGTAAAATCCGCCGGCGATGGGATTTCCGCGCGAATCTTTGAGTACATAGGTCACGGGATTAGTTTTCTGCACTTTAACGATCTTAAACACTTCGGTCGACCAATTTGGCGTGTAATTTTTCTTAAAGATGGTCTTGACTTTACTCACGCGTACCGGATCGCCTACTTTGAATCTTGCCGGTGCCGCAATCTTTACGTTGCTGTATACCGTATTTAAAAGTTTATCGGCGATCGCGGGGGTAACATCGATAGGTCTCATACCGATAGTGCGATGTTTTCGCGCATTGTACTCTCCAACGAGCCGGGACAACGCGTCGATCCACTTGTAATTTCCATTAAGCGTAAACATTTTCCACTTATTGTTCTTTAACGTTCGGTTGAATCGTTCCACGACTGAGGCTTTCATGACAGAGTACGTCGAATAATGATTAATGCTATGCTTCTTCACGAGTTTCTGTACATTTGCGTTGTAAAATTTTATTCCTCTGTCGGTTTGAAAATTTTTCGGGCATCTTCCATCGTCTCGAATTATCTTTGCGGTCGTATCCGACATCTCGTTTCCACTCTTACTCTTGAGCGCTACAGCCCACGCATACTTGCTCAACACATCGATAATTGTGAGTATGTAGTTGTAGCCTTTGTTGAATCGTGCATATGGACGCATCTCGACCACGTCCGCCTGCCACAGATCGTCGTATCCATGTACTATGACACGTCTATGTGGGAAATTTTTTCTCGCTGGAGCATGCAATTCTTCCACGAGCAGCTGTTTTTCAGAGGTCTTTTGCGGCATATTTGATCGAGGCATAATTTGCAATAATGAGATAATTCCTCCAAGTATATTCTTTATATATCTTTCTTCTCCTGCGCTGAATTAGATGTAGTCTGCGCGTGAGTTGCATACCGAAGCATTTTCTGCATCTCATCCATCATTATTTGCAGCGTTTGCACATTCGTCTCGAGCGTGATTATTTTTTTCTCAAGTTCTTCCAGTCTATCTTCTAAAGGCTTGACACGTATTTTCACGTACTGTTTGTTTGCGGCACCAGTATCATCTTCCGGTTGCGCTACCCGTCGTATCTTGCGCGACCTTGCGTCAAAGCCGGAGGCTATCTGACACAGAGCGTTATCGCGCACGTAATTTTTTAATAATCCATTCCATTGATAGTATGAGTTGTTCGGTGTTCCCAACGATAATCCAAATTTATTAATCGACATTTCGATACAAACAATAATGACAGACTGACTCGTTTCGCCGACGCATAGATTAATTTATAAGGCCAGCTTCGTAAAGTTCCTCGATAATTGATAATATTTCATTGTCGTGGGCATTGTTGCCGGCTTGACGCGAAGCTTCCAGCAATCGCAAGCGATCTACCAACTCGTTGGGATCATTCCAATGCACATAATCGATCTTATTATCGTTTAACGCCATAGCGCGCGGTATGTTTATACCTCTTCCAGCTTTTTTTCCAGGCGCTATTATATTTTTAATAGAGATTAATGGCGCTATTATATATTTATACTTATATCCCTTGTTACTTAACAATGGATTACGCATATCATTGCCACGTCTATGCGCATTAGTCGCCAGTAATATATTTTTGTATTTAATTTTATCATCGTCATTGTATACGTCACCGTCGGGTATTCTCTTGAAAATCAACTCGTAGAGACCTGGTGTTCCCACGTATCTTATTCCACCGATAATTATATTGTCATCTTTATCCACATCAAAAATTTTATCAGCAAGCATCATTCCTTCGTTGCAAAATTTAACACCGTAAACATAATCCATACTGTTATTTTTATCTTGACTCAAAATAGCTCCCACATATTTTTGCCCTAGTGGACCCAGATGTGTGCGCAATGTATTTTGACCCTCGGATGTTTGTAATTGATATTGAACCGACGTCACAAGCGTTTCAGGCGTGGTTTCGAAAATTTCTTCCACATACGGAGACGATCTTTCGTACAATATTTGACTCGATTGTACATCTTTTATCGGAGTAGAAGCAACCGCATTCGATAATTGTTTCATTCGCTTACGTTTTGATTGATTTGGAGTAGAAGTTATTAGCGAATCGTTCAATGATATATTTGACCTTGTTCGCTTTGTTCCAGACTCTTTTTTCAGATGCTTGTCTTCGAGCATACTCGATGGTTCGATTTTCGCTTCATTAGATTCCACATTGATTGTATTTTCGACAAGTTGTTTTAGAGGTTCGATAATTGGTTTAAAGTGCCTCTCCAATGCGACGTCTTCCTCCATTTGACCGGTTTTTAAAGAACGATATTTTTTGCGGATTGATTCGCTCGTTTTTACAATCTCTCTCGCAATCTTCTCACGATCGTCACTGTCAATCGTCGTCGTCATGTTGCGCTCGGACGAAAATTTTTAGACGTTGCTCGATCGATGTATCGATAGCGACTAACCACTTTACGGTATTGCAAAATCGTTAAATCCTTTTCGATATCGTCCATTAGTCTGTAAACTGTCTTTATCAATCACTACAAATCCATACTCGTGTTGCCAACATTTCTGACAGAATGCGCGAAAATCGCCGTAAGACATGTCAGTATTTACATGATCGTTGTATACATGTTTCAAGTTTGTACCATCTTGTTTAAATAAAATCAGTAAATTTGCATTGTCCCGTATAAGATGCTTGGGTATCCTGGCATACGTTTGACAAAGATAGAAACAGTCGACGCTCGAGTGTCGACCCATTGCAAAGTACTCTCTTATCATATCTTGCTTATCGCATGCCACATCGTCAAAGATAAAAATGGAATTCGGAAGCGCCTCGCTCGGTGGAATAACGTCACTATTATTAGAGAATGTAAAATAACCAATTTCATCGATCGATAATAGCAAATTTTCCAAGTATCGATATTTCGGTTGTTGAAGTGATTTCGAGTATACGTACACATTCTCGAAATGTACACCGTGTGGACTTTCTATCAAACTTATCAACACGTTAGTCTTACCGCAATTCGAAGGACCGCAAATGATACCGCGTATAGTAGTCGGCAGCATGTTTCCATGCTTGCGTATTTCTTTCTCGGACATTACTTGTGTTTTATCGTCAAAATTTATCACTTTGATTATCGTCGCTTGTCGCGCGAACCGCATGTTTGCTCTCGCGAATCTCAAATCAGATTTTGAGAAATGAGTCATCGGGACCCTATTTATAGAGGCGCACCGAATCGAAACCGCTCAGTCTCAAAAATGTTTCTTCTTCTATCGGTTGACAGCGATATTCTCGAGCTTACCACCGAGCAGTTACAGATTATCCTCAAGATTGTTTTACTGCGAGACTTTGGTAGCTACGTGGAACAATTGTGGGACAAGCTTCCCGAACATATAAAAGCTGATTCAGAGGTTCAACAGTATCGTCGATGCACGCGACATTATAATTTGCCGTGCCAACAAACACATTTCGACGGTCCAACACCGTTAATAAAAGATTGTGGCAAATGCCAGCAAAAATTATAAGAGGTTGCGGTTTGTTAAATCGTGCGATAAACGCACTTCCTATCGAATTACATATTCCAGGCTATCAGTTTTGCGGACCGGGAACTCATTTGGAAACACGATTGGCTAGAGGCGATCGAGGTATCAATCCATTGGATGCCGCGTGTCGCGAGCACGACATAGCTTATTCCCAAAGCAACGATCTCGGTCAACGACACGTTGCGGATAATATACTCGCCACGAAAGCGCGAACACGTATTACCGCGAGAGATTCGACTCTTGGCGAGAAAGCGGCCGCTACAGCTGTTTGGGCGGCTATGAAAGCAAAGACAAAATTCGGTATGGGGATGAAAACCAAAAAGATCATCGATGAAGAAAAAGACTGCGAAAAAACGAATACTTCCTATAGCGAAGCGCGGTGGTATCTTACCCATTTTACCATTATTGGGAGTTCTCGGTTCATTGGCTGGCGGAGCAGCAGGAATCGCGAAGGCGGTGAACGATAGCAAGGCGGCGCAACGTCAGCTCGAAGAAATGCAGCGTCATAATCGCGCCATGGAAGGTCACGGTCTTTATCTCGCTCCATACAAGCGCGGACGAGGGTTCTCAACAGCGGCCAAGAAAAAAAAAACGTCAAAATAAAAATGCCTGCCGGTGTAACAACTAATGTACAATTGGAACAACTTGCAAGACGTATGCGTATACAATTTTTTAGAGGTGTTTTCATGCGCAATAATTTACCGATAAACGGTATACAGCGAAATGAGAGCGGTATCGTCAATTTGGATGACGTTGATGGTTTCGGTACTCATTGGGTTGCGTATGCAAAGAGGGGAGATCGTGTAGTATATTTCGATAGTTTTGGAAATCTTCGACCGCCCAAGGAATTAGTGCGATATTTTGGACAGAATGTTGCAATAGAATACAATCACACGGCCTATCAAAATTATAATCAAAATATTTGTGGACAATTGTGTCTTCGATTTCTTCAAACGGTCGATGATCGATATGAATTTAAAGCCTGACGATTCACCGTCGCGTCACAGTATTCGTACGACAGTTTTCCAGCATGTCACTCACACTTACGTTGACCGGCAAGAGTAGCGTTCTTGCTGTAAGCTACTTTCCGGCTATAGATTTAAACGATGGCGATTACGAGCTTGGTTTAACGGATTTTGAAACTTATCATACGATATCGAACGTGAATTCTTGGAATAATAAATTTTATTTTGATAACGACGATAAGGAAATTACGATTCCCGAGGGATCGTACGAATTACACGCAATAAACGAATATCTCCGACGTGCAATTTTGCGACATCGACGCGTAGTTGATTCCAACGATATTGTTGATGGCGAAGAACACGATGAATATCCACTAATGCTTCGCGCTAATCATAATACACTAAAAAGTGAAATCAAATGTGTCTATAGAATAAATTTTAGTAAACCGGGCAACGTTGGATCGTTGTTGGGATTCTCGTCGAATCGTATATTACAGCCTCGGAAATGGCACGAATCGGATGTACCGATAAATATTATTAGCGTAAATATTATTCGTATAGAATGCAGCGTAACCACTGGCGCGTACAGCAATGACAAGCGCGTACACACGATACATGAATTTTCACCGAGCGTACCGCCAGGTTATAAGATATCGGAAACGCCAGCACAGATCATTTATCTACCGATCGTCTCACGGAGCATTACTGATTTAACAATACGCATTGTTAATCAAGAAGGACATTTGCTCGATTTTCGAGGAGAGGAAATTACCGTAAGATTGCATATACGGCGGCGGCAAAAATAAAGCGTTTGACAAATGAAATGCTTGTGTTGAACGAAAGCACGGAGCACGCGAGAGACAATATCTTTACGAGGGACAATATTTTTGCGAGTAGGCGAGTGACTGCGGTATCGGGTGACAATAATCAGATATCTGGTTACGCTAAAAAGAAGCTCAGCGCGTTGAATCGCGAGTTTTTAAAATCATTGGGATTCGTTGTACGAAATACTTGAACGATATGATTGACATCTTGAATATCGGAGGCGAGCCGATCTTTGACGATCGTATCGTCAAGATTGAGACTCATACGTACAATCCATACGCCAACACAACGCTTGGATATAGCGACGAGATACGGATACCGATACAACATCAAGATTTGTACACGTTACCATGTGAAAGTTTTCTATACGTCGAGGGAAAGTTGAGGGTGCGTAAAGTAGATGAAGGGGCAAGAGTGGTATTGGGAAACAATTGTGTCGCGTTTATGTTTGATGAACTTCGATATGAACTCGACGGTGTGGAGATTGACCGCAACAGAAACGTTGGAATAACTTCCACGATTAAAAACTATGTCTCTCTAACAACCGAGAAAGGTAAAATCTTGGAGAATGCTGCGTGGAATATGTCGCATAATGCTGCTGAAGCTTACTTCATTTTTTGCGTGCCGCTAAACATACTATTGGGTTTTTGCGAAGATTATAAGCGAGTTGTGATCAACGCTCGTCACGAATTAATTCTGATACGTTCGCGCAACGACAACAATTGCATATTTGGACATGCTTCGGCTGAAGCTGATATCGAATTATTCAAGATACAATGGCGTATGCCTCATGTAATATTGAGCGAGGTCAATAAACTATCCTTGCTACGCGCGTTGGAAAGCGGGCGATACTTGAATATGAGTTTTCGCTCTTGGGATCTATACGAATTTCCTCTATTGCATAATACGACCAAGCATTCGTGGACCGTGAAAGCCACCTCTCAGCTGGAGAAGCCGCGATACGTGATCTTTGCGCTGCAGACTGGCAGAAAAAATGCTGTGTCAAAAGATATTACTACATTCGACGACTGCAAATTGACCAACGTTAAACTCTATCTAAACTCGGAATTTTATCCCTACGATGATTTAAATTTAGATTTCGATAAAAATAGATTCGCCCTCTTGTTCGATATGTACTCTCGTTTTCGCAAATCTTATTACGGATATGATAATGATGATGTGCTATTAAACATTTCAAAATTTTTACATTGCGGTCCTCTCGCGGTAATCAATTGCTCGCGACAAAACGAGTCTGTCAAAAATTCCACCGTGGACGTGAGATTAGAGTTTGAGTGCAAAGAGGATATACCTGCAAATACCACCGCCTATTGTCTCATCTTGCACGATCGCGTTGTCGAATATTGCCCATTGACCAACGTAGTTCGTAAAATTACCTAGATCAGCAAATATCTCCTCCAATGTCAAAAATATATAAAAATTGAGATTCTGACGATCGACAGCAGTCGTACATCGTTCTTGCAATCGTACAGTAATATTATCAGCATGATCGCGCCAACGTTTGTGGATTTGCAAGGATTCATTATCGGGAGAAACTTTGTTGTGAAGAAAGTAGCGATATTGAGAAATGGATGTGTTCTTTCTCACTACTTTTTTGCAAGTCCCGTACCATGGCGTGCGCTTACAAAATCTGAAAAATGTCAAGCTTCATGGCTAATCGGACATCACCATGGGCTTCAATGGGAGGATGGAAACGTTCCATACAGCTTCGCCAGGCGTTTGATTACGAGAGCTGTGATGGGTGCGACGGAAGAGGAAGATGGAGCATCTCCTATCGTGTATGTTAAAGGACACGAAAAACGAGAATGGCTGGCCGATATACTTGATGATGATGCGAGAAACGACGTTATTATTGAGACCTTGGATGCGGATTATGAAGATATCACTTCGTTAAATAAGCTAGATGTTACTAATACTATGCGCTGTGAAAAACATTTGAAAAATTGCGCTTTACAAAATGTATTTAAAATATTCAATTGGTGGACGAATCATCATAAAGATTCACCCAAACATTTTTTAGAATAAATTATTGTTAAAATATATTTTTATTCTGTTTTATTCTTCCCTTTTCCTCTTTCTTATCCCAGTATGCGAGTATTAAATTTCAGTACGTGACGTTAGATAGCGGCGTCAGCCACCTTATCAGATTACAGATGTTACATTTCAGTACATGCACATAGACTTTAAATATTTGAATGGTGTATAAATATTTGAATGGTGTATAAATAATTGTTTTGTCGTTCAAAGCCGTTCGATAGCCGTTCAATAGTCGTTCAATAGTCGTTCATAGCCGTTCGGTAGCCGTTCGAAAGCTGTTCAAAGCCGTTCGACAGCCGTTCAATAGTCGTTCAATAGTCGTTCATAGCCGTTCGATAGCCGTTCAAAGCTGTTCAAAGCCGTTCGATAGCCGTTCAAAGCCGTTCGATAGTGGTTTAAAGCCTTTCGATTGTGGTTTATATATAATATATTATTCATATTTAAAAGATGTTAACTGGGAACGTGCTATCTTTGTTTTCTTATCAAGAGTTGAGAGTAAGCGTTCTTCGTAAGTGATTCATCCCCTACTCTAAAATGTTCGAGACAATGTCTGCCCTGTCGTGGCTGTCACAACGTTTCGAGCAGTGAGCGACGAAAAGTTTGATTAAAATTTATTACACGCGAAACAAGTACAAGTCATGCCATCATTGATTGAATTGGTACTGCAAGGGGGTCGACCGAACGCGTCGTGGTGGGCTCACGACTTAGTGATGGGGCTATTGCGGGTTTTGCTGAATCTGGTGTGTTTCCAAAGAGTAAGTAATATATGCTTTATATTACATTATTTATTTATAATATATATTATAATTCGATTTAATTTAATTTATAGTATCAATATACGAGCGACATCCAGATCCCTGGATTGGTCAATATTGAACGCCGGCAATTTGTACCAGCGCTGCGCCGGCACGAGCGCGAGTTCCTCGAGGACGTATGGGAGGATAATGGCCCGGACGGTCTTCATTTAGACCTAAGACGTCTCTTCGGGCTCGAACCATATGAGGAACCCTATGTGATGGAAGAATCGTGGGACGAGCCTCCGAGCAAGAGGTCAAAGAATTAATAGTAAGTATCTTCTTTTTTAAAATTTATATTAGATTTATAAAAATTAAATTAATATACTAACAAGACTTGTATTTTTCTGTTTCAGATAGAGCGTCATCCTAACATATTATTATATATTATATATTATTATTATTTTTATTATTTTTTAAACACACACACACACACACACACACATATGGATTTATATTAAACATAAATTTTGAATAAATATTATTATTATTATTATATTTAAAAAAAAAATGTTTATTATTTCTGCGCCTCCTTCTCCCACGTCCATGCATGCTTCGCGCTGTCTCTCTCTCTCCATGCATGCGAACGTCATCCTTTTCCCACGCCAATGCGGACGCTATCCTTTTCCTTCACGCGTGCGTGCCTCGCGCTATCTCTCTCACATCGCCTTGCGAACGCCGTATCATCCGCGTGCATGCTTCGCGCTATCTCTCTCTCTCTCTCCCAAGTGCATCCTTCGCGCTATCCCTCTCCCAAGTGCGTGCCTCGCGCCATCTCTGTCCAACGTGCATGCAAACGCTATCCTTGTCTTACGCTCATATGGACGCCTCGCGCTATCCTTCTCCCACGCTCATAGAATATCATTAGCGCTATCTCTCTCACACCTACTCGCGGACGTCTCGCGACGGTTAGGTTAGCGGGTCCCTCGCCTATCGGTTAGGACGCGGTCCCCCTCCCCCTCTCCGCGGATCCCTCGCCCATCGGTTAGGACGCGGTCCCTCTCCCCCTCTCCGCGGACCCCTCGCCTACCGGTTAGGACGCGATTCCCCCGCGTGACGTCATACCCCCCGCGCCGGCCCCCCCCCCCCCCCCCTCAGAGGACCTGGGTTAGAACTCTCCTAGATACACTACTTCTTTTATATTCTTTTATAATAAATATTTGTTCTTAAATAAAACCTACAAATAATTGGTGGCTCAGCCGGGATTATAGCCTAGAGTGTAGTGCTAGCAGACCACCATAAGAAGTGCCTAAGAAGTTTTTAAGAAGTTTTCTAAGACATAACTATAATGACGGAATCAAGTGCCAGTGCAGCAAACGACGATCTGAATGCGAAGCTGACGGACATGACGACAGCTCAATTAAGACAAGAATTGAAATAACGAAATTTGAAAACGGCAGGACTGAAAAACGAACTCATCCTAAGACTGTTACCGTTTATGCAACTCGAGCGCGAACACGGTGAAACAGAACAACACGGCGAAGTTAAGAATAAAATTGATGAAGACGCAAGCAGAAAACAAGAAGACAGCAGCGAAAGCGACACAAGTCTGAGCGATGAAGATGAAGAGCCGATTGCTGAAAGAAGACAAAACGCAGGAAGGGCCCTAGGAAATCAATTATTAACATTCAGAGATGTTGAAGAATCTTTAGAGACATTCAACAGAGACGACAAGGTTGATGTGAAGATGTGGATCAATGATTTCGAAGAAATGGCTGCATTGTGCGAGTGGTCCGATATTCAAAAAGTAGCATACGCAAAACGTCTTCTTCGCGGGTCAGCAAAACTGTTTGTTAAACATGAAAGATGCACGAAGACATGGAAGAAGCTGCGGCGTGCATTAAAGGAAGAATTTGTTAATATCGTGGACAGTCATGCAGTACATCAAGAGTTATTACGACGAAAGAAATCATCCGACGAATCATATCAAGCATATATATATATAAAATGCTTGAAATTGCCGCGCAAGCCGACGTCGATACACCATCGGTAATTCGATACATTATCGAGGGAATACAAGACGATGCAGTTAACAAAACAGTGTTACACGGAGCAAAGACGATACGTGAATTAAAAGAAAAATTCACTCAATATGAAGCTATAACGAAGGAAAGAAAATTAAAGACGAAGCAGTCGAAGCCAGAGGAAAAGAAGAAGATGACTCAAGGGGACACGAATACAACGACGACGAAAAGATGTTTCAACTGTGGTAGCAGAGATCATTTGGGTAAAGTGTGCCCGATGAAAGACCAAGGCGCCAAGTGTTTCAAGTGTAATCAATACGGACATATAGCCAAATTGTGTAAGGGAACAGTGAGTGTACAGAAAGAAGCCGCGTGCGTAATTGTTAAGAACACACAACAAAAGCAGGTAAAGCAAGTAGAAGTCGCGAATCAATGTTTTGTTAGTATTATAGACACGGGCAGCGATTTGAGCTTAATAAATCGAGATTGTTACGAGAAGCTAGGTTGTCCGAAATTAAACAATAAAATAAATTTTGACGGTTTAGGCGCATTAAATAATAGTACGTACGGCTCTTTTGCAATAGATGTTGCTATTGACGATGAAACATATAAAATTGTATTTCATGTCGTTGATAATGAAATAATGAAACATGCAATCTTGATTGGTGCTGACTTTTTGAATCTAGTTGAATTACATTCGATAAAAGGTCAGGTAGTTATCCGAAAAATTCCTGAAAAATCAATTCACGCAAGTAGCACAGAGTTACCCAAGGTGTTAAAGGTTGATATAATAGAAAACGCAGATCCATTTGACTTTTCATATATCTCTGATAAAAACTTACGACGCGAAGTAGAAGTTATTGCAAGAAATTATGAACCTAAAAAAACGCGTGAAATCGGTGTTAAAATGACGCTAATTTTGAAAGATGATATTCCAATTTACCAAAGACCGCGTAGATTGTCTCCATCGGAAAAGGAAGAAGTTGATAAACAATTAAAAACGTGGATAGACGACGGTATTATAAGACCCTCTAATGCCGAGTACGCAAGCCCTGTTGTACTAGTTAAAAAAAAGAATGATGACACAAGAATCTGTGTAGACTTTCGAAAATTAAACAGGAAAATCATAAAAGATCATTATCCGTTGCCGCTAATCGAGGATCAGTTAGACCGGTTGCAAGGCGCGAAAATGTTTAGTACTATTGACTTAAAAAATGGATTTTTCCATGTTAAAGTGGCCGAAGAAAGTAGGAAGTATACTTCTTTCATTGTTCCAACAGGTCAATACGAATTCATACGGATGCCATTCGGGCTTTGCAATTCTCCGGCTATATTCCAAAAGTTTATAAATGCTGTATTTAAAGATTTAATTTCTGAGGGAATCGTATTAACTTATATGGACGATCTAATTATTCCTTCGCAGAACATTGAGCAAGCAATTGATAGTTTAAAACGTGTATTAGAAGTTTCAAGTCAAGCTGGTTTGCACATAAATTGGCAAAAGTGTAAATTTATTCAAACAGAAATTATATACTTAGGACATATCGTAACGGACGGAACTGTAAAACCCGCGGAATGCAAAACTAATGCTGTTATGAAATTTCCGGTCCCCAGATGTGTCAAAGATGTACAAAGTTTTATCGGCCTCACGGGTTATTTCCGTAAATTTATTTATCAATACTCAATGATAACACGACCGCTAACAAATCTTTTGAGGAATAATATAGAGTTTCGGTTTGGTAAAGACGAAGAACAAGCATTTCGAAGTTTAAAACTCGCATTGATCAATAAGCCTGTTTTAAAATTATATAAAAGCGGAGCCGAAACGGAATTACATACAGACGCTTCAAAATTTGGTTACGGTGCGATATTATTGCAAAAGGATTATTTAGACAATGCTTTCCATCCGGTCTATTATGCAAGCGGGAAAACTACTCCCGCTGAAGAAAAATATACTAGTTATGAATTGGAAGTACTTGCAGTCGTCAAAGCATTGAAAAAATTTAGAGTATATTTATTAGGCATTCATTTTAAAATTATTACCGATTGTAAAGCATTTACATTAACAATGAACAAACGAGATTTATGCGTCCGCGTGGCTCGATGGGCTCTTGCATTAGAGGAATATGACTATGAAATTCAGCACAGGCCAGGGAAAAATATGATGCATGTCGACGCACTAAGTCGAAATCTCCTCCCGGAAATTTTGCTTGTTCATGAAAGTAATGATAGTCTAATCGCTAGATTTAGAAAAGCTCAGAGTACCGATCAAGATCTGCAAAAAATCCTTAAACTAGCGACACTCAATAAAGTCGACAGTTATATAGTAAGAAATAATTTACTGTATCGAGATAATGATGGCGAATTATTGTTAGTAGTACCTAAGACGTTACAAAATTCGATAATTAGACAAGCGCATGAGCAAGGTCACTTTGGCGTTAATAAGACGGAAATGCTTGTACGAAGAGACTATTGGTTTAAGACTATGCGATCGAAAATCGAAAAAGTAGTAACGAGTTGTATAAATTGCATCCTAGCAGAACGAAAACAAGGTAAACAAGAAGGATTTTTGAATGTAATTGATAAAGGAGATGTTCCGTTACATACCTATCATGTGGATCACTTAGGTCCAATGCCAAGCACAAAAAAAAATTACCGTCATATTTTCGTCATAGTTGATGCGTTTAGTAAATTCGTGTGGTTATATGCTACGAAATCGACCGATGCTGCCGAAATAATCGACCGTTTGTGCAAACAATCCGTTGTATTTGGAAATCCGCGTAGAATCATATCAGATCGCGGTACGGCGTTTACATCAAGCGCGTTTAAAGAATATTGTACCAAGGAAAAAATTCAGCATCTTCTTATTACCACGGGAATACCTAGAGGTAATGGGCAAGTCGAAAGGGTAAACCGTACCCTTATACCGCTTTTAACTAAATTGTCGGCCCCAAAACCAGAAGAATGGTTTAAATTTATCGATACTGCTCAGAGATATTTAAACACTACGCCGAACAGAAGCACGGGCCGAACACCGTTCCAATTAATGTTTGGCATTCACATGCGATTAAGAGGAGATACACAAATACGCGAAATGATCGAAAGCGAATGGGCGCGAATGTTCGAAGAGGAACGCGATGATATCCGACAGGAAGCCAAAGAAAAAATAGCCGAGATCCAAAGAGAAAATTTAAAGACTTTTAACAAAAAACGAAAAGTAGCATTAAAATACGCGGACGGAGATCTTGTCGCGATTAAGAGAACTCAGTTCGGTCCGGGACTTAAATTTCGTAGTAAATTTTTAGGCCCTTATCGTGTAACTAAGGGAATGCGTAATAATCGGTATACAGTTGCGAAAATAGGTGAACATGAAGGACCGCAAGAAACTTCTACGTCTGCTGATTATATGAAACCTTGGTTGCATTTCGATGATACAGATGAACTTGAAAGCGAGGACGAAGAAGGAACCGAAAAATAAAGAATAGAAAATCACAATTAACATTCGAGGACGAATGTCTTACAGGACGGCCGAGATGTAGGATTTAAGTACGTATTATATGTACCGACATGCGTAGTATCGCATTCGATATTGCGGCTAGATCATAAAGTAGCGACGAATCCTTTAGCGAGCCGCCGCTAAGAGAGATTTTTGTTATCGCGTGCGCACTCTTTGATTTTGACGTATGCGGCTAGATCATAGGGTAGCCGCGAGTCCGAAAAGATAAGCGCTACTCTTCTGTCGGCGTCCTTTACTCTCCCGGCATAAAAGGACGAGCAGCAGCGAGCGGCAGTCAGTCCTTCGCCGTCAGTTAAGAGTTGTACTACATTCGTATATTCCTTGTATTCTTAAATCTTTTATATTCTTTTATAATAAATATTTGTTCTTAAATAAAACCTACACTATTAATGTACGTTTGCAAATTTAAATGTTAGATATGCCCAGTTGGTTCTTTTTCTATGTTATTTTCTGAATTTAATGCTAAAAAAATTTGTATTACTTGTAACGAAGTGACTACTATACAGAACTTCTCCACTGTGACATTCATTAAAGATCAAGTAGACTCATTTGTCTGCGCAACAGTTAGGCTACGTTAAATTAGAGTTAGATAATTAAACTTATTGTTGGGCATAATAAGCAAGTGATAAATTTATAATTCAACCATGAATGATAAATATGAATATAATTTATATCATAATTTCTAATATATTTTAAATATGAATATAATTTATATCATAATTTCTAATATATTTTTATTCTGTGTATTTTAGTAATAAACATTTATATAAGTAAACATTTTATAAGTAATAACAATAATAGTAACAATGTAAATTGCAAGGAAAATTTAATATAAATTATTTAATTAAATAATCTGTATTGTTACGTCCTGGCGACTCTACGATTCCTTCCTTCCGCGACGTTGCGGTAACGATCGTCAGTTGGTGGTAAGAATGAATCGTTCAATAAACAAAGCATCTTGCGCCATACGTTTCTTTTAAACACTCATTTGTCAGTAACTACATCCACGTGTATCCGTGGGAAAGACACAAGAAAATCGGTGATGGAAACCATGCCGGTCTCCTCGAGATAAGTAAAAAATAATAGCTACCCCAGTAGAATTTTCCGGCGGAAGAACAAGGAGATAACAAGAACTTTTAACGAAATGTCGACAAAAATAATTATAAAGAAGTAAGACCCTTTTCTAATAAGATCATGTGCGCGAGGGTCCGCCGGAAAAACTAATGTTTAAGGAACTTTTGAACTGATATCGAGCTCACCAACCGACGATCAGCACGGGTAAAAATATGAAAATAGAAGACACCCCCTGCCGAATGAGGACATTGGCACGATTCTAATTCGTTAAAATCTTGAAGAATCCCTACTTTTCCATAATTTTAATTCGTTGAAGTTTTTGAAAGATCCCCACTCTTAAAATTAGAAGACGCCCTCAAAAAGGGAATTATATAAAAAAGAACTCGTAAGACTCGAGGACTTATTATTCAACTCAAATCAGTTCCGGGCAATTAGTCTCGTGTGTGCGCATAAAAAGTAAAAATCGTAATCAGAAAAGAAAAGAGTGAGCCGCACAGCAGTACATCCAAGCGAAAGACGTCAAGTTTTGTCAACAATCAATCTACCAATCGAAATTCAGCAGTAAAAGTAAGTCTCCAATAACTCAGTTTTAATTATATTTTATTCCCGCAATAAATAACGTTTTTCGCTGGTTCCGTAGTGAGAACCAGGTCGGGAAAAAATTACGAATTGCGACCCACCACCGCAAAGCAAGTCCGTTCCGCGAGTCAGAAAACTCGAACTTCTTCAGATTTAAATTCAACCGTAACTACTAGTAGTAGTAATGATTACCGATTAAACACACACATAGAAACAGTCATTGACTTCTCCCCTAGTTATTCTTCGATATATCCTTCTGAACCACCTTCTCCCGAACCCCCGCTTTCCCCCCGATCGTTCTCCTCTTTGTCAATGATCATCCTTGATAATTCACCCCCTCCTTCCCCTCTCGAATCCGACGAATTCGAGAAAGCGTTGGAAGAGTTCTGCAATGAACTCCCTGACCTCGATGACGAGTTATCCTACTAATCCTAGAATTATGAAATTAGACTCCTAGTATTCTTTCACACTCTCACTCACACAAATTGTTTTTTCTTTTCTAACAGATATATTATTGTATTAACCAGTCAGTAGTTCAATATTAACAATAGAATCTTGCCTCATCATTCTGACTGATGTCCTCCGTACGATTGTGAGACCCGCGAACAAATAAACACACATACACACATATTAAAATAACTATTGTTCTTATCATTTCGATATAATAAATTTATGTATACCAACGTAATTTAATTTATTATGAATAAATTTGTATTTTAATTTAAACCAAATCTTTATTAACCCCCTCTCATTCCCAGTCCGAAGATCGCACTTGGTCCAATCCCGCGTAATAGAGATTAAATTTTCTTACCAAAAAGTGATCGCCGAGTGAACTTCCGAAAAGCAGAGTAATAGCGACCCGAACGGTCGTTTACCTGATTTTCGGACCGTCAAGTTCGTTTGATTCTAACGCTTCGAGACGTTTGACTTCGGGATCATAAAGATAGTGATTGCGTACTGTCTCATCCTTCCTCGAGTCTGGACATAACAGTATGTTCGAAGAAATAAAAGCGAAAAAAGGAAGCTTTTGCAAGCTTTATAGTTTCAATTTTCCCGGGTACAGATAACGACAATTGCTTTTTTCAAATATAGTAGGTCCTGTTGTTTGAAAAAAAGATCATCGTACTTATCTGTACCAGGGAATAGAAGCTTCTTTTTTCGCTTTTATCTCCTCGAAGATACAGGTATTTCATGAAGTTTATATTCAATTTTCCTTGCTATTTAAATTATTACTATTATTTATAAATGTTTATTACTAAAATACACGGAATAAAAATACGTTAGAAGTTTTGATTAAATTATATTTATCATTAAAGCATATAAAAGAGGTTATATATAATCGCGTGTATGGTATTTTATATCTATCACTTGCCCATTATGCCTAACAAAATAAGTTTAATTATCTAATCCTACTTTAGCGTAATCTAACTCTTGCGTATATTACAAATATCTTTTTTTATTTGTTACCCTGTAAACACCAATAGTAACATAACATCCATGATATAATTTTTCATTCGACAAAATGTAATCGTAATATATGTTATATGTAACAGTTATATCGTTGAGTGCAAAATTATAATTTTGATGTTATTTTACTGTTATTTACGGAAATGTTAAAGGTTAAAATACGACATAAGATCTGAAATTCGTCAACTTAATAATTATTGTTACATATCGCATATCATGAATTCTTTGTAATAATTATTTGTATAATTTTGATATTTTTATGAGTTTATTGTGATGTCGTGTTTCTTTTTTGAAGTTTAATTGTGTTTTTACAAAGATGTCTTTTGCTGTGGTGATATTTGACGATGGCAATAATGAAGTATCTGAAGTACCTAATAATTGGTTGATTGACAAGAGAGGTGAAAATTACTGCTGGTGGTCATCTGCTCATATAAAAAATTTAATATCATTAATAACAAATCGTGTTAAACTAAATGAGTTTACCTGGTCTCTATTGCATGTCACAGTGGAGAAATACTGTAGTAAGTATCTTTGATAAAGTGTAAGTATGAATATACATTTAATACATTTGATTTTCGTTTTATTGCTTTTTCTAGATACCATAGAAAAAACTCGAAGAATTGCTGAGGACTCTCAGTATAGCAGTACAGATGAAGCAGAATTAGGAAAAGGATATCGAAAACACAGACATGCAAAAAAATATTTGAGTATATCTTCTTCTGATAATGAAAGTAATGAAGAGATTGCTATTTCAGAAAAAAAACAAAAGGACCGAATTGCCATGTATTCCACCGCTTCTTGTGCAGCATTACAATAATTTTAAAAATCAGAATATAACTACAAAATCAATAAGATCGTCTCAGTCAAATCATGATTTGGAAGCATCAAATAAAGAACAAGAATCAACTTCATCTATATTAGTATAATGAAAATCGTGATGAAATAGATGTCTTTATTAGTATTTTGAAAAGAATAGAAGGTTTGTAACCAAAATTAAAAAATTATTTTTATTTGATAATTTTATATTATTCATGAGAGACTATAATTTTATTTAACACAGAAAAACTGGACAATCTAACGAGAATGTGTGCTGTTTTTTCAATTTGATTTTAATAACATATAACAACGAGTGGATCGCATTACACCTATTGTAAAAATTTGTGGTCCTACAGAAAATATAAGAAAATTGCTATCATTGACGTCAATCGAAGAAATTAATAACTTTGACAGATTCTTGAAAGAAGAGAAAAATCTCGTTGAACATGTAAATTGAAATGATAGTTCATATTTTAGTAAACTTATAAAAATTAACAATTTTCATTATAAATCCTCGGTTTTTCATTAAAATATGTCTTTATTACAGAAAACTTTTATTGGAAAAATTAGTAGACATTCAGCTCGTGAAAATATTAAGCGAGTATTGTCTTCAATATTTGATGACAAATTAGCAAAACAATGCTCTCTGAAAGGAAAGAAAAATAATTACGGCATTGAGAAATTGGCCATACTAAAAATCATTAAAGGTATGACGATATTGTCGGCTTAATGGTAAAACACATTAAGTCGAAAAATCAAGTGATGATTTTAATTTATTTGAAGTGTCCTTTTTTCACCACTATCACTCTTACAATAAACTTTAGTTATTAGGCCATTGAATAACCACAATTTTAATAATAGTAGTGACTTGGAGATGGATGAAGTTGGCCCCACAATATTAGAAAAAATTAAGTTTTTTTATACGATTCGATTGCACATTGTTTGCACATGATTGCACATTTTTTATTTTTGTTTGCACACCTCTAATAAAATAGTCATCAAAAAAAAAAATTTGTGGGGGCACTTCACATTAGCCCCCCAATTTTTACAAAAATGATTTTCGATAGACCTAATCGATAAATTTCCGTTTATACATTTCAAAACAGTTTGAATTTTCGTTTGCACATTTCTAGAAAAAGAGTTATTCACAAAAAACTTTTGAAGAAGCCAACTTTACGTTAGCCTCCCAAATTTTATAAGAATAGTTTTCAATCAACCTAATCGATAGATTTTCGTTTGCACATTTCAAATCAATTTGAATTTTCGTTTGCACATCTCCAGAAAAAAGGTTATTTAAAAAAATAACTTTGAGAGGCTATCTTCACATTCAAAACAATTCAAATTTGGCGAAAATCCTTTCGTAATAAGCTTAATTCGTAGATTTTCGTTTGCACATTTCAAAATAATTTGAATTTTCGTTTGCACATTTCAAAATAATTTGAATTTTCGTTTGCACATCTCTAGAAAAAAAGTTCTTTAAAAAAATAACTTTGGGGGGTTATCTTCACATTCAAAATAATTCAAATTTGGCGAATATCCTTTCGTAATAAGCTTAATTCGTAGATTTTCGATTGCACATTTCAAAACAATTTGAATTTTCGTTTGCACATTTCTAGAAAAAAAATTATTTAGAAAGATAACTTTGGGGGGTTTCTTCCTGATATTGACATTTTATTTTACCAATCAACTCTCTAAACAGCACTCCTTTCTTTATTATTAACCTTATATACTGTTCACTAATTATGTGTAACTGTTACAAATACGAAATTAATTGGAAAATAAAAACGATCGCACCGAAAAAAAGATAAAAAGCATAACAAAAGAAATGTATGTAAACGAAAACATTTTCTTTTTTTTGAAATATGCAAACGAAAATCTACAGATTAAGTTTATTACGAAAAGATTTTCGCCAAATTTGAATTGTTTTGAATGTGAAGATAGCCCCCTCAAAGTTATTTTTTTATATAACTTTTTTTCTAGAGATATGCAAACGAAAATTCAAATTGTTTTGAAATGTGCAAACGGAAATCTACGGAGTAAGCTTAATACGAAAAGATTTTCGCCAAATTTGAATTGTTTTGAATGTGAAGATAGCCTCCCAAAGCTATTTTTTTAAATAACTTTTTTTCTAGAGATGTGCAAACGAAAATTCAAATTGATTTAAAATGTGCAAACGAAAATCTACGGATTAAGCTTATTACGAAAAGATTTTCGTCAAATGTGAATTATTTTGAATGTGAAGATAGCCCCCCAAAGTTATTTTTTTAAATAACTTTTTTTCTAGAGATGTGCAAACGAAAATTCAGATTGTTTTGAAATGTGCAAACGAAAATCTATCGATTAGGTTGATTGAAAACCATTTTTATAAAAGTTGGGGGGCTAACGTAAGGTTGGCTCTTTCAAAAGTTTTTTGTGAATAACTCTTTTTCTAGAAATGTGCAAACGAAAATTCAAACTGTTTCGAAATGTGTAAACGAAAATCTATCGATTAGGTCCATTGAAAATCATTTTTGTAAAAATTGGGGGGCTAATGTGAAGTTGGCACCCCTAAAATTTTTTTTTGAATAACTTTTTTACTAGACGTGTGCAAACAAAAATAAAAAATGTGCAATCATGTGCAAACAATGTGCAATCGAATCATATAAAAAAACCTAATTTCTTCTAATATTGGGGGGCTAACTTCATCCATCTCACGTGTGCGGGTCCTGATCCCACCGTGACGTAGCTAGACGTTAGATGCTTTGAATTCTCGGATTGCTGGCTCCTTGCCCCTCGGCGGTCATCCTTGATTGACGATGATATTTTCCGTGATGTTTTACTGGCTTCCCGCTCTTTCTTCCGGTGAGGCTTCCAACTCAAATCATCATACGAAAAGAAACAACAAACGGAATTAATATTAAGCACAAAATCTCGATTAATGACGCCTCTCTGGAGGTAACGGTACGGTTCTCGCAATTATTCGACTGGCGCGGCCCTTTAGTCCGCGCTTTTCGATCGGAGAGGGACTCGGCGGATGCGCGCGAGACAGCGTCACACTTGATAATTCCATCTATTTTTAAAACCTTTAACCGTAGACCATATCTTTGAGAGGTCCTTTTGTAAACTTGAACAAAAGTCTCGGAATGAGACTTTTTTAATTTTCCTAAGACCTGAGTGAGCTTTGGCTTTGCATTTTTTTAAATTTATAAAACTTTCCCATGAACGATTTCTCTTGGAATTTGTTAACGCATTTTTCCTAGCGCTAATCAATCCATCACATTCTTCATTCCACCATAAACATGGTAGAGACTGACGAATATGTCGAGAGAAATTCTTTTCTTCCTTACGTCTTTTTCCAGGAGTAGCATCCTTGACTGCATCTAGGATGATATTCATAAGAGCGTTAAATCTCGTTAATATATTAGGGAAATTTTCTTTTAAACATAATCCTGCATTAAACGATGATTCGATCTTATCCTTAAATAAATTCCAATCAGTTTTGAGAGAGTAAAATTTGGAAGGTTTCTTAAATAAAGTATAAGAAGAAATCCAGGAATTCAATGAAATAGTGATTGGAAGATGATCACTTCCCCAAGTATCATTACCTATGGACCACTCTAAGTTCAAACAGAATTCGAGCTCGAGAAAGAAAGATCGATACATGATTCAGAAGCCGGATCAATCGAACTACAAAATGTGGAGGAACCAGAATTTAAACATACAAACCTTAACTCGAGCAAACTTTTCACTATAGAATAACCCACCGGACAACATTTGTCATCACCCCAACTAGTGTGATGAGCTTTGAAATCACCACCAACGATGCATTTATCTTGAAATTGATCGAAAAAGGACCTCCAGTCGAGGATTCCTATTCTAGGACTATCTGATGGTCTGTAACATGAAACAATAGTTAGTTTACCGACGGAACCATAGATGTCCGCAGCACATACTTCTAAAGAATTATTATAGTCAAATACATTTTTAATATTATATTTGAGACCTTTTTTAATAAGTATTGTAACTCCTCCGCCTCTACGATCTATTCGATCTTTTCTTATAATATTGAAACCTTTGATAATTACAAAGTCGAGACAGGTTAACCATGTTTCGGACAAAATTGCAATATCGAAGTTTATAATTTGATATGAAAACTCAACTATCTTTGCTTTGAGACTTCTACAATTCCATTGTAAAATTTTCATGGTATCGATTTAGTGGTCTCCTCAGAAGGAGGGAAGGAAATAAGAGACACTTTAGAATGTAATGTTTTAAACCACGTTTCTCTGCCAGGGAAATCTGGTAGAGAATTTTCAATAATACTTATAATAGCTTTAACAATTTCTGTCATCTGTGATGTTTCCTTGGGGGGGGGGACGATTCACATTCGATCTTGACTGCTCCGTTGAGGCCTTCCTGGCGTGAGAGTATCTCCCTTGAGATACGAAATTCTTGAGATCCTTGGATTGAGGAAGAGTTGAGAAATGTTTTACCGACATGATAGCAACAGGTGGGTTCGATGATTGCGAGGAGTACGGCGTGTTGTTGGGTAGATCATCTACCAGTTTCCTGATTTCCGAAAAGGAGATATTGTCTATAGTCATGGTTTTCAAGATATTAGAATGTCTAATATAAGCCGGACAGCTTTTGTCTAATGTGAAATGAGGACCACCACAATTTATACAATGCTTCTCCGCCGTACATCTATTCTCTTTACTGATATTATGGGCTTTTCCACAATTAAGGCACTTCTCTTCTTTTTCACACGTTTTATTCATGTGACCAATAGAACCATATTTGTAACAGATCCTTACTGAAGGAATATAAGGATGGACTGGAATGCTGATTCTCCAGATTTTAATGAAGTCTGGCAATACTTGAATTCAAGACAAACACTGTTCGAATCCTCCCATTTGCCTGACATTCTATTACGACGTTTAAGGCAAAATGATTTTCTGCAATGAAATTATTTTCACAATTAACGAGAGCTAAGATTTCTTCTAGCGTGCAAGGGAACTCCCTGAATAATTCCTTTACGTTTCTTGAAGAATCTTGGGATGTAAGTGTTGCGCAGAGTTAAATAAATGATTACACTTTATACTTTTGTTGTTAAATACATATAATTAATACTCAATATAACAGAATCAAGAAAATGTGTGACTGAAAAGATATGAGCACAGAAAGAATGATTTTACACACTGGAACGTAACGTGACGAATAAGAATAAAATAAATTGAAAGGAATGTAGAGTGCAGCACACGACTCTAGGGAGTAAGCACGACGCGCATGTGCGAACATAGAAGCGCTACAAGGTGTCATATTTAACAGTAAGCTTCGATCTTTCTTTCTTTCAGATACTTGTTCTGGATAGCCAGATTGGCTTCCGTAACAGAATTAAAAACAAGCTTCCAGCAGGACCTTGATATCGATGACATGTCCGTTAACACCAACCACAAACAATATTCTGGCCAGTTCGAGAATTGGAAGAGATCTGGAGTCCTTTTCCGCTTTGCTTACGTTGAGGAAAATACAAAGAAGCCCTTTGTCTTTAGAATCGTACAGCTCATTTTGAGCTGTCCATATTAACCTCAACTTTTTGTATTTCCGTATTATTGATTTTTGCTGGACCATTTGGATTAGTATTACTATTATCTGAAACTTTCCTCAATTTCTTGCTGCTTCGTTTTACTTTCACAATTGATGAAACACCGTTAATTTCTTCAGGATTATTCATTTTCAGATCAATGCGTGTGCACGTGCTTGCACTTTCGCTTCCCGATGTCGAATTTTTTAGAACCCGCTTGGGTCTTTGATTTTTCTTGGACTCCAAGTCCATCGTCAATTCTGCTACTTACATTGCTTTGATACGTTTTAGAAGCATCAGATATATTAAGCACTTTACTGGCAAACTCTTCGAAATCTTGCGAGCGACGAGCCCTCTCCTCCCCTTGCGTCTCCGGTATGATGCCGGATTTCGTGAAAACTACTAATACGCGAATACAAAAGACAGAAATAATAACTGTATGGAAACTTAAAAAAAAAAGAAACCGTTTGCGCACTTGAGAGAGGTTTTGAATTCTGACAGACAGGCTGCTTTTGCTCTGCTACCACCGCTACCACTCGGTCATTACCTATATTACATCTAGTAATAAAAACAACTCCACATTCGGCCTCCTTGTTTTTATCGACTCGTTATACTTATGAATATCTTGATGTTTTTCAATAGGTTGGGCCCAGTCAATGGTTTTGTTAGACAATCTGCTGTCATTATCTCGTGTGATACATGTGTTACCTTTATATCTTCCTTTTTTTACATCTTCTCGTATGTAATGCCATTTCCGATTTAACATCTTAGACTTTGTCTTAAAGCTACCTCCATTTGCCAATCTAACTGCATTTAAATTATCACATCTTATTTCTATTTTTGTTCCTTTTGACAATTATATCTCTTCCAGTAATCTTTTACTCCATATTACTTCTTTCAATCCTTCCATCATCGCTTCTAATTCGCTCTCGGTTGAGGATAATGCAACCATTGATTGTTTTTACTCTTCCAATGAATCAAATCTCCATTTCGATATATCAATAATCCAGTAAATGATTTAGCATCTCTTATACTGTTCCACGAAGCATCAGTTTCACATTCAATTCCGCTAAAGGTATTCCTTTTTCCAAACTCCAGATAATACTCGATCGTTCTTTTTCAGTATCATATAATTCGTTTCAATGCTGCCATATGCATTACTCTTGGTTCATTATTGAATTGTGACAGACAGTTTCATGCAAATGATAAATCAAGGTCTTGTGTGCACTCTCAGATGCATTAGTCTTCCTTGTAGCTCTTGATATAGTTTAGTGTCACATCTTTCACTTCCTTCATATTCATCTAATTTTTGATTTACATCAATCGGTGATCCAACTGCATTACAATCTTCCATCTCATACAACTCCAGTAATTTGTCGATATAATTCTTCTGATGCACATATATCCTTCCTTCTTGTTATTCTATGTGCACTCCTAAAACAGTCATTGCTTCTCCGAGATCTTTTATGTTAATTTGTTCTTTAATCCTCTTCATATAAGTTTTCTCAAATGCATCATTATTAGATACTATTGGCAAATCGTCCTCGTATATTCCACAAAATAAAAAATTATTTCCATTCATGACATAAAATAAACATGTATCTTCTTTAGATTGTTGTAGTCCGCTTTTAATCAATACTTCTATCAAATATTTATTCCAACATCTTCCGGCTTGCTTCAATCCATATATACTCTTATTCTTGCATACTTAATTCTGATTATTTCGATATCTATCCGGTAGTTCCATAAAGATTTCTTCTTTAAATCTTCCGTGTAGGAAAGCAGTCTCTACATCATAGATCTTTATTTTTCTCCATTTTTGTGCACTTATACTAAATAACAATCGTTTCAATTCTTACAACGGATGCAAATGTTTCTTCATAGTCCAGACGTTGCCTACATCCTAGCGCAACTAGTCGTGCTTTATATCTTTGCTGTCCAGCATTTGGATTCTCCTTTTTGCTAAACACCCATTTATTTTTCATTACCTTTTTATTCGGGCGCGGTGCTATGTCCCATACATTATGTTTCTTCATTGATGCTAATTCCTCATTCATAGCTTGTCTCCAGTCTTCTGAATTTTCAGATTTTTGTGCTTCTTTTACATTTCTCGGTATTTCCTCATCCATGGATAACATCGCTGCTTGTTGATATTTTAGTCTTTTAGATCTTCTTAGATTCTGTTCTCGAGATTGCTGTTCATCTTCTTGTCGTTGTAACTATCTTCGCACTTCCATTGTTTCTTTCGTCGTTCCTTTTGGTCTTCCTTTATTTTTCATTCTTTCACATTGTCCTTGCAATTCTTCATTATCGCTTTCGTATATCATCTTCATTATAATTTTCTAATATAGCATCTTCATACTCACTGTTTTCTGTTTCGGTTCTTCTTCCTTCATCATTTGCTTCTCCCTCATCAAACTGTTCCATTTCATCATCTTCATCTTCATTTTTTGAATCTAAGCCCACGATGACTAAATTTTTATTATTTGTTTGATTACTCTCATGCCATTCTTTTAATAATTCATATCCAATCTTATTCTCATCAAATTTAACATCGCAATCACTTCTAATCTTGCTTGTTTCCGGGATATATACTCGATAAATATTATTTGCTGAATAACCCACAAATACTCCCATACGGAACATAACATTGGAAATTATGTCAGCAGGTTTTGTAATATTTCTGACAGCAGATTTGACAGCAGATCAGTAGCAGAAACCGAGCAGAATTTGCACAAAATTATCATAGCAGATTGGCAGCAGAAACTGAGCAGGATCTGCGCAATGCAGTTTAATGTCAGATTGTCGGCAAAAATCGAGTAAGATCTGCGCGCGCGCAATCTGACAGCAAATGAGCAGCAGAAACCGAGCAACATCTGCAACTTTTAGCCATTTATATAATTTAATGAAATAGTATAGTTTATTCGCTTACCGCTATGTGGCGCACTATTCACTTTCTATACCTGTATTCAAGTTCTTGTCATGAGCGTATACAAAGCCTGCAAAAAATGTGGCTAATAACATATATAATTATTTTTATCAGTTTAATTTCTAATACGATTCCCGTACAGATGAATTGAGGAGGTATTGAACTGATTTTTGGAAAATCGAGCTAATAAATTTCCGATTTTCATTTATTCGGACAATTTCTGTCCAAGTAAGTGAAAATATTTCGTTATTATCTACTTAAGATTTAAAATAGAAATTAACTTCCATATAAATAAAATCTTTAATTTTATATATTAAATTTTCCTATATATTACTTATATATATATATATATATATTAAATATATTTATGTTTGTAACGTCCCGCTTTCGCGAGGCGAGGACGGATAACTCGGTCACGATCCTGGGCTCGTGAAAGGGGTATCGAGACACGAATGACACTATGTATTGGTAAAATATAATTTATTGTCTGAGTGTGTGTGTGTTATACAGCGAGAGTTGTGTAGGTGTACGAGGTGTGTGTGTGTGTGTGTGCGCGCGAATGTACAATATGAGTCTGTGTGCGTGCCGCGGTACAATGCACGTATGAGTGCGAGAGCGTATAATGTACGTGTACGTGTACGGATGTATGCGGATATATACCAAGTGTATGTGTGCGCGTCAGGGTACAAAGCACGGACGAATGTGAGAGCGTATAAGGTACGTGTGCGGATGTGTGTACGATGTGTATGTGTGCGAGTATGCAATGCCGGGGGTGCATCCAATGCACCGCGATTGCGCGCAGCGCGATTCGCGCTTTCGGGTATTCGATTGAATATCGATTCGCATAATCGCGTCGCATAAATCCGGCAGGAGCCGTTAGCTGTCGGATCGTGAGTTTCGGGTGCGCCGGTGGGCGGTCCTTATCCGCGCTTATCGATCCGGTACGTCGATCGGTGTCGCGGCAGGGCGCGGGTCGTCCTTCGGCGCGGGACTTATCGCTCCCGTAATAATGGCGCATCGGACTTAATTATGGCGGCTAACAGTCGGTCCGTCGAGATGTATAACGGTCAGATTTTATTCGCGTATCGGGATCGCGGGTGCGGATTTCGGGATGTATCGGCCGACGAGAACTCCCATCCGTGGTAGGGAACTCCCTTGCCACGAGAATGCTGCCGATGCACAAGGTGGACGGAAAGCTAGAGAGGGGCCGAGAACTCTCGGCTGGATCGAGTACGCCCGATCCCGTATACCTCTTATTTCTGTGTAAGGATCACTCTCAGAGATGCCGTAAATTCCCGGCGGAGGCTGGGTCCTCCCAACCCCGTGGTTCTTTCTCTGGTGAGCGGTTAAGGATCTCGGAATTGCTCAGGCGTTGTGCTGACTCTGGCGGATCGGAGGATCTGGTCTCGATAACCGAAAACGCGCTCTATTTATACTAATTTTCCGGCGCGCGCGTCTGCGTAATTCGCGTATTGTTCTAACGGTAACATCGTCAAACCGGCGCGCGCGACTCGGGTATTTTCGGTAACGGTCGGGTCGGTTACCCGAGTGCATCGCCGATTCTGGATGTTTGCGCGCGCCTAACAGCGGTTTGATAAACGCGTGTTTCGGTTACGTTTACAAATGGGCGCTCGGCGCCTCCGCATTTGCCCGACCGGTGTTCGTCGGGCGGCGGACTTCCGGAGGATCGGCGGCCGGGTAACGGTGGAGGGATGCATCGTTACATGTTATTAATACAAACATTTGTAACGGTTCACCTTTTCCGACGCCGATCAGGCTCGCCGGTGCCAGGATTCGGGAGAAGGGGGAAACTCTAATTCACTTTTCCTTGGTATAATCGAACGGTTTATTCCAATTTAAACAGTTAAACAATTAAAGCTATTTACATGAGCGGACGTGCAAGAGCGGTGCGCATAAGTACTCACAGGAGCAGCGTGATATAAGCGGGCGCATACAAGGCTCGAGAAGCGAGCGACGCTCATGCAGGCTAGATCTAGGTATTACGCGGTCGTGGTATTTATAATCAAGCGGCAGCTCTTAAGTACTACGAGGTGTCGCGTGGCCATTTGCTTAGGTTCCAGGCCTGTGCATCTTTTCCTGAGAAGGACTGGGCGCCAGTGCTCTTTGCAGCTTATCCTGACAAGGACTAGCGTGCGGTGATAGGATGCGGCCGTAGTGGGACACGTTCTTAAAGGCTAGGTGGACGCGGTATTTACTGAAATCTATAAGGCTAGATAAATGAACTCAAACAAAACAATTACAAAGAGCAGGTCTTACTTTCTATCTGGACGCGGAATATACAAAACGGTCTTACGGTCTATCTAGACGCGATATATACAAGACGGTCTTACAATCTAGAAGGATGCGCCGTTCCAGAAACCGGGAAGCCCGGCATAACCACGGGTAGCCCGTGACCTGGTTTAACGCGGGGTATCAGGATGCGCCGTCCCAGCAACCGGGAAGCCCGACATAATCATGGGTAGCCCGTGACCTTGTTTAACGCGGTGTATCAGGATACGTCCTTGCAGCAACCGCGGAGCCCGGCATAACCACGGGTAGCCCGTGACCTGGTTTAACGCGAGAGTCGGTTTCAGATCAGGAGTTGTATGTGACAGGACTCGGGATCAGAGCTGCCAGATCGTGGGAAATGGGAGCCCCCACCACTTACCACGGGACTTACTAACACAGACGTAGCCGCTACGTCATAGCGTGTACGTGTAGCTTCGTGCGTGGGGGCAGGCTATGAACAGCACTGAGCGATCACGAAAATGTTCGCCGCTCGCACATGTTCGGCCGTCGAATTTTTCTATTCGCTTGCAATATATGCATTTCCATGCAATATAACAGAATAAATGCAAATGGTAGAATAAATATAATTGGAATAGTAAAAGAATATTTATATTATACTAGAATATATTATAATAGAATAAATAAAATTTATCTTCCATTCTTTTATGTAAGAGAAATAACTTGATAATAAAATAATAAATATATATAAACTTAACAATAATTACATTTTTAAATAAAAAAACGGGGATCATAATTTATAAGGTATATTTAATACGTATTATATATGACTGACATGTTAGATTCAATATAATTACGCAGCTTTTAGGGAATATATAAATTAATAGAACAATAAATTTAGATAGACACAGATTATGTTTATAGCTGAGTGAAAAAATTATTAGAAAATATAAAATACAAAAATATAATAAATAAAATATAATAAAATATAAAAATACAAAATATAATAATAAAATAAAAATAAAAAATAAAAAATACAAAATATATAATAAATACAAAAATACAAAAAGGCTTAAGAAGCAAATTGCGGATGTACATGCATATATAAATTACAAATCTCGAAAGTTCTTAAGACTAGAATAAGAAATAAACAAATTTTCGAGAAATTCTTAATATTAAACGTTTCGATCCTCGACTGGACCCTCTTCAGTAAAAACAAATTGAAAGAACGAGAAAAGGTTCTTGTTAAGACTATTGTTGAAACGCATTTTAACAGCCAGCGTAAATTAAAAACAAAGATAAAAAGCTCTATATTAATCATCGACTGATGTGTTAATATTATATGATAATATTATTGTTGCATCTCTTCTTCATCGTCGTGTGAATGCAATGTTAAGTTGCTTTTTCGCTCAGGTATTGATTTTTTATATAAATTTTCTGTCATGTTGAGAGTTAGATGTTCATGTGTCACCGCCATAGTGCGAACAGTTTTATCATCAGCTCTTAAAGTGTATTTTATAATGCAAATTGAATTTAATGTCTCAATGGACATATTATTTCTTTTTCTTGTTTTTGCATCTGGAATAATGGAAAATACGCGTTCAGCTTCAGCGTTTGAGTGAGGAAGAGTTCTTACAATGCTTAAAAGCGATCGTAAATTTGGAAAACGAATATTTTCTTCGTCCGTAAAATACAAACCGATTTGTCTCCACATATCATCGAAGGATAATTTAGACTAGTCGACTTTTGTAGGTAGATCGATTTCATATAAAGATTTCCATTCATTTCGCACTTCATCTTCATCGACTAATTTTCCTAATCTGCGATTAACCTGCAGTACTTTAAAAACCGTTGACTCTCGATCACACTCAAACAATGCAGTTTTGTTATCGAAAACTGCAGCACAATGTAAAAAGTTATCGTCGATTGGAAGACGATCACGAATTTGTTCACATGCTTTTATATAAAATTGCAAACAATTTTCTCGAATAAAATCGACGTCTCTTTTAGGTAAAATTTTCTGATTTATTTGCTCTTGTAAATATTCTTTGCATTCAAAACCAAAATCAGTTTCCTCTAAAAGAAGATGATTGGCATGATCAGAAAAGTTCACGGTCCTAACAATATGACCAAACACTCCGGTTTTTAATAAAGCAGGCTTCATAAATTTTCTAAGAAACCAAAGTAGCAATTCGATTGAGGAAGGCTGCAGCTCGTGAATAATGGACTTCCTTGTCTGAAACTTTGCATTGTATTTATTGAACGTATCAAGTGCAAATTTAAGAAAGAAGAGATAAGCTTTCGTCGAAGGATTTTGAAAAATGGAAAGCAAGTTATCCGCAAAACGAACATTCTCAGATGCCTGTTTTATTAAAAAGTTGCCTAATGTGTTCCATATTTCCAAGATTCTCTGAATGCACTTGTGACGCGTTAACCAACGTGTTTCTGCATACTTTAAAATGCTCAAAGATTTATCTTCGAAGCACATCTGAAAATCTCGGAAAATAGCTGTTCTTTTTGGACTACTGTTGATAAATGTGGAAATGCCTTTAATAAAATGCTCACAGTCTTGAGGAATTATATCGCAGGCCGCTTTTGCTGCTAATGCTGAAGAGTGGCATACACATGGAAGTGTTACAAGGGTAATTGTTTCGAATAAGGCCTTTTCTGAATTTTGAGAAATATGATCGGATCTCTCGGTAAAACTCTTTGTTGTGACCCCAACAATGATAATCAGTCGGGGGAGCCCGACCCCCATCACCCCCAAAAAAACGAAAAACCCCCAAAATTACCGAAAATTAGGTAATTATGTACTATAAAGTCCACTCCACAACCAAACTAAATTTTTAGTTTTAAATCAGCAATAGGTTTGGGTTAGGTATTATCTTCCGGAAGTGAAGCCCCCCAAGGGGGGAGGGGGCGGAACCCACTGTGTCTGCGCATATACTTTACAAAGCAAAGCGAGGTCCACCCCACGATTGTTGTGTGAATGAGAAAGTGTATGCGTGGATGCAGTGGGTTCCGCCCCCCCCCCTACGGGGGGGCTCCACTTCTGGATGATATAACCTAACCCAAACCAAATTTTAGTTTTAAATCAGAAATAGGTAATTATCTAATTTTGGGTAATTTTGGGGGTTTTTCGTTTTTTGGGGGGAGGAGGTGATGGGGGTCGAGCTCCCCCGACTGATTATCACTGTTGGGGTCACAACAAAGAGTTTCACCGAGAGATCCGATCATATTTCTCAAAATTCAGAAAAGGCCTTATTCGAAACAATTACCGTTACAAGATTCGGACTTTTTTCTATCAATTTTGTTTTAAAAGAAGACTTTTGCCTATCATTACAGAGGCATTATCGCAACTAAGACCAACGATCAATCGAAGAGAAATATTCTATTTCAATAATTCGTTCTCAAATGATTTAAAGATCTTATTGGCAGAACAATCCGTCGCATTCAAGTGAATCATTTGTAATAATTCACATCTGACATGTTTTTGGTTCAACATAACGAACCATTAATGAGAGCCATTTATCGTTTGTTATGTCAGATGTTTCATCTTCGTAAATTGAGAATTTGTTTTCTCTCAATACTTCACTAATTCGATGTGTTTCTTGACGGCACACGACATTGTTAACAAAGTGTGTTAATTTTGTTCTTCCCAAAGACATTGCCTATAGAAAATCAGGTTCTTTCGCAATATCCTTCATGAGAAAAAGTAATTCGGATGAAATTGAAAATGGCAAATTCTTTTCAACGAAAAAGATTGCTAATCTTATTTCTGCGATCTTAACTCGTTTGTTAAAATCGAAATCTTCTCTTGAAACATGTTGAGTTTTTGATTGTTCTGGATTAATTTCTTCGACAGAAGAACTTTCCAGTTCCGAATAGTCCAAGAATTTGGATTTAATTTTTTCATATTTTCCAGATGATATGTGCTCTTCGAATGTTTTTTTATTTCTGAAAGACCACAAACTAATGTCGTTTGACAGGCTAAACAGAAAAATTTGTGAAGATCATCAGGAATTTCCTTCACCCAGATTTTCCAGGAAGGATTATCATCAAACCATTGATGTTGGAATCATTTCTGTCTACCCATCTTGAGTCTTTTAGCAGCGGGTTCTTGATCGCTCATTTTTAAATTAATAATGTTCGTATAACGTCACAATTTAAAAATATATAATAAATAAATAAAATAAAGTAAATAAATAAATGAAATAAATGAATAAAATAAAATAAAAAAATAAAATAAATTGTTCGGGAGTCGATCCCGACAAGGTCGCCCGAAACTGAGAGAAACGCTCAAAGATGAGCGAGAAGCGGTGTGTAACGCGAATCCGTAGATCCGCTGGAGGATAAGGAGAATGAGAAAGGAGCCGAGTGCAGATTTTAAGAAATGTTCTTTTTATTTTGAGTAATAGGAGCGAGCGACGGCACGTATTCCGCGAATCCGACGGATATCTTCAAAATGTCCTGTTAATGACTGCCTTCGACGCGTGTCGGAAATCTTGCAGAGCTTCTTGCTAGAGGCTCTCGCGAGAACGGATATCTTGCACGCGGACGCCGGGTGTGGCTTGGCGCGAGGCAGAGGACATTCGCGGAACGGTTAACGCGCGTCGACTCTCGGACTCCACACTCTTAACAATTAACTTTCACGATGTCTTAGCACTAACTGAATGAAGAATACAGTTTGAGATATGACCGAATTGACCGCCGCGAGAATATGAATGCGATCGTATGCGAGACAATTCGGACCGATTTTGAGACGAGTAAGCCTACTGCGTACGCGACACGATCGAGAATATGCGAAGTGCGAATGCGAAAAGTCGATGAATTTCGACCGGCTCAAATCGTTGTCGTAGGCAGACTAAATCGACCGATCGCGGAAACTCGCGCAGTGATGCCAGAATGGCCACGCTAGCAACACGCAACCGTAGTGAAGGGGATGACGCACACAAGCGCAAACCGCGTACGTGTGAGCTCGGCGCTTCGGCTGGCTTCGGATAGCAGAAGAGGACAGATATACTGTTTTCTGTCTCTCTCCTTCTTATCGAGCCGGCACGAAGACCGGGCGGTACACGTCATACGTCGCTTGGTCGCTTCTCGATTGTCGCTTCTTGCTATGCCTTAAATATTTTTTTCAGCCTTTTTGTATGAGATATATTATCTATTATATATCTATTATATAATATATTTATGATTAAGATACGTATATAAATTACTTAAAGTTTTTAATCCACGTAAAAATGCATTTTAAATCGATGATTTGAAAGAAGGAATATCCGTGTGGAGACAACAAAAGGAAAAATCATACATTTTATTGTACGAGAAATGTATCGATTTTCCGACAAATGATTAAAAATAATGAGAAGTACTATAAGAAATTTTAAATATTTAAAAAATATGTCATATAATAATATTTAACTTTAGTTTCTATACATACATATTTACAATATCATTACAATACACAAACGTATATACGGACCACATTTATACGTTTGTGTTGTTGTCAAACGATATTGAATGATGATTTTCCACACCACCTATATGAGGTACCACCAATGGCGCGTAAGATTTTTTTAACGTGGATCTTCGCCTGTAGCCATATCATACCACATTATAATATATAATATGCTGTATTGTATCTGTCATTTATAGAATATTTTTTGCACACTTGCTTTTGCAAATGTGATGTCAATTAGTGACAATAATTTTTTTACACACTTATTTTTGCAAGTGTGATGTCAATTAGTGACAATAATTTTTTTACACACTTGTTTTTGCAAGTGTGATGTCAATTAGTGACAATAATTTTTTTACACACTTGTTTTTGCAAGTGTGATGTCAATTAATGACAATAATTTTTTTACACACTTGTTTTTACAAGTGTGATATCAATTAGTGACAACAATTTTTTGGAACATTTGCTTTTACAAGTATGATGTCTATTACAGACAAAATTTGTTTTACAAACATATCATAACGCGAGGAAAGCTCTTCATTGTATTATATAAATAATAATACCCAATTATATTATTTATTTTATTTGCATATAAATAATAATGCCCAATTAAATAATATTATTTATTTTATTTTGAACGTTATTATTGCATATTAATAACCGAAGTATTAGCAATATCATTATCAGCAGCATATAGTGTTAAACTGCTCTTTTTCTTAGGACAAATAGAATATAATTTGTCTGACGACATGAGAGACAAATGGTTTTCATTTATCACCATATCTAAAACTGTTTCTTTTCTTGCTTTTAATGCTGATTTTAACACACAACTAGCGTTTATACATGCAGATGAAAGCTTATTTCTTTTTTTCGTTTTTAAATCTGATAGCAAAGAAAACATTATTTCTGGGTCGACATTTGAATTTGGAAGTGATCTAACAGCATTTAAAAGAGACTTCATATTGGGATATGTACGTTTTAAAATTTTTTTCCACATCTCATCAAAGTTTAATTTTGAAAGATGTTCTTTTTCTGCTGTTGTAAAATCTAGATGTAAAGTATGCCACTCTTTTTTTAAAGCATTTTCGTCAAAGCCACCGAAGGTTTGAGCAATAAAAGAAACATCATTAAATGATGTTTCTCTGTCAATACTACATAATGCTGTGTTGAATTGGAAAACTGTTAATTTACATAAAAATTTATCTTTAATGGGCAATCTTTTACTAATTTCCTCGGCAGCAGTCACGTAAAATTGTAGACAATTATCTCGAACATTTCCAATTATGTCTGCGCGTCCCTTTTTCATTAAACTTTCGAGATATTCTTCACATTCAGATCCCAAATTTATATCATTTAAAGATTTTTGGTTTTCTTTTTCAGAAAATTTAAAATCATTACATACATTTTTTACAAGCTCTGGTTTCAAAAAATGTTTGGAAATTCTTATTAAAAGTTCCAATGACTTTGGCTGCAACAAGTGAATTCTTGTTTCCACAGCTTGAAAAAATGCATTAAAAGAATTTAAAAAATTTAAAATATGCTTTAAAAATAACAAATATGCTTTTACATCCGGATTTTCCATCACAGATAATAAATTGTCTCCTGATTTAGATTGCGAGGAGTTTTCAAAAAAATAGCAAATTATATTAATAGTAGTCCTAAACGTGCTGCTATTTATGAAGAATTTACCAAATGTTTTCAGGAAACAAACCGTAAAATTTTAAGATTATCCACTACACGATGGCTATCTCACCATTCATGTGTTGTGAGACTTTTTGATTTTTGGGATACTACGAAGCTTTTTTTGACTGAAATGGTTATAAGTGAAAAATCTAAATCAGGAGACAATTTATTATCTGTGATGGAAAATCCGGATGTAAAAGCATATTTGTTATTTTTAAAGCATATTTTAAATTTTTTAAATTCTTTTAATGCATTTTTTCAAGCTGTGGAAACAAGAATTCACTTGTTGCAGCCAAAGTCATTGGAACTTTTAATAAGAATTTCCAAACATTTTTTGAAACCAGAGCTTGTAAAAAATGTATGTAATGATTTTAAATTTTCTGAAAAAGAAAACCAAAAATCTTTAAATGATATAAATTTGGGATCTGAATGTGAAGAATATCTCGAAAGTTTAATGAAAAAGGGACGCGCAGACATAATTGGAAATGTTCGAGATAATTGTCTACAATTTTACGTGACTGCTGCCGAGGAAATTAGTAAAAGATTGCCCATTAAAGATAAATTTTTATGTAAATTAACAGTTTTCCAATTCAACACAGCATTATGTAGTATTGACAGAGAAACATCATTTAATGATGTTTCTTTTATTGCTCAAACCCTCGGTGGCTTTGACGAAAATGCTTTAAAAAAAGAGTGGCATACTTTACATCTAGATTTTACAACAGCAGAAAAAGAACATCTTTCAAAATTAAACTTTGATGAAATGTGGAAAGAAATTTTAAAACGTACATATCCCAATATGAAGTCTCTTTTGAATGCTGTTAGATCACTTCCAAATTCAAATGCCGACCCAGAAAGAATGTTTTCTTTGCTATCAGATTTAAAAACAAAAAAGAAATAAGCTTTCGTCTGCATGTATAAACGCTAATTGTGTGTTAAAATCAGCATTAAAAGCAAGAAAAGAAACAGTTTTAGATATGGAGATAAATGAAAACCATTTGTCTCTCATGTCGTCAGACAAATTATATTCTATTTGTCCTAAGGAAAAGAGCAGTTTAACACTATATGCTGCTGATAATGATATTGCTAGTACTTCGGTTACTAATATGCAATAATAACGTTTAAAATAAAATAAATAGTATTATTTATGACATTATTATTTATATAATACAATAAAGAGCTTTTCTCGCGTTATGATATGTTCGTAAAACAAATTTTGTCTGTAATAGGCATCATACTTGTAAAAGCAAATGTGCAAAAAAATTGTTGTCACTAATTGACATCACACTTGCAAAGCAAGTGTGTAAAAATTTATTGTCACTAATTGACATCACACTTGCAAAAACAAGTGTGCAAAAAACAAAGTACTACGCACTTACAAATCGAGTTCAATTCATTGAGACAAAAATGAAATGAAACCGCGTACGCTTTCGGACAATGCGTTGAGTTACTAGCAATGAAGTTGTACGATGCTATGATTGAAGGAGAAGAGGACTTCTCACTATCAAAACGCGATTCAACACACGATTAAAAAACAGGCGTTAATAAATTTTCAAATTGGATTACGCGACGAATTAAAGGTACTCGTACGCGCGCAACGATATACGACGCTCCAAGAAGCGATAACGGGCGCGAGCGCTGAAGAAAAACTTATCGGACCAACGGCAAGAATAAGCAACTTCCCGAATAAAAATAAATACGAATCAAGCAATTCGCAACAGATTCGAAATTCGACTTCGCAATGTTTTAAATGTGGAAAAAACGGACATTACGGACGCGATTGTCGAAGTAATCGATACGCGCTTCCTAAACCGGAAAAATCCTCGCGGATAAATGCAATAAATAAATATTGCAAACATTGTAAGTGTTGTGCCTCTCCGGGTACAACGGGAATTTTGGGAATGATACAAGGGTTCGGTTCGTCTTAGGAGTTGGGACTCCGAGTGTCGAGAAACACGAGGCAGAGATTCCGTGCAAAAAGATTTATTTGTACAACTTACGTATCGTAGAGTTCGGTTTGGTGATGCTTCGGCGATGTAACAATGTCGGCGTTTACAAAATCTCACAGTTTCTTCAAGTATACGCGTCACCACTTAGTTTCGGAATACGGCCCCGAGGTACTCGTTATCTCTCTTTTTATGGTCCGAAAGTAGGTGATTTTTCGGTACTAGGTCGCGATGTCTTAATTGCATATTGCAACGAATTGCATATCTTGCATTTAATCGCGGTTTTGGGAGCGCGTGCAACAGCTTACGAAGTGCTGAATTTGCACTGTGCTCCTTTTTTACTTTTATAGGTCGTAATTACGTTATTCGATTTCGAGTTACGACATCCCTCCCCCTTTGGAGGAGAAAACGGAAGGGTAGTGACGTTTTCTATTTGAGACTGTATGTGAGACTCTGTTTACAATTCTTTCTTATTCTATGCGTGGTGTACGTTTACAATTTCTGTTTTTAATAGTTTGCACATGTTTTTGAACATATCGCTTAAAAAGTTCGTGCCTTGATCCGTTAGCACTTTGTCAGGGATTCCATGTTCAAATATTATTTTAACTACGAATTCTTTTGCTACGGTGGCGGCTTCTTGATTAGGTAAAGGAACTGCCTTACTGAATTTCGTAAGATTATCTTGGAAGATTAGAACATATTTATTTCCGTTATTTGTTACGGTTAATGGTCCTACAATGTCTAGCGCACATTTTTCGAAGGGTCGGCTAGCTGTATCAGTTATTACTAAAGGTGCTTTAGATTTTCGCTTTAATTTATTCTTTTGGCAAAATTCGCATTTAGCGATATAATTTTCAACGTATTTAGTTAATCCGGACCAGTTATGTTTCATTCTAATCCTATTAATTGTTCGTTCAATTCCTTGGCGCCCGCCTAAGGGTGCGTCGTGATATTCGTACAATATTCGCGCTTTATCTTCTTCGCTATAGTCTCTCCTTTCGTTATAGTTTTCTTCCTTTTCTTCCTTTAGATTGAGAACTACGTTGCGGCTTAACGCGTCGGCGTTGGTATTTGTTTTTCCGGATCGGTGTACGATTTCGTAATCATATTCTTCCAGTTTTAGTCTCCATCTTATTAGACGTGATCCTGGATCGGCTACATTGAATAACCATACCAATGGCTTATGATCCGTTATTATTTTAAATTTAGTACCATATAAATAAGGTCTATAATATTTTACTGCCCATACTATTGCTAATAACTCTTTTTCGGTAGTATTATAATTATGTTCCGCTCGTGATAATATTCTGCTGGCGTAAGCAATCGGTCGGTCTTGGCCTACTTCTCCTTGAGACAATATAGCTCCGATGGCGTAATCTGATGCGTCCGTCGTTAAAAGAAATTCTTGACTAAAATCAGGATATTTTAACACCGGGGCGTTAATTAATTTATTTTTTAAAGTCTCAAATGCATTTTGTTGTTCTCCGACCCATTCGAATTTTTCTCCTTTTTTCGTTAGTTTCGTAAAAGGTTTGGCAATTTTAGAGAAATTTTCTATAAATTTTCGATAATATCCCGCTAAACCTATAAAAGATTGTATTTCTTTTACCTTGGTCGGTGTTGGGAATTCTCGTACTGCTTTTAATTTAGAAGGATCAGGCATGATCCCGTTTTCAGTTACTATGTGCCCTAAATATATTACTTCCTTCCTGAGGAACTCGCACTTATCAGGTTGAAGCTTTAAATTATGTTTTCGTAATTTGTTTAATACTTCGATAAGCCGTGTATTATGTTCCTTTAAACTTGCTCCGTATATGACTATGTCGTCCAAATAGACTAGACATTTGATTCCTTGTAGTCCAGTCAGCACAGAGTTCATTAACCGCTGGAATGTGGCTGGCGCGTTCTTTAATCCGAACGGCATTCTATTGAATTCGTAATGTCCGTACGGTGTAGAAAACGCTGTCTTGCATTTATCGTTTTCGGACACGGGTATCTGGTGATAACCTGACGCTAAATCCAAGGTGGTAAAGTATTTTGCATTTCCCAGTTGGTCTAGTATGTCCGTTATATTAGGTAATGGGAAGGTATCGCCTATTGTTAAATCGTTTAACTTTCGAAAATCTACGACTATTCGTAATTTTTGTTTACCTGACGCATCGGTTTTCTTAGGGACCACTAGCAATGGCGCGTTCCATTGGCTGGTACTTGGTCTAATAATTTTGTCTCTCAACATGCCTTTTACTTGCTGATTTACTTCTTGTTTATGTTTTTCTGGTAAGCGATATGGGCGTATATTTACGGGTGCACTGTTGGCTTGAACCGTAATTTCATGTGTGATAGTAGGAGTATAAGTGAGTGCATCTCCTTCGATATAAAATATATCGCTAAAATCTTCACAAATTTCTAGCAATGTTTTTATCTCTTCTTGATTTAGGTGTTGTACACGCAGTAAATTTTTTATTTGTTCGCGACGGGAAAGCGTTGTAGCCTCCTGTTGTGCTTGAGTAATACATATTTGAGCCGCTGTATTTTTTATTTCTTCGACTGTTACACATGGAGTTGGTAGTTTAATATATTCTTCGGTAGTGTTTATAACACTGATTGGGCAGGAAAATTCTTCTGGCTTTACTAAGCAATAGCCAATAAAAACTCCAGGCTGTGTTTCCTCAGCACGTATTATACCTACTTTATTTGAGTCGGTAGTAGCTTGAATAATTGTCTCGCTGCGCGGTTTTAATATTAATGCTCGGTACGGATATAATTTTAATATCGTATCTGATAGATGTATCTGCTTCTTATTATAATCGCACGTTACCTTGTGTTTTTGTAGAAAGTCTACTCCTAGGATTCCTTCATAATCAATTGGGAAGTCGTCCTTCACGATATAAATTGAGTGCTGTATTTTTCGGTTCTTCAGGATTATCGTTGCCTTGATTTTTCCTATTGTATTCATTTTGTGTCCTGTAACTCCAGTGAGTGCCATTTGCTCCTCGTAAATCATGGTTTCTCCTTTTAGATTTCTTAACTTCATTAATGTAACCGTTGCTCCTGTGTCAAACAGTAGGTTTAATTTCCCTTTTTAACTTCCTGGATGGAAGAGTTACTAGATCTAATCCAGTTTTTGTTTGCGATTTTCCTGTTATTTGCGATATTTGATACTCGAGGGCTGGTCTCGGCTGCCTTGTATTCTCCTCGTCTTCTTCTTCATCCTCGTTTTGCGTTTTATTTTTTCTTCGTTGCCCATTCGTGTTATTACGATTTTGTGGCTTTTTATCTTCGTTTGATTTCGTCCGGTTAGATTGTACTATCCCAGGGCGTCCGTGTAGACTCCAGCATTCATCTCGACCATGACCTGATTTTTTGCAGTAGGTGCAATGTTTTTCGAGTATATTTATTCTTGACGGTCCCTGTGGTTTCGGCAAAGAGAATCGGTTTGAATATCTGCTTGTTCGGCATTCTCGTCCGTGATGTCCTAGTTTTCCGCATTTATGGCATTGTGATACTTTATTTCGCGCTGCTTGCGAAATTGTATATTCGGGCTTATGTCGCGATGCGTGTTCTAATGGACCCTTGACTTTCTCTTCCGCAATAGCTCCTGCGATTGCTTCTTGAAGCGTTGAGTAATGCTGTGCTCACACCACCAATTTGATATCGTCGTGGAGACCTATTTGGAAATTTTGCAGAGCTTGCTGTTGTATAGTTTCAAGTATAATGCGTTTCCGTTCGCTGCCGTAATCTTGGCCTTCGATCATGGATTCATATAATTCCATGGCCAAATTGTCGGCGCGAAGCCCGTATGCTCTGGCGTTCTCGCCGGCTTTTTGTTTTAAGGAGTTAAATTCAATTTGCAAGTGAGTAAATGCTCTTCTTGCTTAAATAGCAGATTTCGAGTTCTCTTTTAAACTGTCCGAAACTGTTTATATTTCGCGTTTCAAAGTCTACCATAGCTTTTCCCTTTAGCTTCGTGCAAAGTATTGCTTCTAATAATGTTTTTTCATCTGCGGGATTAATATTTTTTATCGCGTATGAACATGCGCTTAAAAATTCTTTAAGTTTAGCTTGTGAATTTCCGTCAAATTCCGGAATCATATCTCTTGCTTCTTTTAATCGTAAATGACGTTTAAAGGTGCCGATTGATTTCGAACATCGTTAAGTGTTCGTCCGTATGTGACATCAAGATTAGTGTCGTTCGGTATCGTTCGCGTTCTATTTAAATCTTCTCGATTTGCGCGTAGATCGTGTATTTGCTCGTGTAATTCTCTTATTTCTTCTCGCATTTCTCGAACGGTTTGCACGATTTCGATTATCAGTGCATTGCTTGGATCTTCGAGTGGATGTCCGGCGTCTTCATAATCCGCGGCGGCGTTATTTCTAGCCTGTGCTCGCAAGCGTTCTATTTCCCTATCAACGTTTTCGGGGGGAACAGTTGACGGTAATGGATTACGTTGCATGTTTTCTTCGTTATTTGCTTCGAAGATGCTACTATCGTATGATACGGGAGAGTAATTTCTCCTAACGGCAACGCGTTCGACGGATGTACGATTTACATCAAGTCCGTCTACTTCTATTATGTTATTATTATTATTAGGAGGGAGTGTGTTTTCCGCTGCTTGATTTATTTCTAGCTCGCGAGATCCTAATTCGGGTGAATTTTCGCCTGAAAAATGGTTATCTAAATTTCTCCGTACGTTATCGCGAATGTCGCGGGCCGCTCCTTCGATTACTTGTACGGGGGTTACTAAACCGAATCTATTTGCTAGTCGCGCTGGTACGCTTAAAAATCGCGGTCGGTGGAACGCAACTCTTTTCGGTTGTGCCGACATTCACGCCATTTTATTGTACAATTTTTTGACTTACAGTATAACGATGATACGCATTCTTCTTTCGCTTACTCGTTGCTTCTGCACGGTCAGCGGTTGTGGCTGGATCGCTCGGTGGTGCACGTTGCCGTAGGTCACCATCGGTGAGTTTTCCGTTGCACGGGCGGCGTCCTCGGTTTGCTACGATCGGCTAGTTGCTGGGCGTTACGTTGGATTGCTCCTTCCTTTGCGCTTCAGCTTCTTGTCACGGTTCTTCTTCCGGGTCTCTCAGATACTGACGATTTTTTTTTTTTTTGGCTCGCACTTGGTGCTGATTTGCTCAATTCGTCAATCGATTTTTGTTACCGATTGTGTCTCGAAATAGTTGGGCGTATCCCACTATTTTCTTATTTATTCCTTTAGCTGGACCAATCCCACAGCTGCCACCAATTTTGTTGTGCCTCTCCGGGTACAACGGGGATGGGGATGATCCAAGGGTTCGGTTCGTCTTAGGAGTTGGGACTCCGAGTGTCGAGAAACACGAGGCAGAGATTCCGTGCAAAAAGATTTATTTGTACAACTTACGTTTCGTAGAGTTCGGTTTGGTGATGCTTCGGCGATGTAACAATGTCGGCGTTTATAAAATCTCACAGTTTCTTCAAGTATACGCGTCACCACTTAGTTTCGGAATACGGCCCCGAGGTACTCGTTATCTCTCTTTTTATGGTCCGAAAGTAGGTGATTTTTCGGTACTAGGTCGCGATGTCTTAATTGCATATTGCAACGAATTGCATATCTTGCATTTAATCGCGGTTTTGGGAGCGCGCGCAACAGCTTACGAAGTGCTGAATTTGCACTGTGCTCCTTTTTTACATTTATAGGTCGTAATTACGTTATTCGATTTCGAGTTACGACATAAGAAATCCGGACACACCCGCGACGAATGCTGGAGTTTGAACGGTAACCAGAAAAAACGCGAAGAAAATACACACGACCGAAAGAATCCGCGAAAACAAAAGCGAGATTCCGAGTCCGACGGTAACAGTAGCGAAGATGATAAAAGCGAATCTAAAAAGAAACAACCGCGACCTGCGTCCGAATATCACGTTACGCATATTAAAGATACGCCGAGCACACAGAAGAAGACGGATTTATTGTTAATAACACTACCCATGCGACAAGCAAAGGATGAAAAATTACGGATGTTGTGCGATTCCGGATCAACCATCTCGCTAATAAAATTAAAACAATTAAAGGGCGATACCCTCATATATGAGGATAAAATCGCGCTCACAGGCATAACCGGGCATAAGGTACACACCATCGGAAAAATGTACGCTACAATTAAAGTAGATGGACATAAAATAAAACATGCATTTTACGTTGTAAGAGATGACATTCCGATCGAATATGAAGGAATTCTAGGAATTGACTTCCTTCGACAACATTCGGTATCTTGCGATTATAAACAAAATCAACTAAAAATAGGAGACGCCGTGCTCAAATTCCATTCATTTAATAAAACCATTCTAAAACCGCGCAGCGAAACCATCGTAAAAGCGACAACGAATCAAAATCGGATAGGAGTAGTACGAGCAGAAGAAACAGCCCCAGGAGTCTATATCGGAAATTGTCTAGTAGAACCTAAAGATCACGCATGCACCGTTAGTGTAATGAATACGACCGATACAGAAGTCGAGATACAAACGCCACATGTTGTTATCGAAGATGTAGAATACGACCGAGAATCCGAAGTACACACTATACAAACGAGAAAAAATTCTAAACCTACTTCCTCACGATACTCGCAAATTTGACAACTACTACGAACACAGCATTTAAATTCAGAAGAAAAACAGGCACTCTTACGGATATGCGAAGAATATTACGATACATTTCAGTTGGACGGAGAACCACTGACGTGCACCGCGACGGTAGAGCACGAGATAAACACGCGCGCCGATACCTCACCGGTAAACACGAGACCATATCGCCTTCCGGAAAGGCATAAAACGGAAGTAAATAAACAAGTGCAAGAAATGTTAAAAAACGGCATAATCCGAACAAGCGCGAGTCAATGGAACGCACCCCTATTAGTGGTACCGAAAAAAGCCGATGCATCTGGAAAACCAAAGCTCCGAATAGTAGTCGATTTTCGGAAGCTAAATGATCTGACGATAGGCGACTCATTTCCACTGCCCAACATCACCGATATATTGGACCAGTTAGGAAACGCCAAATATTTCACTACCTTAGATTTGGCATCAGGATATCACCAGATACCGATGACCGAACGAGATAAAAATAAAACAGCATTTTCAACGCCCTACGGACATTACGAGTTTAATAGAATGCCGTTTGGACTAAAGAATGCGCCAGCAACATTCCAGCGATTGATGAATTCAGTTCTGACAGGAATGCAAGGACTAAAATGTTTAGTTTATCTGGACGACATCGTTATATATGGATCAAGCCTAGAAGACCACAACAAACGACTCAAGGAAGTACTACAGAGACTTCGAGAAAATAATTTAAAATTGCAGCCGGATAAATGCGAATTTTTACGCAAGGAAGTGATTTATCTAGGTCACATTATTTCGGAAGATGGGATATCTCCGGATCCGTCAAAATTAACAGCAATAAAAGAATTTCCGACGCCAAAGAAAGTGAAGGATATACAATCTTTCATAGGACTAGCCGGATATTACAGAAAATTCATAGAAGATTTCTCAAGAATAGCCAAGCCACTGACTAAATTAACAAAGAAAACAGAAAAATTCGAGTGGACAATGGAACAGCAAAATGCTTTTGAAATATTAAAAGAAAAATTAATGACGATGCCAGTGCTAAAATATCCAGACTTTACTCAAGAATTTATAGTGACCACCGATGCCTCCGACTATGCAATCGGAGCAGTATTGTCACAAGGAAAGGTAGGCAATGACCGGCCAATTGCTTACGCCAGCAGAATTTTATCGCGGGCAGAGCAGGATTATAATACAACAGAGAAAGAATTATTAGCAATTGTATGGGCTGTAAAACATTTTAGGCCATACGTATACGGTACGAAATTCAAAATCGTAACCGATCATAAACCATTAATCTGGTTATTTAATGTAAACGATCCCGGATCGAGATTGATCCGATGGAGATTAAAGCTCGAAGAGTATGATTATGAAATCATTCATAAAGCCGGACGAGCGAATGCGAACGCCGATGCACTGAGCCGCAATGTAAAAAGAGACGCACATGAAACAGAAGAGGAGCGAGAAGTCCTCGCAATAGAAGAAGAAACGAACTCCGACGAAGAGAAAAAATATACGGAGGAAGAGAAGAAACAGATATTATACGAATATCACGATGCACCCACAGGAGGACATCAAGGAATCGAGCGAACAATAAAAAGAATCCGCCTAAATTATAATTGGCACGGATTAACAAAAGACGTCGAAAAATACATATCAAAATGCGAATTTTGCCAAAAAAATAAATTATCGCGAAAAAATAAAGTACCGTTAATAATCACGGATACACCGACAAAACCTTTCGAAAAATGCGCGTTAGATATCGTAGGACCGTTAACAATAACGACCAACGGAAATAAATATCTATTAACATTTCAAGACAATTTAACGAAATTCAGTAAAGCGATACCGATTCCAAATCAAGAAGCGAATACGGTCAGTAAAGAATTCGTTACAAAAATTGTTCTCGAACATGGAATTCCGGAAAAAATTTTAACGGATCAAGGCACAAATTTCTTAAGCGAAATATTTAAAAATACATGCAAATTATTAAAAATAAATAAAATACAAACAACTGCCTATCATCCGGAAAGTAATGGCGCGTTAGAACGATCGCATCGAACATTAGCCGAATATTTAAGACATTATATAAATGACGACCAGACAGACTGGGACGAATGGATACCCTTCGCAATGTTCACGTATAATACGACGCCACATACAGCTACGGGATATACACCCTTTGAACTAGTCTACGGACACCAAGCCGATCTACCTACGGCACTGACGAGACCGCCTAAGCCGACATATAATTACGACGATTACGCGCAAGAATTAAAAGAAAGACTACGGGCAACAAATCATCTCGCAAAAGAGCATGTTAAAGAAGAAAAAATTAAAGCTAAACAACAGTACGATAAAAATACTAGAGAAATAAAATTTAAAGTCGGTGACAAAGTATTAGTGTACGACGAGACTCTCCGACGCGGACGATCTAAAAAACTTGAATCTTTATGGATCGGACCGTACACGATAATTGAAAAGAACTCAGACGTAAATTACACGATAAAAAAGGGGAGAAAAGCAATCCGCATGCACACAAATAAGCTGAAGCAGTTTATTGAAAATTAATAAGAACACTTACCCTACTCGTTGCGGGAACGACCAGGATAACGCATACGATCGAGAGCACGAAGAGTCGCCAAACTCGTCCGACCTCGACCTCCAGAAGGACGATCCCCGATTAAGGCCCGGCGATAAAGACCAGGGCCCAAAGGAAGTCGAGCGGGGTCCAACGCCCGAGAGGCTCTCAAGTTGCGGAAAGTACCCGCATCCGCAAGACGGCAGATATCCATCGCCGTCCAAAATAACGGCAAATTGTGCCAAGGATGTGGCACCACCTCACTCACAGTACGATGACCACTTACACAATCCACAGAAATCTGGATCGAAAAGGGCTCCGTACTTCGACATACGGCCTCACAAGCCCGCTCGAACGGATCGCGCGGCAAAGCAGGGCCGCACAAAGTAAAATCATTGCATGCCCTGCATACTAAATTAGACGGATTGGACACAGAATCCAAACACCAAAAACAGAAATTATAAGAGTCCATGACTACTACCGAGTATGTCACCAAACGAACGTCAATAGGAGACTGAATACTAAACGAAATGACCCGTCGAAAAGCATGCAGAAAAATCATCTCAGAAAAAAGATACTAACCGATAACAATGACACTCGCGGGATATCATCGCGAGAAATAAAACTAAAGTATATAATATTACAGGATACTCGTCAGCTGGAACAGCCGACAGACCGCGGGTCTCACGGAGTTATATGAAACGGACTCATCATATGAAATTCAAGAATTTGAATATAACCCGGGCCTATACTTTGAAAAAATTGGACAGCTATACTACGCCAAGGGAACATGGAAATTAGTAATCCAATTAGATCTAACAATATTAAACGACAGATACGAACAAATATTGAAGTATTTGCAACAAACAGAAACGATGTGCGACACAATGAGACTACAGAATCACTACCATCGAGACGCTTGCAATAATCTTGATATTATAGCGAAACGAGAAGCAAAATATCTAACAAACGTAATGACACAAATTCAAACAATATATAAACCACCGACTAACAGACGCAGAGGACTGATAGACGGAATAGGCTCGATAGCGAAAACATTGTTCGGAACAAAGGACGCGAACGATGAAAAGCATATTAACGAACAATTAAATTTATTAGAAAATAAACAACAAACGCTACAACACATGGTTCGAACTCAAATAAAAGTAGTAAATAATACTATAGCGCACATTGAAAAATTAGAAAATAAAATAGATCGAAATGAGAAACTTTTACAAAAACGGGTAACGGTATATACTGAACGCGCCGAAATAAATGAACATTTTATAATAATCACCGCGGTTATAACAGAGTTAATACGCGACGCGGAAAATACAATCGAATATTTAACATATATACGCAAAGGAGCAATACATCCGAAATTAATGCCGATAGAAACGATTATTACACATTTAAAAGAAGCAACGCAATAATTACAACAAGGAATGTATTTCCGGTTTAAAGTTCACGCGGAAGATTGGCTAGCGATAGAAGAATATACCAAAATAAGCGCGTTTTACGATAAAAGAAATGTTTATACCATATTGCGATTCCCATTAATTATACAACCGAGTTACGATATTATAAATGTAATTACATTTCCCGTACCGATAAATAATAACATATTTACCATAACCGAAATAAATAATAAAATAATTGCAATAGATAAGGAAAAATTAACTTATCTTAGAATAACGGAAAGCGATTTAAAAAATTGTATAGAAATAAATTCCCAATATACGTGTGAAAATACCGATATATCGCATGAATCAAAATGCACCGTGCGAAATACAAATGTATACACTGTCACGACAACACAATTGTAACACACAATTGATAAGCTCGAAAAATGCGATCTGGACAACACTACGACAACCGCACACTTGGTTATATGCGACCGCGACCGACCAACAAATAACGATACAATGCGATAATGGACACGAACAAAAAAGAATAATTAAAAATACAGGAAAAATTACATTAAAAGGAAAATGTAAATTAACGACAACAGATATGACGTTACAGTCAATAAAAACAGTATACGAAACAAGTGTAGAAACCTACTTACCAGAAATAAATATCACGCTTCTACAGATATACAAGACACACGATAACGACACACTAGAAAACGTAACGCTACACCGAACAGAATTAATAAAATTAAAAAATAAACTAGAAGAATTAAATAATAATCTACAAGACAACGAACAGAACTTCTTTGTTCAAAAACAATTTGTTTATCCAATGGCTACAAGCGGAATCATAACAATAATTATAATAGCCATTGTAACATATATAATTATAAAAAATAAAAAGAGGAAAATAAAACGACCATCAGTCAGGATATACGATGAAGAACCACGTATATCTTACGGACTTCCAAGACCCATACTAAAGCGTAGTCTAAGTACGCGATTTTAGATAGTAAGAAACGATTATATCAAATATTATATACGGGAAAAATAATGTATTCGTTAGAATAAGAAAGGGTATAACTAAAGAAAAACGTTGTACCCCCGTTTTTCTTTTTTCAACGGGGGAGGGATGTTATAGCCCAAAACGGCTATAACCAAATTATAATAGTATAATTATTAATTATTAAATATTATTTAACGTCTTCCGACTATAACTCGAAGTCGAGGAAGACGTATAAAGTTACGAGCGCAATCGCTGACAAAGCAAGCCACGCGCGGAGGCCACGCGTTCGCGAGACTCGAAGACCGATACGCCGGAAATGCAAGCAAAGAATATACGTAGCTTGCATCCGGGGTTTTTCCACCCAAAATCGAGCCTAACCACCTATGGTCCTGTCGCTAAGCGATCCCCTCCAAAAAACTAATCGAACAGGAGGTGATAAAACTACCCACCTCGAACGAGCGCTAGGCAATCCTAATCATAAAATCACACGAAGCAGATAAAATTATAAAACTATACCGTACCGTCGAACTTAATAAAAGTAACTACGAGACAGACAATTGTAATCGTTTTAATAATAACGGACGTCCCAGCTGATCTCGCGACGGCAGCCGCGATATCAGGCACGCGAAGCAACTCTATACCGCGATAAGCCGAGTTGAGGTGCGAGAAAGAAAAGAAGATTTAAAGCTAATGTATCTGAATAAACGACTTTTATTCTAACACGATTACATATTTAATGAAAACGGTGAGAAGACCCTGTGCGACCCTGAGCTCCTAAGTTCCAATTGGCCAACGATCCCAACAAAATCTCTGTACCTCCACGGAGGCACAACACATTGTCGCATGACAAGGCAACAATATTTCCAAATGGAAAGTTTAATTTCCACATTTCACATTTAAATGCATTAAATAATTTTTCCGCGCTACTATTTTTTGCGTCAATATTAATTAATTTAATTAATTGCGTGCGAATGTCTAATGTTTCAGGATCAACATACCGTACAAGAAACGTCATCCATTTTTCATTACAAATATCAGATGTTTCATCAATAAAAATGGAAAATTTAGTATTTTGAATGCTGTTGACCACACGGTTCGTCTCGACCGGACACAATACATTCGAAATAATATTTTTACATTTTGTTCGACCCATACTCATACCTTTTAATACGTTAGGATCTTTTCCTATTTTTTGAAAAAAGTTGAGGATATCTTTTGCCGTTTGATGCGAAATATTCTTATCAGCAATTAATGCGGCATATCGAATTTCTGCTGATTTTTTCCGCTCTTCAAACGGCAAAAGTGAGTCATCAATCATGTTGATATTTTCATCCATGTTCATTGTTTCTGTCTTCTTTTCTTTACATATTTTTATATGTGCTTCGGATTCTGCGTGACAATAAATATGAGATAAATCAACAATCATAGATTTATTACAAAATGAGCAAAAAAATGTATTAATGCCATCTGATATTTCACGTAACCATGGCTGAAATAATTCGATCTCTAGCCATTGTGCTTTAAATTTATATTTATATTTTGATATATTTTTATGTGAACTTATATCAATATTATCTAATAAAGTATTTTCTTTAATATTATTTT
>WHNR01000080.1:0-266773 GCA_009859135.1 Formica selysi | reverse complement strand
AGTATGTTCCGCCCCCCCTACGGGGGGAGGCCCACTTCCGGAAGATATAACCTAACCCATACCTATTTCTGATTTAAAACTAAAATTTACGCTTCTGCTGTACCCTCTTTATGCATAATTACCGGTGTCCAATCGTGCGGCGTCCAATCGTGCGGTGTCCAATAATGCGGTGTCCAATCGTGCGGTGTCCAATCGTACGGTGTCCAATCGTGCAGTGTCCAATCGTGCAGTGTGCGTGTCCAATCGTGCGGTGTCCAATCGTACAGTGTCCAATCGTGCGGTGTCCAATCGTGCAGTGTCCAATATGCGGTGTCCAATCGTGCAGTGTCCAACCGTGCGGTGTCCAATCGTGCAGTGTCCAATTGTGCAGTGTGCGTGTCCAATTGTGCGGTGTCCAATAATTCTGTGTCCAATCGTGCAGTGTCCAATCGTTCCTCCGTGTCGATACTACGTGTCCAATCGAGCGGTGTCCAATCGTTCCGTGTCCAAACGGGATACGCCCCAGATCTTGTTGTTGTATAGGAATTCGTATCTCGTCACCATTTCCGAACGTGGTATTAGCGTAAGGATTATACATGTGAGTCTCGATCTTGACGATGCGATCGTCGAATACTGGTTTCCCGCCGATGCTTAAAATGTCGCTCATTTTGCTCTCACAAATACGCGATTTTCGGGACGACGAAACCTAAGGAGCGTAGGAGAGCCACGTTGGCGACGGTCAATTTTCCGTTCTCCTTCTTTCTCCTCTTCGCGTCGAGGGGCGACGCGACGCGACGATGACGGGCGCGTTTTTTCACGTTTGACTCGTTCACGACGAGCATAGTATGCGCGTCTCTCTTTCGCCCTATCGTCTTCGTCGCACGTGCAGACGAACCGTGATCTCCTCGATGCGAAAATCGATCGATCGTCCGTTCTGATCCACGATAAGCACGTTTATATCGGTAATAGTCCGCGCGATTACCGGAAAGATAAATGATTTGCGCCGGGATCTCCGACACTTTATATCCGGGTGGAACGTTGGGTGCGAATTCGTGTATCGTATGCGCGGATTTGTCGTTGTGGTACGCCCCCGTCGTGACGTTACACTGTATGCGTATAACGATAACGGCCATAATATTTACCGGTTTGTCGGACGAGTACCATTTATTCGCTTGTAGTATCACAGATTAATAGACAGATAGCCAAAGGCCCGGATGAAGGCGAGACCAGTATTTCTCACTGGTTTCAGCGCCATACCGTAGTAGTGGCCAAAGCAGTAATTACGTTCCCAAGGTAAGTCGCGTCGTTAATACGAAGGTAATAAATTTTCGAAGTCAAAAGTCGCGTCGTTAATACGACGATAATGCTTTCCATTTAATCAAAAACATTAAAAATTATTTACATTAATATTTCTGCCTTTCTTCAATATTCACGTGTAAGTGGAAAGCAACGAGGAATATGAGTTTTATGTTTTAGAAACGTTTTGGAAAACTGCTTTTTTAATAATTAATTATTTTATTTATAATTTAATAATAAACAAGTCAAGCGACGCGGTAGCGACGCCAAGTATATATAAAAATTCGTTCCAGCTTGTCAACGGTTTGCCTATGTACAGCCGCGACGCTACCAAGTAGCTTATCCGGAGTTTTACGTCTAATAAACTTTCGATTAAAATTCCTCAGGAACTAAGCCGTTAATCAAAAATCTAACGGCACTTTTCTTATACAACGTGGATGCAAGCTTTCGATTGCGACTAGTTTGAATAAGATTGGTGCAGTCAATCCTGAGGAATGATAATCGTATACCAGAAATGTGACATTTTTCGTTTTCCATCATTATCATCATAATAATAATCATAAGTTTCAGACTCTCACGTACGTATGCTCGCACGCACACACGCAAAGCGAGTTTGTCCCTCAAGGCGCGTTTGCAGCGCTCATGTACGATTATTCGCTTGAGTGTGCAAATACGCCTTGAGAGACAATGTGTATGTGCGTGCATATGTATATGATACGTATCAAGCGGTACGCGTAGCATCGCGACGTCAAGATATAATAAAACATTATAAGGTTATTATAATGTTAGGGTATTATATTTATAAGGTTATTATATTAATGTTATATTTGAATCTGCTGCAGAAAATATATTTGATCCTATCGAGTAAGTAGATTGAAATTTTGTATATATATTTGCTTATATATGTCTGCTTATATATGTTTATTTATTGTTTTTATAAGTATATTATTTCTTGATATCTGAATATTGTCTAAATTATAGCGCTTATTTGCAGGATAAAGCAAAATCAATCAATCCTTTCAAGAAGGCCGGTATACTTTTAGCTGGGATTTCTTCAGCTGGGATTGCATACGGTATAAGACCAATATTTGCTAAACAGCGTAACATATTGGGTTATAGAGATTTGGCAGTAACAGACAGTAAGTACAATATAGTAGCACATATAAAACATTCAGTAGCACATATAAAGATATGTAAATTAAACTAAATATTAAAATTCTGTTCTTTTCATTGCACACAGATAGAGGGAAGTGACCATAAAGCACTTAACTTCGAATGGACATAAAAACGATTAATAACTGTCGAAGTAAAAGTAATATTTACTATTTATAATGGGGTAAGGGGAATCCTTGCTCTTATGTTAAGTGATTGAAATGAAGTTGAATTCAATGTGTTGGAATTTGTGAAACACGAATACCGAAAATAAATTTAAGCTATAATTATAACTATATAATTATATTAGGTGTACAACTTTGCTTCCGCCGTTTTTTTTCTGAAATTCGAGGCTTTATTGTAAAAAACTGGTTATATATTTATGATTCAAAGTATTGTCCATCGCTGGCCACTACTTTCTCCCATCTTTCGGGCAGCGTACGAATCCCGCGTTGAAAAAACTGGTCATCTTTTGAAGCGATCCTCGAATCGATCCAATTTCTTACTTCTTCATAAGACCGGAAGTGCTGGTCAATCAGGCCGTGTGCCATTGATCGAAACAAGTGATAGTCAGAGGGAGCAACGTCTGGAGAATACGGCGGGTGGGTAGGACTTCCCATTTCAACGTTTCCAAGTATGTCTTGACCACTTTCGCAACATGGGGTCGAGCATTGTCATGCTGCAAAATCACTTTATCGTGTCTCTCGTTGTATTGCGGCCGTTTGTCTTTTAATGCTCGGCTCAACGCATTAATTGCGTTCGATAACGATCGCCTGTGATTGTTTCAGTCGGTTTTAACAGCTCATAATACACTATGCCGAGCTGGTCCCACCAAATACAGAGCATGACCTTGGAGCCGTGAATATTCGGTTTGGCCGTCGACGTGGAAGCATGGCCGGGGTATCCCCATGATTTTCTGCGCTTGAGGTTATCGTAATGAACCCATTTTTCATCCCCAGTCACAATGCGATGCAGAAATCCCTTTCGTCTTTGCCTTTCAAGCAACTGTTCACAAGCAAACAAACGTCGTTCAACATCTCTCGGTTTCAACTCGTACGGCACCCAATTTCCTTGCTTCTGAATCATTCCCATGTCTTTGAGGCGTTTTGAAATTGCTTGTTGAGTCACTCCCAATGATCGTGCCAATTCTTCTTGACTTTGACTCGAGTCTTCATTAAGTAATGCCTCCAATTCTGCATCTTCGAAAACCTTCTCTCTTCCACCGCTATGCCAGTCTTCGACGTGAAAATCACCGTTCTTGAAGCGTTGAAACCACTCACGACACGTTCTTTCACTAATAGCGGCCTCACCATAAGTATTTGAGAGCATTCGATGAGCCTCAGCCGCAGATTTCTTCATATTGAAGCAGAAAATTAAAACCTCCCGCAAATGACGATAATTTGGCTCGTAAACTGACATTTTCAATCGAGAATAACTTTATGATGCAGACACAAACCGACTAATGTTTCTATGGGGTTATGTTGACAGATGCCCAAGTTTATTGCATGACGTCTATGATCTATTTATTTCGACCACTACTTACCGCTAAAGCCATCTATAGGAAAACGGCGGAAGCAAAGTTGTATACCTAATAGCTTAAATTTATTTTCGGTATTCGTGTTTCACAAATTTCAAGCTATTCAACACATTGAATCACGTGTAATATTATAATAGCATGTTGCAATGCGAGATATATATTCATAAGTTTTATGAACATTATCAGAGAGAAATCACTGACATTATTACATTTTTGATAAAATCGTAGGAATTTACAAGTTTTACTTCACAACTATATAATCAAATATATAATAATGTCAGTGATTTCTCTCTGATAATGTTCATAAAACTTATGAATATATATCTCGCATTGCAATATGCTATTATAATATTACACGTATGCAAAGAAAGCCAAAGTATTCATACGTAGTATTTATTTATTAATCTCAAAGTGGATCTTACTGCAACAAAATTTTGATCGTTTTAATTTATTAATCTGTTCATCAGTATACATACATAGTATGTATACTTTGGCTTCTTTATACGTATAACTATATTACATTATTTAAGAAAAAGAAAAACCTATGATAATTATATATCACATTGCACAACATGCTATTACAATATTAGTTATACATATGCGAAGAAAGCCAAAGTATACATACGTAGTATTTATTATTCTCAAAGTGAATCTTATTGCAACAAAATTGTAATCGCTTTAATTTATTAATCCGTTTGTCAGTATATATACGTAGTATATGTAGATTTGGCTTTCTTTGCATACATATTGAAAGACAGAAAGACGAATAAAGTATGACTTGAAAGAAACTATATTTAATTATATGTTTGTGTAAAATAAAAAGAACAATTATAACTTTGTACCTAACTAAAGATGTGGGTTCGGATCTGAATTCCGCGTCGAGCTCGTCTCGAGTAATAATTAATACCTGAAAGTAATAAGGTCTGAGGAGAACAATAAAAATATCAAGAGGGGAAAGAATTAAACAAGGTGCTATTTTTAAATCGAGAGACATCAATTATATTACCACGGGAGTAGGTTCAAACAATGTATTGAATTGGAACTAAAATAAGATTATTTAAACAACAGGCTATAAATTAGAATTATCTTAGTAACTGTATGACTGTCCGCTTCGTCGGTGGCGAGTTCAATCTGATACAACGCGACGAGAAAACAAGAACTTTGGCCAAAGTATATTCAGAGTAGAACACATTATCGGAATAATAATAATATATCAATAAGTTGTTAATTGTTATAATATAAAATGTTACTTAATCTAGAACTCAAACCGAAAGAGAAATCGTCGCCGAATTCTGTTTAATAATCATAAATCTAATTTCAATATGAAAGAGTAATAGACGTTAAATGTACAAATATAAATTAATCGCTATAGAATGTGTAAGGACTGTAAGAATCTACATATCTCTGAATGATGTCGTCGTATCAAGACGAATTACAGCGCAATCGCTATGGAAGAAAAAGTAAGAGTCGACTAAAGCGCAGTTATCTCGAGCAGTCACCGAAGGAACAGGTGCAAGAGTCGGCCAAAACTCTTTTACCTTTTGAAGGAGGTTCGGCTTGTTCAAGGCCGAGAAGCCTCCTTCCTCTACCCCAGGACGGGGAATGTAGCTGCCCTTAAGAGCAAGACGTAGTACGCAGAAAACCAGGCAATGCCATTATGGTGGACGGTACTACGCCGCGAAACGAGCGAAGTTCGCTTTGGCCACCAAAATTTGTTGCTGTCCTCGAATATCTTTGATAAGGAATGGCAATGGCAAGGGTTAAACCCCGAAAATCATCCGTAGGATGATTTAGTAGCTGCCCTCAAACTCAACCGTGTATTCACTTTCACTCTCGTAATTAGCGATCACGACACAAGCTCGTAGGAAAACCTTCTTCCTTCCTCCTGCGTTTCCAAGCAAATTAAGATTTCAAGAAGCAGCCCGTTGCTATGGTTCTCTCACGCCGCTGTACCAGCGCCTCCGCGGTCTCGCGCTATCGATAAAGGAACGGCGATCGAAGCTCGCGCCTCCGCAGGGGGCCCGCAATGTCGGCGATTGAGATTTAGCCCTAGGCGCAAACGGTGTCGGTGATTTTGACTACTTTCGCAACAAACTTTTATATATATATATATATATATATATATATATATTAAATTTTTATTTAAATATTCTATCTATAATTATATTTTATAAAAAAAGAGAAACCTATATAATGAATATACATATATTTCACATTACACATATATCTCGCAATTGTACAACATGCTATTATAATATTAGTTATATGTATGCGAAGAAAGCCAAAGTATATATATACATAGTATTTATTATTCTCAAAGTGGATCTTATTGGAACAAAATTTTAATCGCTTTAATTTAGGAGTGGTACCCGTTTAACCACGTTAATATTGACCACGGTCCCGATTGACCACGTTGAGATTGACCACGTTGCGATTGACCACGTTGATATTGACCACGTTGATATTGACCACGGTCCCGATTGACCACTGTCCTGATTCACCACAGTCCCGATTCACCACGTTGATATTTACCACAGTTCCGATTGACCACGGTCCCGATTGACCACATTGATATTGACCACGTTAATATTGACCACGTTAATATTGACCACGGTCCCGATTGACCACGTTGATATTGACCACGGTCCCGATTGACCACGTTGATATTGACCACGGTCCCGATTGACCACGTTGATGTTGACCACGGTCCCGATTGACCACGTTGATATTGACCACGGTCCCGATTGACCACGTTAATATTGACCATGTTAATATTGACCACGTTAATATTGACCACGGTCCCGATTAATCACGTTTATATTGACAACGGTCCCGATTGAAAAACCATGTAACACACACACACACACACACACACACACACACACACACACACACATGCGGGGGTTGCAAGGGGGGCCTTCGGCCCCCCTCCCGCACCCCCTCCGCCAGTCAGGCACAATGGACCTCGCTTTACAACTTGCAAAGTACATGCCCTAGTAACGACATGTATTGATCCGTGGTCAATATTAACGTGGTCAATATTAACGTGGTCAATATTAACGTGGTCAATATTAACGTGGTCAATATCAACGTGGTCAATCGGGACCGTAGTCAATATTAACGTGGTCAATCGGGACCGTGGTCAATATTAACGTGGTCAATATTAACGTGGTCAATCGGGACCGTGGTCAATCGGGACCGTGGTCAATATTAACGTGGTCAATATTAACGTGGTCAATATAAACGTGGTCAATCGGGACCGTGGTCAATATCAACGTGGTCAATCGGGTCCGTGGTCAATTTGAACCGTGGTCAATCGGGACCGTGGTTAATCGGAACCGTGGTAAATATCAACGTGGTCAATCGGGACTGTGGTCAATCGGGACTGTGGTCAATCGCAACGTGGTCAATCGCAACGTGGTCAATCTCAACGTGGTCAATCGGGACCGTGGTCAATATCAATGATACTTCGTTGATATTGACCACTGACCTTTCTTTAATATACATATAACTGATACGTTATTTTATAAAACAAAAAACTTATGAATATATATCGCAATATCAAAACACGTTATTATAATAATAGTTATATGTATGCAAAGAAAGCCAAAGTATATATACGTAATATTTATTATTCTCAAGGTGGATCTTATTGCAACAAAATTTTAATCGCTTTAACTTATTAATCCGTTTGTCATTATACATAGTATATATATTTTGACTTTCTTTGCATACATATAACTGATACGTTATTTTATTAAAGAAAAACTTATAAATATATATCTCGCAATATCATAACATGTTATTATAGTATTAGTTATATGTATGCAAAGAAAGCCAAAGTATACATACGTAGTATTTATTATTCTCAAGGTGGATCTTATTGCAACAAAATTTTAATCGCTTTAACATATTAATCCGTTTGTCAGTATATATAGTATATATATTTTGACTTTCTTTGCATACATATAACTGAAACGTTATCTTATAAAAAAAAACTTATGGATATATATCTCGCAATTGCACAACATGCTATTATAATATTATACGTACGCAAAGAAAGCCAAAGTATATATAATCAAAAATAATATATATGTGCTTATATTATTTTATTTCACAATAATACAGTATAGTTTTATTTATGTAGAATTGCATCGTTAATTTTATTGGCAATAAAATAATGTGTAAAGTAGCTCAATTTAATTGTACTTATAAATTCATTCACTTATTACTGTAACATCATACAGTTGAAGAATGATCTACATTGAAGTATGATATTACAGTAATACAAAAATGAATGAATTTATAGGTGTAGTTAAATTGATATTATATTATTAAATTATATTATATATTAGGTGTACAACTTTGCTTCCGCCGTTTTTTTTCCGAAATTCGAGGCTTTATTGTAAAAAACTGGTTATACATTTATGATTCAAAGTATTGTCCATCGCTGGCCACCACTTTCTCCCATCTTTCGGGCAGCGTACGAATCCCGCGTTGAAAAAACTGGTCATCTTTTGAAGCGATCCACGAATCGATCCAATTTCTTACTTCTTCATAAGATCGGAAGTGCTGGTCAACCAGGCCGTGTGCCATTGATCGAAACAAGTGATAGTCAGAGGGAGCAACGTCTGCAGAATACGGCGGGTGGGGTAGGACTTCCCATTTCAACGTTTCCAAGTATGTCTTGACCACTTTCGCAACATGGGTCGAGCTGTTGTCATGCTGCAAAATCACTTTATCGTGTCTCTCGTTGTATTGCGGCCGTTTGTCTTTTAATGCTCGGCTCAAACGCATTAATTGCGTTCGACAACGATCGCCTGTGATTGTTTCAGTCGGTTTTAACAGCTCATAATACACTACGCCGAGCTGGTCCCACCAAATACAGAGCATGACCTTGGAGCCGTGAATATTCGGTTTGGCCGTCGACGTGGAAGCATGGCCGGGATATCACCATAATTTTCTGCGCTTGGGGTTATCGTAATGAACCCATTTTTCGTCCCCAGTCACAATGCGATGCAGAAATCCCTTCCGTCTTTGCCTTTCAAGCAATTGTTCACAAGCAAACAAACGCCGTTCAACATCTCTCGGTTTCAACTCGTACGGCATCCAATTTCGTTGCTTCTGAATCATTCCCATGTCTTTGAGGCGTTTTGAAATTGCTTGTTGAGTCACTCCCAATGATCGTGCCAATTCTTCTTGACTTTGACTCGAGTCTTCATTAAGTAATGCCTCCAATTCTGCATCTTCGAGAACCTTCTCTCTTCCACCGCTATGCCGGTCTTCGACGTGAAAATCACCGTTCTTGAAGCGTTGAAATCACTCACGACACGTTCTTTCACTAATAGCGGCCTCACCATAAGTATTTGAGAGCATTCGATGAGCCTCAGCCGCAGATTTCTTCATATTGAAGCAGAAAATTAAAACCTCCCGCAAATGACGAGAATTTGGCTCGTAAACTGACATTATCAATCGAGAATAACTTTATGATGCAGACACAAATCGACTAATGTTTCTATGGGGTTATGTTGACAGATGCCCAAGTTTATTGCATGACGTTTATGATCTATTTATTTCGACCACTACTTACCGCTAAAGCCATCTATAGGAAAACGGCGGAAGCAAAGTTGTACACCTAATATAACTATATTATTGTTGAACATTATATATTAAAAATAAAACGAATGCCAATTCTATATAAATAAAACTCTATTATTGTAAAATAATACAAAAAAAATATGTTTAAAAGAAAATACTTAAAATAAAAAATACTTTATCTTCTTTGGTATCTTCTATGGCACTTCATTTATCTTCTTTGGCATCCTCTATGGCACTTTATGTTACATTACCTCACAATAACACAGTACAGTTTTATTTATGTAGAATTGGTATTTGTTAATTTTATTGAATCTTATATATAGGCAATAAAATATTGCGTAAAGTAGCTCAATTTAACTATATCTACAAATTCATTCACTTTTGCATTACTGTAACATCATACAGTTGAAGAATGGTCTACATTGAAGTATGATGTTACAGTAATACAAAAGTGAATGAATTTATAGGTATAGTTAAATTGAGCTACTTTATACAAGATTTTATTGCCTATATAGGATTCAATAAAATTAACGAATGTCAATTCTACATAAATAAAACTGTACGGTATTATTGTGAGATAATATAATGTAAGCACATATATATTATTGTTGAATATTATACACTAAAAATAAAATTAACGAATGTCAATTCTACAATAAAACTTTATTATTGTGATTTACTTATTATTATTAAGAAATTTATTATTATTAGATATTCTACATGAATAAAAAATTATATTATATTATTAAATATTATATGCTAAAAACGCATATATATTTTTTGCAGAAAAAATATAGATTTTTACAAAAAGCAATGAGATCACCTAAAAAAACCTCACAAAGGTAAAAAAAAATACGCCAAGTATATAAAAATATCCCAACTTGTACGCAAAAAAGGTTTATTATTTATCCCTAAAAAATAACTTTTAAAAAAATTTTTCCTTGGAAAATAATTTTCATACAAAATAAAAAACTAAAAATGATTTTTCTCTAAAAAATAAAACCTTTAAAAAATCAAAAATCAAAACTAAATATGAAATCAAGTTAACTAGCCAAGTACATAGAAGCAGTTCAGTTTGTAAGAGTTTGTAATTTAAAATAGTATTTGTTTGATAAAATCAGTCTTGCATTTACAGAAATATTATAGATTCTCTCGAGAAAATTAAAATGCATTTTATTTTTATAAAATTACGCTATTATGTCCCCCCCCCCCCCAAATAAATATTATATATAATATATAAAATAGCACAATTATATTGCGGATTTTATTACAAATAGTACACCATAAAACTACTTAACCCTTACTGCAATAACGTCGATCACATCGATCACCAATTTCGAGTTTAAAAGTGCCCCGTGCCAAACTGATCAACTTGTTTTGAAATTAATCATAAGAGTAGTGTATCTAGGAGAGTTCTAACGCAGGTCCTCTGGGGGGGGGGGGGTGAGGGGCGAGGGGAAATCGGCGCGGGGGTATGACGTCACGCGGGGGAATCGCGTTCTAACCGGTAGGCGAGGGGTCCGCGGAGAGGGGGGAAGGGGACCGCGTCCTAACCGATAGGCGAGGGACCTGCTAACCTAACCGGTAGGCGAGGGGTCCGCGGAGAGGGGGAGGGGGACCCGCGGCGAAACCGATAGGTGAGGAACCTGCGGGGAAGAGGGGGATCGCGGCGAAACCGATAGGCGAGGGACCCGCGGGAAGAGGGAACGCGGAGGTACGATGCCGCGAGTAGGTGTGAGAGAGATAGCGCGAGATGTCCGCAATGTGTTAGAGAAGGATAGCGCTAATGATATTCTATGGGCGTGGGAGAAGGATAGCACGAGGCGTCCATATGAGCGTAAGACAAGGATAGCGTTTGCATGCACGTTGGAGAGAGATGGCGCGAGGCATGCACTTGGGAGAGGGATAGCGCGAAGCATGCACTTGGAAGAGAGAGAGAGAGAGAGAGAGAGATAGCGCGAGGCATGCACGTGGTTGATATGGCGTTCGTAAGGCGGTGCGAGAGAGAGATAGCGTTCGCAAGTTAAATTTTGCAGACTGTGCATATCTATTACACCGTTTTTATTCATACATAAAGGATGGGATAAATAATTAAATTCATAGATAATTAGTAAAATAACTTATTTATTACAAGCATCGTGAAGAATATCATTTATAGCACATGTCAATAACTCGCAATTTATGAGCGATTCGCTGTTAAACATATCACTTTCACGTATCGTTTTTGCAGCGTCGCATACATTAGCGATATTATTCTGTTGTAAAACAGTTACAAATTGTTTGAATTTTTCATTTTCAATATGCGTATTTTCGTATAGCCAGTAATACATATGATCTATGCATTTTTCAAAATCGAATAAATAGAATAGAGTTGGCGGTTTCATGTATAAAGAATTATTGGATAATCCTATTTTTATAATATTTGAATCAGATATTTTAACCACTTCGAATGTTAAATCTCGAATCCGCAATGGGGTTTCAGTCGATTGTAGAAGTTGTTCAACGTCCCCACGTTTCTGCATCAGCGATTTCCACGTTTCAAAAGGCAATATTATTTGATTGCTCCGATTATCGCCGAGAACCAATTTCACGCAAGATATAGCTCCAACGTTTATTCCAATGTCCAAATATTTGTATGACGTCGGGGTTAAGGCGTATCGTCTTCCAAGTATACAAACCGCACGACGAGGCTCGGATGAAATGCTGGGGAGTAAAAAAATATTATTTATATAAATATTTAAGAAATATAAAAATATTTAAAAAGTATAAAAATTCTTTAAGTTAATTAAAACTTACTTGTTACATTTCTTCTTCTTACACGGTGAAGTTTCATCAGCATCTTGAATCGGAACGTAATAATTCATGAGGATTCCTTCAGTAGGATACATTTTATATGAACCTTTCACACAAGTGGCCGATGCAATACTGAACGTATTAAACATATTTTAAATATGTATTAGCGTTGCAAAATTGCAATGTGGTGGGGATTATTGCCGACGCGATATTTTTTTCAATTTTTCCATTCAAGCGCCGATGTACGGCTGCTTCGCGATGACATCACCCCCAGGTGTGAGATTTAGCCGAATGCACAAGAATGCAATAATATAAAATTTTCAAGCGCCGATGTGCTGCTGCTTCGCGATGACATCACCCCAGATATCAGAATTCAAACGCGCGTGTCAAAACATGACAAAATCGTGAAATATAAGAACAAGTATCAAGGTTAATTTGTGCTAATATATAAGTAATCTAAAACTTTTTCGATGCATTTGGCTGAGATGACATCATCACCAGGTATGAGATTTAGCGGAATGCACAAAAAATGCAACGTAATATAAAATTTTCAAGCGCCGATGTGCGGTTGCTTCGCGATGACATCATCCTAGATATCAGAATTCAAACGCGCGTGTAAAAACATGACAAAATCGTGAAATATAAGGATAATCCTCATGGTTAAATTGCACTAACATACTTGGACAGCAGCATGTAATTTGAAACTTTCGCGATGCATCTTGGCTGAGATGACATCATCTCTAGACGACAAAAAATGCAATAATCGACATTGGTCAAAATGTACGTGACAAACCGCGAAATAAAGATTTAGTTGATACACATGATAGAAAGAGACATCAAGATAGAATATAAAATCATGGTAAAGAGGCACACCCTGTCAGTATGTTCGCCAAGAGTTCCGAGACAAGAGCTACTAATAAGCGCATCTTGTTAGTAAAATTTTTGGCATAAATTTAGAAATATGGCGGAAAACAGTGCCGAACGAATTCTGCGCGAGCTATCTGCAAGGGTGAATTCGATAGAGGAGTACGTTGCGTGAGAGCAACGAGGGAGGAACGATGCGACGAATATATCGAATCGGTGGAAGAACAAAGCCGAATCAAACGTCCACGATTACCGATCGGGATTCGTCAATCGCTGATTGCCCGAATTGCGCGACTCGAGGGATTGAAGAACTCGTTACGCACGCGTTTTGTACATGCGGGTGCAGGATGCAGCACGCGGCAACACGGATTGATTTGGCGAGAGATCGATACGGCGTTCGAGAGCCGCATATTGACTGGTGCGGTTATAAATCATAATCACATCGAGCCTCGCCAATTTTTCGAGGATGCCAAAGACATTGTGCTCGAACACGTGCAAACCGTGCTGAAAAAACACTTTAATGTGAAAATTAATACATTGTTCAATGGTGAAATTGTGACCGGTGATAAACGCGCAAATAAAAGTATCAATACGAGAAACTCTGAACTCTTTCGCACATCCGATTTACGCGAATGGTACGAGCGGCGCGTTGTCGAGCCCACTCTAGCATCGCTCGAAGAATTTCAGGAACGCGATAGCGGGTGGGCATTGTCGCGAATACTCAATTTAACTGTAAATATAAATAAATATAATCCTATGCGCGCGGGATGTCACATAAAAATACCGCGGGCGATAATAATGAAGAGAGCGGTGATCAACGTGCAATCTAAAGACAATGCATGTTTCGCGTGGTCTGTGGTCGCCGCTCTACATCCAGCTGAAAGGGACGTAGGTCGGGAATCTTCGTATCCACATTATACAACAGTGCTGAATCTCCAGGACAAAGGGTTTCCAGTGACTGTGAACCAAATTAAAAAATTCGAACTTGCCAACGATATCTCAATAGTAGTATAGCTAGGCGGGTTCTAACGCAGGTCCTCTGAGGGGGGATGAGGGGCGAGGGGAAACCGGCGCGGGGGGTATGACGTCACGCGGGGTAATCGCGTCCTAACCGATGGGCGAGGGGTCCGCGGAGAGGGGGGGGAGGGGGACCGCGTCCTAACCGATGGGCGAGGGGTCCGCGGAGAGGGGGAGGGGGACCGCGTCCTAACCGATAGGCGAGGGACCCGCTAACCTAACCGATAGGTGAGGGACCCGCGGAGATGGAGAGAGGGATCGCGGCGAAACCGATTGGTGAGGGACCCGCGGGGAAGAGGGGGATCGCGGCGAAACCGATAGGCGTGGGACCCGCGGGGAAGAGGGGGATCGCGGCGAAACCGATAGGCGAGGGACCCGCGAGGAAGAGGGAACGCGATGCCGCGAGGAGGCGTGGGAGAAGGATAGCGCGAAGCGTCCATATGAGCGTAAGACAAGGATAGCGTTTGCATGCACGTTGGAGAGAGATGGCGCGAGGCATACACGTTGGAGAGAGATGGCGCGAGGCATGCACTTGGGAGAAAGAGAGAGAGAGAGAGATAGCGCGAGGCATGCACTTGGGAGAGAGAGAGAGAGAGAGAGATAGCGCGAGGCATGCACTTGGGAGAAAGAGAGAGAGATAGCGCGAGGCATGCATGGACGTGGGAGAAGGAGGCGCAGAAATAATCGACATTTTTTAAATATAATAATAATAATAATATTTATTTAAAATTTATGTTTAATACAAATGTGTGTGTGTGTGTGTCTGTGTGTTTAAAAAAAATAAATAAAAATAATAATATATAATATATAATAATAATGCAGCGCTCTATCTGAAACAGAAAGAAATCTTATTAGTATATTAATTTAATGTTTATAAATCTAATATAAATTTTAAAAAGAAGATACATACATTATCCTCCTGGAGCCGCAAGCTCTTCCTCCCAATCTTCCTCCCAATCCTCCTCTTCCTCTTCCTCCTCCTCTTCCCACACCTCTTCCTCCGGCTCCCAATTTTCCTCCTCTTCGTACGACCTAAGCCCAAAAAGCGGTCGCAAATAGAAAATGTCCTCGTAATTATCGGGGTGCACGATCGCCAACTCGCGGGCCCCTCTCGTATCGCCCCACAAATTGGCGTGCGCCCAACGCAAATTTCCACGCATCCACCGCATGTATCGGCGGTGGATTACGTCAATTTGCACTAACTGAAATAAATTATTAATTAATAAATATCACACATAATTTCGCACACAAAAACACTGAACACTACTTACCAGATTAAGGTGAAACATTGGCATTTCGAATATTTTCACTTAGACACTCAGACACTTAAGACACTTTAAATTTGTCAGACTGTCGGACACTTTATGACAGCCACGACAGGCCAGACATTGTCTCGAACATTTCAGAGTAGGGGATGAATCACTTACGAAGAACGCTTACTCTCAACTCTTGATAAGAAAACAAAGGTAGCACGTTCCCGCGGACAATTGTCTACAAGTCTTTTAAATATGAATAATATATTATAGATAAACCACTATCGAACGGCTCTGAACAGCTTTCGAACGACTATTGAACGGCTTTGAACAGCTATCGAACGGCTTTGAACGGCTATCGAACGGCTATTGAACGGCTCTGAACAGCTTTCGAACGGCTATTGAACGACAAAACAATTATTTATACACCATTCAAATATTTAAACTCTATGTCCATGTACTGAAATGTAACATCTGTAGTCTGATAAGGTGGCTGACGCCGCTATCTAGCGTCACGTACTGAAATTTAATACTCGCATACTGGGATAAGAAAGAGCAAAAGGGAAGAACAAAAGGGAATAAAAATATATTTTAACAATAGTTTATTCTAAAAAATGTTTGGGTGAATCTTTATGATGATTCGTCCACCAATTGAATGTTTTAAATACATTTTGTAAAGCGCAATTTTTCAAATGTTTTTCACAGCGCATAGTATTAGTAACATCTAGCTTATTTAACGAAATGATATCTTCATAGTCCGCATCCAAGGTCTCAATAATAACGTCGTTTCTCGCATCATCGTCAAGTATATCGGCCAGCCATTCTCGTTTTTCGTGTCCTTTAACGTACACGATAGGAGATGCTCCATTTTCCTCTTCCGCCGCACCCATCACAGCTCTCGTAATCAAACGCCTGGCGAAGCTATATGGAACGTTTCCATCTTCCCATTGAAGCCCATGGTGATGTCCGATTAACCATGAAGCTTGGCATCTCTCAGATTTTGTAAGCGCACGTCATGGTACGGGACTTGCAAAAAAGTAGTGAGAAAGAACAAATCCATTTCTCAGTATCGCTACTTCCTTCACGACAAAGTTTCTCCCGATAATGAATCCTTGCAGATCCACAAACGTTGGCGCGATCATGCTGATAATATTACTGTATGATTGCAAGAACGATGTACGACTGCTGTCGATCGTCAAAATCTCAATCTTTATATATTTTTGACATTGGAGGGGATATTTGCTGATCTAGGTAATTTTACGAACTACGTTGGTCAATGGACAATATTCGACAACGCGATCGTGCAAGATGAGACAATAGGCGGTGGTATTTGCTGGTATATCCTCCTTGCACTCAAACTCTAATCTCACGTCCACGGTGGAATTTTTGACAGACTCGTTTTGTCGCGAGCAATCGATAACCGCGAGAGGACCACAATGTAAAAATTTTGAAATGTTTAATAGCACATCATCATTATCACATCCGTAATAAGATTTGCGAAAACGAGAGTACATATCGAACAAGAGGGCGAATCTATTTTTATCGAAATCTAAATTCAAATCATCGTAGGGATAAAATTCCGAGTTTAGATAGAGTTTAACGTTGGTCAATTTGCAGTCGTCGAATGTAGTAATATCTTTTGACACAGCATTTTTTCTGCCGGTCTGCAGCGCAAAGATCACGTATCGCGGCTTCTCCAGCTGAGAGGCGGCTTTCACAGTCCACGAATGTTTAGTCGTATTATGCAATAGAGGAAATTCGTATAGATCCCAAGAGCGAAAACTCATATTCAAGTATCGCCCGCTTTCCAACGCGCGTAGCAAGGATAGTTTATTGACCTCGCTCAATATTACATGAGGCATACGCCATTGTATCTTGAATAATTCGATATCAGCTTCAGCCGAAGCATGTCCAAATATGCAATTGTTGTCGTTGCGCGAACGTATCAGAATTAATTCGTGACGAGCGTTGATCACAACTCGCTTATAATCTTCGCAAAAACCCAATAGTAGGTTTAGCGGCACGCAAAAATTGAAGTAAGCTTCAGCAGCATTATGCGACATATTCCACGCAGCATTCTCCAAGATTTTACCTTTCTCGGTTGTTAGAGAGACATAGTTTTTAATCGTGGAAGTTATTCCAACGTTTCTGTTGCGGTCAATTTCCACACCGTCGAGTTCATATCGAAGTTCATCAAACATAAACGCGACACAATTGTTTCCCAATACCACTCTTGCTCCTTCATCTACTTTACGCACCTTCAACTTTCCCTCGACGTATAGAAAACTTTCACATGGTAACGTGTACAAATCTTGATGTTGTATCGGTATCCGTATCTCGTCGCTATATTCAAGGGTTGTGTTGGCGTATGGATTGTACGTATGAGTCTCAATCTTGACGATACGATCGTCAAAGATCGGCTCGCCTCCGATATTCAAGATGTCAATCATATCGTTCAAGTATTTCGTACGACGAATCCCAATGATTTTAAAAACTCGCGATTCAACGCGCTGAGCTTATTTTTAGCGTAACCAGATATCTGATTATTGTCACCCGATACCGCAGTCACTCGCCTTCTCGCAAAAATATTGTCCCTCGTAAAGATATTGTCTCTTGCGTGCTCCGTGCTTTCGTTCAACACAAGCATTTCATTTGTCAAACGCTTTAGTTTTGCCGCCGCCGTATATGCAATCTTACGGTAATTTCCTCTCCTCGAAAATCGAGCAAATGTCCTTCTTGATCAACAATGCGTATCGTTAAATCAGTAATGCTCCGTGCGACGATCGGTAGATAAATGATCTGTGCTGGCGTTTCCGATATCTTATATCCTGGCGGCACGCTCGGTGAAAATTCATGTATCGTGTGTACGCGCTTGTTATTGCTGTACGCGCCAGTGGTTACGCTGCATTCTATACGAATAATATTTACGCTAATAATATTTATCGGTACATCCGATTCGTACCATATCCGAGGCTGTAATATACGATTCGACGAGAATCCCAACAACGATCCAACGTTGCCCGGTTTACTAAAATTTATTCTATAGACACATTTGATTTCACTTTTTAGCGTATTATGATTAGCGCGAAGCATTATTGGATATTCATCGTGTTCTTCGCCATCAACAATATCGTTGGAATCAACTACGCGTCGATGTCGCAAAATTGCACGTCGGAGATATTCGTTTATTGCGTGTAATTCGTACGATCCTTCGGGAATCGTAATTTCCTTATCGTCGTTATCAAAATAAAATTTATTATTCCAAGAATTCACGTTCGATATCGTATGATAAGTTTCAAAATCCGTTAAACCAAGCTCGTAATCGCCATCGCTTAAATCTATAGCCGGAAAGTAGCTTACAGCAAGAACGCTACTCTTGCCGGTCAACGTAAGCGTGAGTGACATGCTGGAAAACTGTCGAACGAATACTGAGACGCGACGGAGAATTGTCAAGCTTTAAATTCATATCGATCATCGACTGTTTGAAGAAATCGAAGACACAATTGTCCACAAATACTTTGATTATAATTCTGATAGGCCGTGTGATTGTATTCTATATTTGTAACATTCTGTCCAAAATATCGCACTAATTCCTTGGGCGGTCGAAGATTTCCAAAACTATCGAAATATACCACACGATCTCCCCTCTTTGTATACGCAACCCAATGAGTACCGAAACCATCGACGTCATCCAAATTGACGATACCGCTCTCATTTCGCCGTATACCGTTTATCGGTAAATTATTGCGCATGAAAACGCCTCTAAAAAATTGTATACGCATACGTCTTGCAAGTTGTTCCAATTGTACATTAGTTGTTACACCGGCAGGCATCTTTATTTTGACGTTTTTTTTTTCTTGGCCGCTGTTGAGAACCCTCGTCCGCGCTTGTATGGAGCGAGATAAAGACCGTGACCTTCCATGGCGCGATTATGACGCTGCATTTCTTCGAGCTGACGTTGCGCCGCCTTGCTATCGTTCACTGCCTTCGCGATTCCCGCTGCTCCGCCAGCCAACGAACCGAGAACTCCCAATAATGGTAAAATGGGTAAGATACCACCGCGCTTCGCTATAGGAAGTATTCGTTTTTTCGCAGTCTTTTTCTTCATCGATGATTTTTTTGTTTTCATCCCCATACCGAATTTTGTCTTTGCTTTCATAGCCGCCCAAACAGCTGTAGCGGCTGCTTTCTCACCAATAGTCGAATATCTCGCGGTAATACGTGTTCGCGCTTTCGTGGCGAGTATATTATCCGCAACGTGTCGTTGACCGAGATCGTTGCTTCCAGAATAAGCTATGTCGTGCTCGCGACACGCGGCATCCAATGGATTGATACCTCGATCGCCTCTAGCCAATCGCGTTTCTAAATGAGTTCCCGGTCCACAAAACTGATAGCCTGGAATATGTAATTCGATAGGAAGTGCGTTTATCGCACGATTTAACAAACCGCTACCTCTTATAATTTTTGCTGGCATTTGCCACAATCTTTTATTAACGGTGTTGGAGCGTCGAAATGTGTTTGTTGGCACGGCAAATTATAATGTCGCGTGCATCGACGATACTGTTGAACCTCTGAGTCAGCTTTTATATGTTCGGGAAGCTTGTCCCACAATTGTTCCACGTAGCTACCGAAGTCTCGCAGTAAAACAATCTTGGGGATAATCTGTAACTGCTCGGTGGTAAGCTCGAGAATATCGCTGTCAACCGATAGAAGAAGAAACATTTTTGAGACTGAGCGGTTTCGATTCGGTGCACCTCTATAAATAGGGTCCCGATGACTCATTTTCCAAAATCTGATTTGAGACTCGCGAGAGCAAACATGCGGTTCGCGCGACAAGCGACGATAATCAAAGTGATAAATTTTGACGATAAAACACGAGTAATGTCCGAGAAAGAAATACGCAAGCATGGAAACATGCTGCCGACTACTATACGCGGTATCATTTGCGGTCCTTCGAATTGCGGTAAGACTAACGTGTTGATAAGTTTGATAGAAAGTCCACACGGTGTACATTTCGAGAATGTGTACGTATACTCGAAATCACTTCAACAACCGAAATATCGATATTTGGAAAATTTGCTATTATCGATCGATGAAATTGGTTATTTTACATTCTCTAAAAATAGTGACGTTATTCCACCGAGCGAGGCGCTTCCGAATTCCATTTTTATCTTTGACGACGTGGCATGCGATAAGCAAGATACGATAAGAGAGTACTTTGCAATGGGTCGACACTCGAGCGTCGACTGTTTCTATCTTTGTCAAACGTATGCCAAGATACCCAAGCATCTTATACGGGACAATACAAATTTACTGATTTTATTTAAACAAGATGGTACAAATTTGAAACATGTATACAACGATCATGTAAATACTGACATGTCTTACGGCGATTTTCGCGCATTCTGTCAGGAATGTTGGCAACACGAGTATGGATTTGTAGTGATTGATAAAGACTGTTTACAGACTAATGGACGATATCGAAAAGGATTTAACGATTTTGCAATACCGTAAAGTGGTTAGTCGCTATCGATACATCGATCGAGCAACGTCTAAAATTTTCGTCCGAGCGCAACATGACGACGACGATTGACAGTGACGATCGTGAGAAGATTGCGAGAGAGATTGTAAAAACGAGCGAATCAATCCGCAAAAAATATCGTTCTTTAAAAACCGGTCAAATGGAGGAAGATGTCGCATTGGAGAGGCACTTTAAACCAATTATCGAACCTCTAAAACAACTTGTCGAAAATACAATCAATGTGGAATCTAATGAAGCGAAAATCGAACCATCGAGTATGCTCGAAGACAAGCATCTGAAAAAAGAGTCTGGAACAAAGCGAACAAGGTCAAATATATCATTGAACGATTCGCTAATAACTTCTACTCCAAATCAATCAAAACGTAAGCGGATGAAACAATTATCGAATGTGGTTGCTTCTACTCCGACAAAAGATGTACAATCGAGTCAAATATTGTACGAAAGATCGTCTCCGTACGTGGAAGAAATTTTCGAATCTACGCCTGAAACGCTTGTGACGTCAGTTCAATATCAATTACAAACATCCGAGGGTCAAAATACATTGCGCGAACATTTGGGTCCACTAGGGCAAAAATATGTGGGAGCTATTTTGAGTCAAGATAAAAATATCAGTATGGATTATGTTTACGGTGTTAAATTTTGCAACGAAGGGATGATGCTTGGTGATAAAATTTTTGATGTGGATAAAGATGACAATATAATTATCGGTGGAATAAGATACGTGGGAACACCAGGTCTCTACGAGTTGATTTTCAAGAGAATACCCGACGGTGACGTATACAATGACGATAAAATTAAATACAAAAATATATTACTGGCGACAAATGCGTATAGACGTGGCAATGATATGCGTAATCCATGGTGTATACTTCGTGTAATTTAGATCTTATACAAGACTGCTGACGCGTCATTTCAATCTCTTCGTTCAAACACCGCGTGTAATCGTCGAACGTTATCGTTCTCGCGACGACGTTACTCTTGACATCTTTTACTTTTTTCGTGTCTTTCTTACCATCTACTCGCAACGCGTACATTTTTGCCCTAAGCCCGATGAATTCGGACATGATGGCACCATTATTTTCATCCTTCATTAAACCCGGTATCTTTTTATTCGCGAGCGGTATACCGTACACATTGTCCACCGCATAATCGCTGGTATCGAATCTGTCGACGTTGCGCTTTATATTCTCGTATACATCTTCACACTCGATGTGATATATGAGACTGTCGGTGTCGGTGTACATGACTTTACATTTCTCTTGATACATAGGTACCATATAATCGTGGTGAAACTCGTACAAACATGTCTTGGATATGTCGAGTATACACATACCCACGTAGATTGGTTTATTAAATTTCACCTCGAGATTGCGCAATTCAACGGCGATCAGATTCTCCGAAAACACGCTTCTACTATGAAAATTTGGTTTTGCAATCATTGCCTCTGCGCCATATCTTCCATCCCAATGTGTCACGAGCTTAATATTAACATGATTGCGCACATTTTCCATCTTTTTGCCAAATACCGCATTATTCATTAATTTATATAAATTTTTTTCAAAATCATTTTTCGCGAGTGTTCGGAATTGTGTATTGAATTCGATATAACTGCGAAGCCATGGAGATTGCGAAAACTGTAATATTCGATGTATTTTTGTAACTCGAAGTCCGTGTCGCGTGCATTGCTGCAGGTTGCGGTAATGTATTATGTAACGTTTCTTATCATATAAGGTATTGCGAGCAGCTTATCCTGCCGCTTACCAGGTGGTTTGTCGCGTGTCGAACAAAACGGTAGGTCAGTGTGCGCATCGTGAACACGTTGCGGATACTCGAGATCGACTTCAAGGATGTAGCCTATAGGCGAATCGAGCGCGATCGATGATGTATCAAAATCGGATACGTCGTCGACCCATCGAAAATCTGCATAGGGCAAAGGTTGACACATTGCCCATCCGTACAAATTATTTACATCAAAGTACGTGAGATATGATGAAGGTTTCAATGGATCGTACGACTGCATATACTTGTTATTAGCATGTGCGTATCTGTTGGAACATTGACTCAAACCACCGCGTATTCCGCGTTCGATGAATAAAACCATGTCGATATCCGTAAGCAATTCGAATGTAATATTCGTATACTTCAACATGGCGTCCCACGTGTATCCGGGAAGAGTATAATAATACGCGGGGTCGAGCCCATAACTTTTAATACAACTCTCGCGAAAATTTTCAAAAATGTCTGCTAATAACAAGACATCAATTTTGAGATACAAGTCGCCATATTCACCCAACGTTCGAATGGAGAACTGCTCCCACACGTTCTCGGCGTGCGCGTAATCGCTCTCGGATATTGTGTCACCGGTCAAGGAACTGTAAAATGATTCGCGCGGTGGTAAACACGTATCTTGCAACCTGTCGACGCAGTCAATATATTCGTACGGAAAGACGCCCTTCCGTGTTAATAAATTGAAATTGTCATTTGATAAATTTTGAAATTCAGATTTTAAAATTTTGAGTTTGTCTTTATTCAAGAATAATGCCAATTTATCGAGACTAGCTGTGAGAAATTTATACGAATCGATAAAACGCAATTTAATATGATTTTGTGATTTCTCTCCGCCAAGTTTAACATTTTTCGTAAACGATATATATTTTTCTTTTGTTATCGGAAGTATTTCAATTTCCCCTTCGAACGCTGTAGCTATTTCCTTTATAATAAAATGTGCGTCGTAACCGGATAAATTATGAAGAACTATTGGAATGCAAAAAGAATCTTTATAATTTAAATTGCAATTTGAATGCGCGGGACCTCGGTATCGCCCCGTCAGATGACAATGATCGCGTACGCGTGTATCGTCTTGTACGAATGGTTTCTCGCATATATGGCATTGTGTCGCGTTGTGAAATTTTTCACATTCGTCAGATGTTAAATTTACCATGGGGACATTAGCTGATAAAATACTTTTTACACGCTGCGCTAAATTTTTTAGTTCTTCGACGAACCATGATATGCAATCGATATCGCGACGGGAATGATACGCGGATAACGAATCGTCGTACGAGCAATGTACATAATAAGCAATACTAAATACTTTATGATGTTGGTAGTTTCTCTCTTCCTCCGTCTTCTCCAAAACACACTCCAAGTCGGCGTACACGACGAAAGGAAGCCGCTCCTTCTGATTATAGTTGTTGAACGTGAGCCACTTGTCCTTATCGCTCGGTAATCGGATAGCGCACTCGTTCATCTCTCGACAGTCCACCGTATGTGATTGCAATTTGTCGTCCGAGCCAAAGTAGTGCAAACATCTGTAAAAGAAATAATTTTTATTTTTGTTCAATTATTTGTACAATGTATTTTTATTAAATATATACGTACCGATCGCAGATATATTTTTGGCTTTTATGTTTACTCAATTGCGAGCTCACGAGGCGGGATAGATTCTTGATCCACGCAAAATCCAACGTTATTGTCTTCCACGTACAGCAAGTTGACGTGTTTGTCTCTTTTCAGCTCACTTAGACTTGGACGTTCGGGACAATGTTCTTTTCCTCGATACTATACACATTGATTGAAATATCGTTGGCAAGTTCGAATTTTTTAATTTGATTCACAGTCACTGGAAACTCAATGTCCTGGAGATTCAGCACTGTCGTATAATGAGGATACGAAGATTCCCGACCTACGTCCCTTTCAGCTGGATGTAGAGCGGCGACCACAGACCACGCGAAACACGCATTGTCATTAGATTGCACGTTGATCACCGCTCTCTTCGTTATTATCGCCCGCGGTACTTTTATATGACATCCCGCGCGCAAAGGATTATATTTATTTATATTTACAGTTAAATCGAGTATTCGCGACAATGCCCACCCGCTATCGCGTTCCTGAAATTCTTCGAGCGATGCTAGAGTGGGCTCGACAACGCGCCGCTCGTACCATTCGCGTAAATCGATTGTGCGAAAGAGTTCATAGTTTCTCGTATTGATACTTTTATTTGCGCGTTTGTCACCCGTCACGAATTCACCATTGAACACGGTATTAACTTTCACACTACAATGTTTTTTCAACACGGTTTGTACGTGTTCGAGTACAATGTCTTTGGCATCCTCGAAAAATTGACGAGGCTCGATATGATTATGATTTATAACCGCACCAGTTAATATGCGGCTCTCGAACGCCGTATCGATCTCTCGCCAAATCAATCCGTGTTGCCGCGTACTGCATCCTGCACCCGCGTGTACAAAACGTGTGCGTAATGAGTTCTTCAATCCCTCGAGTCGTGCGATTCGGGCAATCAGCGATTGTCGAATCCCGATCGATAATCATGGACGTTTGATTCGACTTTGCTCTTCCACCGATTCGATATATTCGTCGCATCGTTGCTCCCACGCAACGTACTCCTCTATCGAATTCACCCTCGCAGATTGCTCGTGCAGATTTCGTTCGGCACTGTTTTCCGCCATATTTCTAAATTTATGTCAATAATTTTGCTAACAAGACGCGCTTACTAGTAGCTCTTGTCTCGGAACTCTTGGCGAAAATACTGACAGGGTGTGCCTCTTTACCATGATTTTATATTCTATCTTGATGTCTCTTTCTATCATGTGTATCAACTAAATCTTTATTTCGCGGTTTGTCACGTACATTTTGACTAATGTCGATTATTGCATTTTTGTCGTCTAGAGATGATGTCATCTCAGCCAAGATGTATCGCGAAAGTTTCAAATTACACGCTGCTGTCCAAGTATGTTAGTGCAATTTAACCATGAGGATTATCCTTATATTTCACGATTTTGTCACGTTTTGACACGCGCGTTTGAATTCTGATATCTAGGAGTGATGTCATCGCGAAGCAGCCACACATCGGCGCTTGAAAATTTTATATTACGTTGCATTTTTTATGCATCAACTAAATCTTTATTTCGCGGTTTGTCACGTACATTTTGACTAATGTCGATTAATGCATTTTTTTTGGTCGTCTAGAGATGATGTCATCTCAGCCAAGATGCATCGCGAAAGTTTCAAATTACACGCTGCTGTCCAAGTATGTTAGTGCAATTTAACCATGAGGATTATCCTTATATTTCACGATTTTGTCACGTTTTGACACGCGCGTTTGGATATCTGAGGATGATGTCATCGCGAAGCAGCCACACATCGGCGCTTGAAAATTTTATATTACATTGCATTTTTGTGCATTCGGCTAAATCTCACACCTGGGGGTGATGTCATCGCGAAGCAGCCGTACATCGGCGCTTGAATGGAAAAATTGAAAAAAATATCGCGTCGGCAATAATCCCACCACATTGCAATTTTGCAACGCTAATACATATTTTAAATATGTTTAATAGGTTCAGTATTGCATCGACCACTTGTATGAAAGGTTCATAGAAAATGTATCCTACTGAAGGAAGCCTCATGAATTATTACGTTCCGATTCAAGATGCTGATGAAACTTCATCGTGTAAGAAGAAGAAATGTAACAAGTAAGTTTTAATTAACTTAAGAATTTTTATACTTTTTAAATATTTTTTACATCTTTTAAATTTTATATAAATATATTTTTTTTTACTTTGATTTCATAGTGTCGTGCGGTTGTATATCAACGATACCTTAACCCGACGTTTTTTTTTTTTTTTTTTTTTTTTCTATATTATACTTCTAAATCCACATGGAAATACCGGTGATGTCATCGGAAGCAGCCGTACATCGGCTGAATGGAAAAATTGAAAAAATATCGGTCCAATAATCCCACCACATTGCAATTTGCAACGCTAAACATATTTAAATATGTTAATAGTTCAGTATTGCATCAACTTGTTAAAGTTATAGAAAATGTATCCTACTGAAGGAAGCCTCATGAATTATTACGTTCCGATTCAAGATGCTGATGAAACTTCATCGTGTAAGAAGAAGAAATGTAACAAGTAAGTTTTAATTAACTTAAAGAATTTTTTATACTTTTTAAATATTTTTACATCTTTTAAATATTTATATAAATAATATTTTTTTTACTTCCTAGCATTTCATCCGAGCCTCGTCGTGCGGTTCGTATACTCGGAGATACGCTTAACCCGACGTCAAATATTTGGACATTGAATAACGTTGGAGCTGTATCTTGCGTGGAATTGATTCTCGGCGATAATCGGGCAATCAAATAATATTGCCTTTTGAAACATGGAAATCGCTGGTGCAGAAACGTGGGGACATTGAACAGCTTCTACAATCGACTGAAATCCATTGCGGGTCCGAGATTTAACATTCGAAGTGGTTAAAATATCTAATTCGAATATTATAAAAATAGGATTATCCAATAATTCTTTATATATGAAACCGCCAACTCTATTCTATTTATTAGATTTTGAAAAATGCATAGATCATATATATTACTGGCTATGCGAAAATACGCATATTGTTAACGAAAAATTCAAACAATTTGTAACTGTTTTACAACAGAATAATATCGCTAATGAATGCGACGCTGCAAAAGCGATACGTGAAAGTGATATGTTTAACGGCGAATCTCTCATAGATTGCGAGTTATTGACATGTGCTGTAAATGATATTCTTCACAATGGTTGTAACAAATAAGTTATTTTACTATTTATCTGTGAATTTAATTATTTAACCCATCCTTTATGTATGAATAAAAAATGTGTAATAGATATGCACAGTCTGCAAAACTTAAATCTTTCTCTCGACATACTCTGCTTAAGATGTAGAAAAGTGATGAGGTAGATGAGACGTGATACTCCAGTTAGAAGGAGACAAAAGATATTAAATTAAATATATATAATCGAGAGGAGTGTGCAGCGTTATAGTACACAACCGTCCACACCCTTACGACGATCTTAACAATATGTGTTATGGCTGACGAAGAAGTTATAGTTATCGATGATGACGAGGATATCATTCTCGAAGATGGCAATTTGATGGCATTTGAGAATTTGTTGGACGATTCATCAGACGAAGACCGCATATTTTCGGAGGATTCCGATTACAATAGTGATTGCAGTATTGATATTATTGCTGACATAAAGCAACGAACTTTAAACCGAGTTGAAATAAATAGTTTAGGTGCGGTGAAAATGTGCTGTATATACTTTTATTATAAAAGTGATGTCAACGAAAAATTTTGCACAGACTGTTTTATGCGAATTTCAGACTTATTTTCGAATATTCGTGTTGTGCGAGAACATGAAAGTGCAATTTTTGACCTAATCCTGGGATCGTTTTGCGCAGAGTGTAGAAAACCGCTGTATCAGATAATGCCCTGCAATATGTGTCCAATTTGCATTGTATAAGCTGGACAAAAACTTGTGTTGTGAAAAAAACTTGAATTGGAAATATGGAGAAACCCAAATACATTGCGCGATTAGAACAATATCTATGGGAGTTTTACATAGAGGTGGACTCGGCGTGTTCATGCGGGTTATGGGAAAGAACGTGCCTTGAGTGTCTCGAGTGGTTGGGAGAACAGTACCGACTCGCGATATTACAACAGAGGCGCGGAATTCAATCGCTGTTTGGCCGAATCGCGCGGCTTGAAAATTTAAGACATTCGTTACGCAAACGTTACAACCCATAGATGTCCGTGTCCCGGCGCTGTCGACAAACACTCCTGTGACTTCACTTGTACAAATGATACAAGGCCGAGAATCGGCTTGAAGAAATCTAATACAATAGATTTGGATCATCGTCTGAGAGATCATGAAGAAGTGATGTTACAAGGAATGGGATTTTGATATATAAAATGCAGCTGACGTCTCGTTATGAACCGCATTGAAAATACTCGAAGAATTATTGTAAGTATCTATTTTTTAAAAATTTTAAAACGTTCAAACTAGATATTTTAATAAGACTTGTATTTTTCTGTTTCAGATGGAGCGTCGCCTTATTATTATTATATTATACATATTTTATATCTTTTGTATATTTTATATTTTTATATTTTTATATTTTATATATATATATTTTTTTTTAAACCCTCTCCCTCCCTCTCCCTCCTCTCTCCCTCTCTCTCTCTCCTCCTCTCTCTCTCCCTCTCTCTCTCCTCTCTCTCCCTCTCTCTCCCTCTCTCCTCCCTCTCTCTCCCCCTCTCTCTCTCCCTCTCTCTCCCTCTCTCTCTCCTCTCTCTCTCTCTCTCTCTCATCTCTCTCTCTCTCTCTCTCTCTCTCTCTCTCTCTCTCTCTTTCTCCCAAGTGCATGCCTCGCGCCATCTCTCTCCAACGTGTATGCCTCGCGCCATCTCTCTCCAACGTGCATGCAAACGCTATCCTTGTCTTACGCTCATATGGACGCTTCGCGCTATCCTTCTCCCACGCCTCCTCGCGGCATCGCGTTCCCTCTTCCTCGCGGGTCCCTCGCCTATCGGTTTCGCCGCGATTCCCCTCTTCCCCGCAGGTCCCTCGCCTATCGGTTTCGCCGCGATCCCCCTCTTCCCCGCGGGTCCCTCACCTATCGGTTTCGCCGCGATCCCTCTCCCCCTCCCGCGGGTCCCTCACCTATCGGTTAGGTTAGCGGGTCCCTCGCCTATCGGTTAGGACGCGGTCCTCCTCCCCCTCTCCGCGGACCCCTCGCCCATCGGTTAGGACGCGGTCCCCCTCCCCCCCCCTCTCCGCGGACCCCTCGCCCATCGGTTAGGACGCGATTCCCCGCGTGACGTCATACCCCCCGCGCCGGTTTCCCCTCGCCACTCACCCCCCCTCAGAGGACCTGCGTTAGAACCCGCCTAGCTATACTACTCTCAATCAATGTATATAGTATCGAGGAAAAGAACATTGTCCCAATACGTCTGAGTGAGCTAAAAAGAGACAAACACGTCAACCTGCTGTACATTGAAGACAAAAACGTTGCACATTTCCCGTGGATCAAGAATCTATCCCGCCTCGTGAGCTCGCAATTGAGCAAACATAATGATCAAAAATATTTCTGCGATCGGTACGTATATATTTAATAAATCACATTGTAGAAATAATTGAACAAAAAATAAAAAATTATTTCTTTTTACAGATGTTTGCACTACTTTGATTCGAATGACAAGTTACAATCACATATGGTGGACTGTCGAGAGATGAACGAGTGCGCTATCCGATTACCGAGCGATAAGGACAAGTGGCTCACGTTCAATAACTATAATCGGAAGGAGCGGCTTCCTTTCGTCGTATACGCCGATCTGGAGTGTGTTTTGGAGAAGACGGAGGAAGAGAGAAACTACCAACATCATAAAGTATTTAGCATAGCATATTATGTACACTGCTCGTACGACGAATCGTTATCCGCGTATCATTCCCGTCGCGATATCGATTGCATATCATGGTTCGTCGAAGAACTAAAAAATTCAGCGCAACGTGTAAAAATTTTTTTATCAGCTAATGTCCCCACGTAAATTTAACATTTGATGAATGGGAAAAATTTCATAGCGCGACACAATGTCACATTTGCGAGAAACCATTCGTACAAGACGATACACGCGTACGCGATCATTGCCATCTGACCGGACGATGCAGAGGTCCCGCGCATTCAAATTGCAATTTAAATTATAAAGATTCTTTTTGCATTCCAATAGTTTTTCATAATTTATCCGGTTACGACGCACATTTTATTATAAAGGAAATAGCTACAGCGTTCGAAGGGGGAATCGAGTTACTTCCGATAATAAAGGAAAAATATGTATCATTTACGAGAAATGTTAAACTTGGTGAAGAGAAATCAAAAAATCATATTAAATTGCGTTTTATCGATTCGTATAAATTTCTCACAGCTAGTCTCGATAAATTGGCATCATTCTTGAATAAAGACAAACTCAAAATTTTAAAATCTGAATTTCTAAATTTATCAAATGACAATTTCAATTTATTAACACGGAAGGGCGTCTTGCGGTACGAATATATTGACTGCGTCGACAGGTTGCAAGATACGTGTTTACAACAGCGCGAATCATTTTACAGTTCCTTGACCGGTGACACAATATCCGAGAGCGATTACGCGCACGCCGAGAACGTCTGGAAGCGGTTCTCCATTCGAATGCTGGGCGAATATAGCGACTTGTATCTCAAAATTGATGTCTTGTTATTAGCAGATATTTTTGAAAATTTCCGCGGGAGTTGTATTAAAAGTTATGGGCTCGACCCCGCGTATTACTACACTCTTTCCGGACACACGTGGGACGCCATGTTGAACCATACGAATATTACATTCGAGTTGCTTACGGATATCGACATGGTTTTATTTATCGAACGCGGAATACGCGGTTGTTTGAGTCAATGTTCCAACAGATACGCACATGCTAATAACAAGTATATGCAATCATACGATCCATCGAAACCTTTAACGTATCTCACGTACTTTGATGTAAATAATTTGTACGGCTGGGCAATGTGTCAGCCTTTGCCCTATGCAGATTTTCGATGGGTCGACGATGTATCTGATTTTGATACATCATCGATCGCGCTCGATTCGCCTATAGGCTACATCCTTGAAGGCGATCTCGAGCATCCGCAATGTGTTCACGATGCGCACACCGACCTACCGTTTTGACGACACGCGACAAACCACCTGGTAAGCGGCAGGATAAGCTGCTCGCAACCTTATATGATAAGAAACGTTACGTAATACATTACCGCAACCTGCAGCAATGCACGCGACACGGACTTCGCGTTACAAAAATACATCGAATTTTACAGTTTTCGCAATCTCCATGGCTTCGCAGTTATATCGAACTCAATACACAATTCCGAACACTCGCGAAAAATGATTTTGAAAAAAATTTATATAAATTAATGAATAATGCGGTATTTGGCAAAACGATGGAAAATGTGCGCCATCACGTTAATATTAAGCTCGTGACACATTGGGATGGAAGACATGGCGCAGAGGCGATGATCGCAAAACCAAATTTTTATAGTAGAAGCGTGTTTTCGGAGAATCTGATCGCCGTTGAATTGCGCAATCTCGAAGTTAAATTTAATAAACCAATCTACGTGGGTATGTGTATACTCGACATATCCAAGACATGTTTGTACGAGTTTCACCACGATTATATGGTACCTATGTATCGAGAGAAATGTAAAGGCATGTACACCGACACCGACAGTCTCATATATCACATCGAGTGTGAAGATGTATATGAGAATATAAAGCGCAACGTCGAAAATACCACGATTACGTGACAATGTGTATATACAGTTATACCAATGAGAACAAATGAATAAAAATATACAGATATGAACATGATGACCACTGTCTGATAACAGTATGAATGATATTAAAGCCGATGAACGTCCGATGACCAGATCGCGATGAACGTCCATGACCAATGATATTAACGTCGATTACCAGTTAATATGACACGTTGATTGACCACGTCCGATGACCACGTGATATTGACCGGCCAATAGACCACGTTGATATGACAGGTGATGAACTTAATATGACAACGGTCCGATGAAAACATGTAACACACACACACATACACACACATGCGGGGGGGTGCAAGGGAGGCCTTCGGCCCCCCTCCCGCACCCCCACCGCCAGTCAGCCACATTGGACCTCGCTTTACAACTTGCAAAGTACATGCCCTAGTAACGACATGTATTAATCCGTGGTCAATATTAACGTGGTCAATATTAACGTGGTCAATATCAACGTGGTCAATCGGGACCGTGGTCAATATTAACGTGGTCAATCGGGACCGTGGTCAATATTAACGTGGTCAATATTAACGTGGTCAATATTAACGTGGTCAATATTAACGTGGTCAATATAAACGTGGTCAATCGGGACCGTGGTCAATATCAACGTGGTCAATCGGGTCCGTGGTCAATTTGAACCGTGGTCAATCGGGACCGTGGTCAATCGGAACCGTGGTAAATATCAACGTGGTCAATCGGGACTGTGGTCAATCGGGACTGTGGTCAATCGGGACTGTGGTCAATATCAACGTGGTCAATCGCATCGGCTCGCAACTGTAATGTCAACGGTCAATCGGACGGTCAATATCAAGGTAAACGGACGCTCCACGTAACGCGCGAATAAAAAGATACCGGGTTTAATGAAGGATGAAAATAATGGCGCCATCATGACCGAATTCGTTGGGCTTAGAGTAAAAATGTACGCGTTGCGAGTAGATGGTAAGAACGATACAAAAAAAGTAAAAGGCGTCAAGAATAACGTCGTCGCGAGAACGATAACGTTCGACGATTACACGCGGTGTTTGAACGAAGAGATTGAAATGACGCGTCAGCAGTCTTGTATAAGATCTAAATTACACGAAGTATACACATCGCGAGACAAAAATTGCTCTAAGTCCGTACGATGACAAGCGGTATATCGTACCCGAAACCACCGACACGCTACCGTGGGGACATTACAAAATACCGTTATAAATAAAACTCATCTATATTTATTGTAAATAAAAATTATGTATATTTATTGTAAAATAAAATTATATGTATATTTATTGTAAATTATATGTATATTTATTGTAAAGTATATGTATATTTTATAATGTATACAATTTTGTTTATATTTATAAAATATTATTATTATGTATTATTGTTAACATATTTATAATATATTATTTTTATCTATCCAAGAGTTGTATGTAGCATCAAATCCCAGCCATTTCACATAAACCTCGTCATCCTTTTTGCGTATCACCTTTTCCACGAGATGTACGTCGGGATTAGCAACGCGTGTAACTCGTAAAATCCGCCGGCGACAGGATTTCCGCGCGAATCTTTGAGTACATAGGTCACGGGATTAGTTTTCTGCACTTTAACAATCTTAAACACTTCGGTCGACCAATTTGGCGTGTAACCTTTCTTAAAGATGGTCTTGACTTTACTCACGCGTACCGGATCGCCTACTTTGAATCTTGCCGGTGCCGCAATCTTTACGTTGCTGTATACCGTATTTAAAAGTTTATCGGCGATCGCGGGGGTAACATCGATAGGTCTCATACCGATAGTGCGATGTTTTCGCGCATTGTACTCTCCAACGAACCGGGACAACGCGTCGATCCACTTGTAATTTCCATTAAGCGTAAACATTTTCCACATATTGTTCTTTAACGTTCGGTTGAATCTTTCCACGACCGAGGCTTTCATGACAGAATACGTCGAATAATGATTAATGCTGTGTTTCTTCATTTCTGTACATTTGTGTTGTAAATTCTTTTCCTCTGTCGGTTTGAAAATTTTTCGGGCATCTTCCATCGTCTCGAATTATCTTTGCGATCGTATCCGACATCTCGTTTCCACTCTTTCTCTTGAGCGGTACAACCCACGCATACTTGCTCAACACATCGATAACTGTGAGTATGTAGTTGTGGGAGCGGTGCACTTGGACACAGTACAATTGGACACGGTACAAATGGACACGTTGCAAATGGACACGAAACTTTGCACACGGCTCAATTGGACACAGTGCATTTGGACACAATACTTTTGGACACAGTAGCTTTTGGACACAGAAGAAAATTAATTTGGACACCGTTCAGTAGCACACCGGTCAGTTGCATACCGTTCAGTTGCACACCGTTCAGTTGCACACATAAAAATGCACACCGTTTAGTTGGACACATAAAAATGCACACCGTTCAGTTGCACACCGCTCAGTTGCACACCGTTCAGTTGCACACCGTTAATTTGCCCACCGTAGTTGTAAAGCGAGGTCAACCCTGCTCACCGGCGGGGTGGGTGCGGGAGGGGGGCCGAAGGCCCCCCTTGCACCCCCCCGTGTGTGTGTGTGTGTGTGTGCAACTGAGCGGTGTGCAACTGAGCGGTGTGCAACTGAGCGGTGTGCAACTGAGCGGTGTGCAACTGAGCGGTGTGCAACTGACTGGTGTGCAATTGAGCGGTGTGCAACTGAACGGTGTGCAACTGAACGGTGTGCAACTGAGCGGTGTGCAACTAAACGGTGTGCATTTTTATGTGTCCAACTAAACGGTGTGCATTTTTATGTGTGCAACTGAACGGTGTGCAACTGAACGGTGTGCAACTGACCGGTGTGCTACTGAACGGTGTCCAAATTAATTTTCTTCTGTGTCCAAAAGCTACTGTGTCCAAAATTATTGTGTCCAAATGCACTGTGTCCAATTGAGCCGTGTGCAAAGTTTCGTGTCCATTTGCAACGTGTCCATTTGCACCGTGTCCAATTGTACTGTGTCCAAGTGAAGGCCACTCTGTAGTTGTAGCCTTTGTTAAATCGTGCATATGGACGCATCTCGACCACGTCCGCCTGCCACAGATCGTCGAATCCGCGTACTATGACACGTCTACGTGGGAAATTTTTTCTCGCTGGAGCATGCAATTCTTCCACGAGCAGCTGTTTTTCAGAGGTCTTCTGCGACATATTTGATCGAGGCATAATTTGCAATAATGAGATAATTCGTCCACGTATATTCTTTATATATCTTTCTTCTCCTGCGCTGAATTAGATGTAGTCTGCGCGTGAGTTGCATACCGAAGCATTTTCTGCATCTCATCCATCATTATTTGCAGCGTTTGCACATTCGTCTCGAACGTGATTATTTTTTTCTCAAGTTCTTCCTGTCTATCCTCCAAAAGCTTGACACGTATTTCCACGTACTGTTTGTTTGCGGCATCAGTATCATCTTCCGGTTGCGCTACCCGTCGTATCTTGCGCGACCTTGCGTCAAAGCCGGAGGCTGTCTGACACAGAGCGTTATCGCGCACGTAATTTCTTAGTAATCCATTCCATTGATAGTATGATTTGTTCGGTGTTCCCAACGATAATCCAAATTTATTAACCGACATTTCGATACAAACAATATTGACAGACTGACTCGTTTCGCCGACGCATAGATTAATTTATAATAAAGCCAGCTTCGTAAAGTTCCTCGATAATTAATAATATTTCATTGTCGTAGGCATTGTTGCCGGTTTGACGCGAAGCTTCCAGCAATCGCAAGCGATCTACCAACTCGTTGGGATCATTCCAATGCACGTAATCGATCTTATTATCGTTTAACGTCATAGCGTGCGGTATGTTTAAACCTCTTCCAGCTTTTTTTCCAGGCGCTATTATATTTTTAATAGAGATTAATGGCGCTATTATATTTTTATACTTGTATCCCTTGTTACTTAACAATGGATTACGCATATCATTGCCACGTCTATGCGCATTTGTCGCCAGTAATATATTTTTGTATTTAATTTTATCATCGTCATTGTATACGTCACCGTCGGGTATTCTCTTGAAAATCAACTCGTAGAGACCTGGTGTTCCCACGTACCTTATTCCACCGATAATTATATTGTCATCTTTATCCACATCAAAAATTTTATCACCAAGCATCATTCCTTCGTTGCAAAATTTAACACCCTAAACATAATCCATACAGATATTTTTATCTTGACTCAAAATAGCTCCCAAATATTTTTGTCCTAGTGGACCCAGATGTGTGCGCAATGTATTTTGACTCTCGGACGTTTGTAATTCATGTTGAACAGACGTCACAAGCGTTTCAGGCGTGGTTTCGAAAATTTCTTCCACATACGGAGACGATCTTTCGTACAATATTTGACTCGATTGTACATCTTTTATCGGAGTAGAAGTAACATTCGATAATTGTTTCATTCGCTTACGTTCTGATTGATTTGGAGTAGAAGTTATTAGCGAATCGTTCAGTGATATATTTGACCTTGTTCGCTTTGTTCCAGACTCTTTTTTCAGATGCTTGTCTTCGAGCATACTCGATGGTTCGATTTTCGCTTCATTAGATTCCACATTGATTGTATTTTCGACAAGTTGTTTTAGAGGTTCGATAATTGGTTTAAAGTGCCTCTCCAATGCGACGTCTTCCTCCATTTGACCGGTTTTTAAAGAACGATATTTTTTGCGGATTGATTCGCTCGTTTTTACAATCTCTCTCGCAATCTTCTCACCATCGTCACTGTCAATCGTCGTCGTCATGTTGCGCTCGGATGAAAATTTTTAGACGTTGCTCGATCGATGTATCGATAGCGACTAACCACTTTACAGTATTGCAAAATCGTTAAATCCTTTTCGATATCGCCCATTAGTCTGTAAACTGTCTTTATCAATCACTACAAATCCATACTCGTGTTGCCAACATTTCTGACAGAATGCGCGAAAATCGCCGTAAGACGTTAGTATTTACATGATCGTTGCATACATGTTTCAAGTTTGTACCATCTTGTTTAAATAAAATCAGTAAATTTGCATTGTCCCGTATAAGATGCTTGGGTATCTTGGCATACGTCTGACAAAGATAGAAACAGTCGACGCTCGAGTGTCGACCCATTGCAAAGTACTCTCTTATCGTATCTTGCTTCTCGCATGCCACGTCGTCAAAGATAAAAATGGAATTCGGAAGCGCCTCGCTCGGTGGAATAACGTCACTATTATTGGAGAATGTAAAATAACGAATTTCATCGATTGATAATAGCAAATTTTCCAAGTATCAATATTTCGGTTGTTGAAGTGATTTCGAGTATACGTACACATTCTCGAAATGTACACCGTGTGGACTTTCTATCAAACTTATCAACACGTTAGTCTTACCACAATTCGAAGGACCGCAAATGATACCGCGTATAGTAGTCAGCAGCATGTTTCCATGCTTGCGTATTTCTTTCTCGGACATTACTCTTGTTTTATCGTCAAAATTTATCACTTTGATTATCGTCGCTTGTCGCGCGAACCACATGTTTGCTCTCGCGAATCTCAAATCAGATTTTGGAAAATGAGTCATCGGGGCCCTATTTATAGACGCGCACCGAATCGAAACCGCTCAGTCTCAAAAATGTTTCTTCTTCTATCGGTTGACAGCGATATTCTCGAGCTTACCACCGAGCAGTTACAGATTATGCCCAAGATTGTTTTACTGCGAGACATTGGTAGCTACGTGGAACAATTGTGGGACAAGCTTCCCGAACATATAAAAGCTGACTCAGAGGTTCAACAGTATCGTCGATGCACGCGACATTATAATTTGCCGTGGCAACAAACACATTTCGACGGTCCAACACCGTTAATAAAAGATTGTGGCAAATGCCAGCAAAAATTATAAGAGGTAGCGGTTTGTTAAATCGTGTGATAAACGCACTTCCTATCGAATTACATATTCCAGGCTATCAGTTTTGCGGACCGGGAACTCATTTAGAAACACGATTGGCTAGAGGCGATCGAGGTATCAATCCATTGGATGCCACGTGTCGCGAGCACGACATGGCTTATTCCCGAAGCAACAATCTCGGTCAACGACACGTTGCGGATAATATACTCGCCACGAAAGTGCGAACACGTATTACCGCGAGAGATTCGACTATTGGCGAAAGAGCAGCCGCTACAGCTGTTTGGGCGGCTATGAAAGCAAAGACAAAATTCAGTATGGGGATGAAAACAAAACAATCATCGATGAAGAAAAAGACTGCGAAAAAACGAATACTTCCTATAGCAAAGCGTGATGGTATCTTACTGTTACGTCCAGACTCGAGGAAGGATGAGTCGACGGAAGGGCGCAACAACTATCTTTAATTTTCCCGAAATTAAACGTCTCCTGGCGTTTGGAATCGGGTCGAACGAACTGACAGGTCTGAAAAGCAGGTAAACGACTGAGTCGCTGTTACGCTGGTTATTCAGACGTTCGTTCGGTGGTCCCTTTTCGGTAAGACAATTTAATCTCTTTTACGCGGGATGGGACCAAGTGCGATCTTCCGACTAGAGAAATGAGTGGGGGTTTAATAAAGAGTGGTTTTTGATTTTTAAATTAACAAAATGTAAATTTATTCATTTTAAAGTAAATGGTGGATATACATGATTATATTATAAAAATTAAAATAAAATATTGTTGATTATAATTTCTCGGTGAGTGTACATGTGTATGTGTGTTTTTTAATTCGCGGGTGTTACATCAATACGGAGGACATCAGTCAGAAATGCAATGGAATGATTTTACTGTTAAATTTAGTTCTGACTGGGTGATACAATGCCATGATTTAATTAAATAAATAAAAAAAAACAAATGTGTGTGTGTGTGAGTGAGAAAGGAAATATGAAGTCATGGAGGGAGAGAATGAAGGGAGATATTTTAGTTACTCTAATCTTGGTAGGATGAAGCGGATTCTAAGTCGGGTAGTTCGTTGCAGAACTCCTCTATGGCTTTTATGAATTCTGCTTCTGAACACTGCGAGGAAAATGGGGGTGAATTGTGCAAAAGGATGGTGGATAGTGAGGAGAAGGAACGTGGGGAAAGCGGAGGTTCGGTCGCTGGAGTGATATAGTCGGGGAAGTAGATAGGGGAGTAACTGGGGGAGGAGTATCTTGGCGAGGAAGGGAGAGTAGATTCAGTGGATACGCGTAGCGGCTTTTTATTATGCGTGTTGCAAAATTCGCAGTTTAACGGACGGCGAGTCCTCCGACTCCTGCGAATTGCTATTCGGCTGGATGTTATTGTATATGTAGTACCGGATCTGGTTTTCACTACGAAACCAGAGTGAGTGTAATGTAGCGCTTATTTATTGCGAGGGTTAATGGTATAAATGAAATAGATGAATGTGACTTACTTTTTATTTCGAAGATGGAAGATGCAAGTTTATAGTTAGACTGGCTTCGTGCCTTGTGGGTCGCTCTGGTTGCGGTTGACCAACGATGATGGTGGATGAGGACACTGGTATAGCACTATTAACTCTGATTTGCGTATCGCGGTGCCAAGGCACTTAATAAGACTATGTCGAAGCTGGAGAGCAAGTACGTAAGTAAGTGAGTAAGTAAGTGATCGTATGTCCCTTCGAGTCCTCTTTTTATATCTCTCTTTTCGGGGTGTATTCTAATTTCTAAGAGTGGGAATCTTCACTCTAAGAGTGGTATTGGGAAACAATTGTGTCGCGTTTATGTTTGACGAACTTCGATATGAACTCGACGGTGTGGAGATTGACCGCAACAGAAACGTTGGAATAACTTCCACGATTAAAAACTATGTCTCTCTAACAACCGAGAAAGGTAAAATCTTGGAGAATGCTGTGTGGAATATGTCGCATAATGCTGTTGAAGCTTACTTCAATTTTTGCGTGCCGCTAAACATACTACTGGGTTTTTGCGAAGATTATAAGCGAGTTGTGATTAACGCTCATCACGAATTAATTTTGATACGTTCGCGCAACGACAACAATTGCATATTTGGACATGCTTCGGCTAAAGCTGATATCGAATTATTCAAGATATAATGGCGTATGCCATATGTAATATTGAGCGAGGTCAATAAACTATCCTTGCTACGCGCGTAGGAAAGCGGGCGATACTTGAATATGAGTTTTCGCTTTTGGGATCTATACGAATTTCCTCTATTGCATAATACGACCAAGCATTCGTGGACCGTGAAAGCCGCCTCTCAGCTGGAGAAGCCGCGATACGTGATCTTTGCGCTGCAGACTGGCAGAAAAAATGATGTGTCAAAAGATATTACTACATTCGACGACTGCAAATTGACCAACGTTAAACTCTATCTAAACTCGGAATTTTATCCCTACGATGATTTGAATTTAGATTTCGATAAAAATAGATTCGCCCTCTTGTTCGATATGTACTCTCGTTTTCGCAAATCTTATTACGGATGTGATAATGATGATGTGCTATTAAACATTTCAAAATTTTTACATTGCGGTCCTCTCGCGGTTATCGATTGCTCGCGACAAAACGAGTCTGTCAAAAATTCCACCGTGGACGTGAGATTAGAGTTTGAGTGCAAGGAGGATATACCGGCAAATACCACTGCCTATTGTCTCATCTTGCACGATCGCGTTGTTGAATATTGCCCAATGACCAACGTAGTTCGTAAAATTACCTAGATCAGCAAATATCCCCTCCAATGTCAAAAATATATAAAGATTGAGAGTTTGACGATCGACAGCAGTCGTACATCGTTCTTGCAATCGTACAGTAATATTATCAGCATGATCGCGCCAACGTTTATGGATCTACAAGGATTCATTATCGGGAGAAACTTTGTCGTGAAGGAAGTAGCGATATTGAGAAATGAATTTGTTCTTTCTCACTACTTTTTTGCAAGTCCCGTACCATGGCGTGCGCTTACAAAATCTGAGAGATGTCAAGCTTCATGGCTAATTGGACATCACCATGGGCTTCAATGGGAGGATGGAAACGTTCCATACAGCTTCGCCAGGCGTTTGATTACGAAAGCTGTGATGGGTGCGGCGGAAGAGGAAGATGGAGCATCTCCTATCGTGTACGTTAAAGGACACGAAAATCGAGAATGGCCGATATACTTGACGATGATGCGAGAAACGACGTTATTATTGAGACCTTGGATGGGGACTATGAAGATATCACTTCGTTAAATAAGCTAGATGTTACTAATACTATGCGCTGTGAAAAACATTTGAAAAATTGCGCTTTACAAAATGTATTTAAAATATTCAATTGGTGGACGCATCATCATAAAGATTCACCCAAACATTTTTTAGAATAAATTATTGTTAAAATATATTTTTATTCTCTTTTATTCTTCCCTTTTCCTCTTTCTTATCCCAGTATACGAGTATTAAATTTCAGTACGTGACATTAGATAGCGGCGTCAGCCACCTTATCAGGCTACAAATGTTACATTTCAGTACATGCACATAGACTTTAAATATTTGAATGGTGTATAAATATTAGAATGGTGTATAAATAATTGTTTTGTCGTTCAAAGCCGTTCGATAGCCGTTCGATAGTCGTTCAATAGTCATTCATAGCCGTTCGATAGCCGTTCGAAAGCTGTTCGATAGCCGTTCAATAGCCGTTCGATAGCTGTTCGATAGCTGTTCAAAGCCGTTCATAGCCGTTCGATAGTCGTTCAAAGCCGTTCGATAGCCGTTTGATAGCTGTTCAAAGCTGTTCGATAGTGGTTTACATATTATTATAATAATACATTCATATTTAAAAGACTTGTAGACAATTGTCCGCGGAAATGTGCTACCTTTTGTCTTCTTATCATGTGCAGAAGGTAAGCGTTCTTTGTAACTGATACATCTCCTACTCTAAAATGTTCGAGACAATGTCTATCCCGTGTGTTCGTCACAATGTGTCTGACAGCGAATAGAGAAGAAGAAGTGTGTTTCAAGTGAAAATATTCAAAATGCCGTCTTTAATTGAAGTGTTGCGTCGTGCTCGCTGGAACGCGTCGTGGTGGGCTCACGATCTGGTGATGGGGTTGTTGAGAGCCCTATTGAATCTAGTAGTATACCAGAGAGTAACATTTTTTATTTTATATTAAAATTATATTACATTAATTATTTATAGTATATTATAATATATTATAATTTTGATTTATAGTACAATACCACGAGCGACATAGAAATCCCCGGATTTTTAAATTTCGAACATCGACGAGATGTACGAATGGTGCGACGGAACGCGCGAGACGAATTGGACGAATTATGGGGAGATACTGTGGAGGCTCGAGAGTACGATTCAGTCAATTGGTCTTGGATGTACTGGGATATTTTCGATCTACGAGAATTTTTCGGGCTCGAACCCTATGAGGAACCCTATGTGGTGGAAGAACCATGGGACGAGCCTCCAAACAAAAAGTCGAAAAATCAATTGTGTCTATTTCTTTTTAAAATTTTAGAACGTTCAAACTAGATATTTTAATAAGACTTGTATTTTTCTGTTTCAGATGGAGCGCCGCATTATTATATTATATTATTATTATTATTTATATTATTTTTTACACACACGCACGCACGCACGCACGCACGCACGCGCGCACACACACACACACACGCACAATTGTATGATATACACAATTTTTAAATAAACATTATTTTTATTCTATATAAAATGTTAATTATTTCTGCGCCTTCTTCTTTCCTTTTCCCACTCATGCATGCCTCGCGCTATCTCTCTCGCACCGCCTTACGAACGCCGTATCATCCACGTGCATGCCTCGCGCTATCTCTCTCTCTCTCTCTCTCTCTCTCTCCCAAGTGCATGCTTCGCGCTATCCCTCTCCCAAGTGCATGCCTCGCGCCATCTCTCTCCAACGTGCATGCAAACGCTGTCCTTGTCTTACGCTCATATGGACGCCTCGTGCTATCCTTCTCCCACGCCTATAGAAGATCATTAGCGCTATCCTTCTCTAACACATTGCGTACGCCTCGCGCTATCTCTCTCACACCTACTCGCGGCATCGTACCTTTGGGTTCCCTCTTGACCCCTCGCCTATCGGTTTCGCCGCGATCCCCCTCTTCCCGCGGGTCCCTCACCTATCGGTTTCGCCGCGGGTCCCCCTCCCCCTCTCCGCGGACCCCTCGCCTACCGGTTAGGTTAGCGGGTCCCTCGCCTATCGGTTAGGACGGGGCCCCCGTCTCCCCTCTCCGCGGACCCCTCGCCTACCGGTTAGGACGCGATTCCCCCGCGTGACGTCGTACCCCAGCGCCGGTTTCCCCTCGCCCCTCACCCTTGATCAGAGGACCAGCGTTAGAACTCTCCTAGATACACTACTCATAAGGTTTACCAGATAGGCCTGAAACGAAAAGGATTAAAATTAAAGTGACATACAAATACTTGGCGTGCCCGTGTCGCATTATAAGTCATATATTTTTATTAAAATATTCATAATGATTTCTGATAATCTTTTGGAAATTTTTATTTCAGATCGGGCACGCCAAGTATCTGTATGTCACTTTAATTTTAATCCTTTTCGTTTCAGGCCTATCTGGTAAACCTTATGATTAATTTCAAAAGTCGATCAGTTTGGCACGGGGCACTTTAAAACTCGAAATTGGTGATCGATGTGATCGACGTTATTGCAGTAAGGGTTAAGTAGTTTTATGATGTACTATTTGTAATAAAATCCGCAATATAATTGTGCTATTTTATATATTATATATAATATTTATTTGGGGGGGGGGACATAATAGCGTAATTTTATAAAAATAAAATGCATTTTAATTTTCTCGGGAGAATCTATAATATTTCTATAAATGCAAGACTGATTTTATCAAACAAATACCATTTTAAATTACAAACTCTTACAAACTGAACTGCTTCTATGTACTTGGCTAGTTAACTTGATTTCATATTTAGTTTTGATTTTTGATTTTTTAAAGGTTTTCATTTTTTAGAGAAAAATCATTTTTTAGTTTTTTATTTTGTATGAAAATTATTTTTCAAGGAAAAATTTTTCTAAAAGTTATTTTTTAGGGATAAATAATAAACTTTTTTTGCGTACAAGTTGGGATTTTTTTATATACTTTATAATATAATTATGCAATATAATTATGCAGAAAAGAACATGATTTGAAATATTTATCGTGCAAAATCTGTTCCATAATCAGATATTAATTTTTATTTTATTTATTATTTTTTAAAGTTTATTTTACACAAAAAAGTAATTTTGCATATAAATCTTTGTGGACAAATATCTTTTAAATCATGTTCTTTTTTCTTTTTTGTAGCAACCCTAATATGTTGAGTGTTTTTTAAAGATCCTAAATGTCAACGCAACTTAAATATGTATATACTTAATCGTTAAATTCTAATAATCGCGGGCTAGTAAGAGCCAGAACGCGGATGGCAGTGCGTCGGTTTCATAGAAAAATAAGTTTTCTATAAAACTGAATATGTGCACAGGGCACGAAATTTACTTGGTGTATACCAAGATTTTTTAAAAATAATCTCAATTCGAGATTTACAATAATCCCTCTTTACCCCCCTGCGGAGACGAAGGCGAGAAAAATGAGATTATTTTTAAAAAATCTTGGTATATACCAAGTAAATTTCGTGCCCTGTGCACATATTCAGTTTCATAGAAAACTTATTTTTCTATGAAACCGACGCACTGCCATCCGCGTTCTGGCTCTTACTAGCCCGCGATTATTAGAATTTTGTGATGTCACTCGAGAGCCTAATTTCTTAAATTTGTTAATCATTAAAATCTTTCATTATTTTAAAATTTCACAATCTATTAGCGAATGAATATTAGTAGTTGTGAACGTTCGGAAACATAATAGCTCGGATTCCTATAGACTTCGAAGTAAGATTTGTAGTAGATCTATACGAGATTATCTATTTTCAATGCATAATTATATTATGTATGTATGTAGAAGTTTATTGTTCCCCAATGGGGTTACAATCTTTACATTCACCTTAACCTATTACCTTAATCTATTACATTTTGTACATGCTTCGCTTTATCATCGCCCTTTCCATCATTCTCTCTCTCTTTCTCCACTTTATTCTCCTACTTGCCTTATCTCTAACTTACATACTACTTACGTCTATCTTACGCTAACTCTTATCTCTACTGGACCCCCGCTTCCGCTGTTCTTCCTTATAATTTTTCCGCCCCTCTTTCCTCTTTCATTCTTCTTTCAGCCTCCACCCTCTCTCTCTCTCTTTCTCTCTCTCACTCTCTCTCTTTCTCTCTCTCACACTCCTCCTTACCCCTGTTCTCCTTCCCTTCCCTTCCCTTCACTCTCTCCCCCCACCTTCATACGTTCACCCCTTTTACTGCCTCCTTTCCCATCTCCTCCCTTCTTTCCCCTTTTCCCCTTCCCAGCTCTCTCCCCCTCTCGCTCTTTCTACCTCTTTGATCCATTCTTCTCCTCCTCCATCTCCTCCCAGCATCCTTTCCACAGCATCCTGCCAGCTCTCCTCCCTCCCTCTCCCCTCTCCCGTACACCCTTCCCATACATGTTCCCAAGTCTCTTCCACTCCTCCACACACTCTACATGTCCTCTTCTCCTCTCTCTCCCAGTATAACCCTTCTCTTATTTCGTTTCCCATTCTAAATCTTAATACTCTTCTCCGTCTACTTTCCGCCCATCCCTTTTTCAAATACTCTGGGGTGCCCTCGCCCCTCACTCTTCTGTACCACTTATTGTACCTCGATTCTCCTATTTTCTTTTCCCTTTCTTTCTTCTGCTTTCTCCTATCTCTTCTAACTCCCCATAATCCCTTTCCTCTTCCTTCTCGCCTTGTACCCCTCTTTCTCTAAGAAACTCCTCTTTTTCCTGCTCCCATGCCCCTATCCTCCTCCCCTTTTCCATCTCTCCCTCATCTCTAACCAACATCTTCTAGCTATTTTTCCTCCCTTCCCTTCCTCTAGTCTTTTTTCGAAATTCCACGCCCTTCTTCCCGCTCTTCCTCTCATCAACCTCTCCCTGTCTCTTCCCTAATCATATACCCTGGCGTTTTCCAGTCTACTCCCATTGTCCATTTCAAGTACCTATCGTGTATGCCCTCTATCTCTTTTCTCTCTTTCCATCCCCATATCTCTGCTCCATACCCCATTACCGTCCACACCAATGTGTCATACAGCCATATTCTCCTTTCCCAGTCTTTTCCCCATAACCTTTTCCCGATTCCCCAAACTTCCCTCATCACTATAGCCGCCCTTCTTCTCCTCTCTTTTACATATGCCTCCTGCCCTCCATTTCTTTGTATGGTGTACCCCAGATATTTGAACTGCTTCACTTCTTGTAATTGCTTCCCCTTCCATCTCCAATCTATCTTCATTGTTCTCCCCCCTCTAGAAAGGGAGGAGTCCCTTTCTAAATCTCATTACTTTCGTCTTTTCCGCGTTCAATTCCAGGCCTTTTTTGTCCAGATATCTCTCTAATTTACTCAGCATAGCTCTCATATCTTGTTCTTCTTCCGCCATTAACACCACGTCATCCGCGTACGCCAGTGTATATAACTTTTCTTCTCCTAATCGTATTCCTCCCCATCCGCCTCTTGTCATGTCCTCTTCTAAGTCCGCCAGGATAACATTGAATAACATCGGATTCAGTGGACATCCCTGCCTTAACCCTCTCGCTGTCCAAAATTCCTCTCCCGTCCTATCTCCTACTTTCACCCTACTCTTTGTTTCCCTTACTATTTCTTCTATCCTTTTCACCAATCCTTCTCTTATACCCCTTTCCCTCATTACTCTTATTAGAATCTCTCTGTTTTCAGCTCCCTTCCTGGGGGCTGAGCCATTTGTCATACATCGGTGAAGATAGAGGTTTTCATTTCTTCTTGTTATTATTATTTATCAATACTTGGGGAGTGTGTATTGAGGTCAGACCGAGTTCATGTAGTTATAAAGACGTAAATCGTGTGCTAACTAACGTGTGCATATTTTGTGAATCTACAACGAAGCAGTGAGCCCACCATTTCCCCAAAAAGTGTATCACCTTGTCGTGGTTTGGGGGCTCAGTTGCTTTGCAATTGCTAAGATACACAGAATGCCAAGAAGGCGAGTTTGTCGTCGAAGGGGTGGTTTATCCAATACCCTACGATATGACTATGTTGCTCAGTTTGGAGCTGTTAGTAAGGAAATTCAGGCGCAAGATATTGGTCTCAATGGTATTAATAGACCTTGTCGTATAATTGGAGGATGCTTCACCTTTGCTATTGTTGGCCTTCTCGTTGCCCTGCAATACAGCTGCAGATTTGGGGACCTGACAAAGAATCTTTAACGATTACACCATGTTGCGCCATTGGAACTTCGCCAAGGAAAATATCGTTTCGTGTGCCAAGAGGAACAGACTTTTCCATGTTTGCTCCAACGGATCCATTGGCTAGTATTTGGGTTCCTCTCTACTATAATGGTTACATAACCGTGACGGGATGGATGACAGTTCAACATGCCCCGCATAAGTTACTTAGTAAAGTTATATTACCGGAATTGTCGGGGCTATCTTTCCGAATCAAATGAATCAAATGCCGCCTTCAGATCTATAAATACCGTCATTTTTCCTCCTTTCTTACCTATCTGTCTATTAATTAGGTAGTTTAGCGCGTATATCTGGTCTACTGTTCCCATTCCTTTTCTAAACCCCTCTTGGCTCTCCGACAGCACCTCCTTTATCTCCATCTCTTCTTTCAATCTTTCCCCTAATGCCGCCGCGTATATCTTATAAATTGACGGCATTAGCGTCACTCCTCTATAATCTTTTGTTTCTACTCCCCTCCCTTTTTTCACTATCGGTACAATGATGCCCTCTTTCCATTCCTCTGGCCACCCCTCTCCCTTCCATACCCTCCCGCATGCCTCCCACACCCATTTTCCAGCTCTTCCCCCCCGTACTTCCAGACTTCGTTCGGTATCCCATCCATTCCTATCGCTTTCCCCCCTTTCAGCCCCCCTATCACCTTCTTAACTTCTTCCCATTTTAACCCTACCTCTGCATCTCCCCCATCCTCTCTCCTTTCCCTTCCTCCTCTTATCACTTTTCCTTCCACTCCCCCTAATAGATCCATAAAATATTCCTTCCATTCTCCCATCGCTATATCCTCATTCACCCTTTTCCTTCCCTTCCTTTCTTTTCTTACTAACTCCCATACTTTTCCCTCTGTGTTTGCTTCCCCTACTTCTCTCACCATCCTGTCCCTTTCCTCTCTTTTCTTCTCTTCACATAGATCCTTATATTCTTTTTTCTTTCTCTATACCTATCTCCCCCTCCCTCTGTTCTCCATCCTCTCAACTCCCTTCTAACTTCTCTTTTTCTCTCTCTGCACTCCTCATCCCACCATCCCCTTCTAGAGCTTTTTTCTTTTCCCCTCTTCTCCTCGCATTTCTCTAATGTCTCCCTTAATCTCTTTCCCATTTCCTCTATTTCCTCCTGTATCTTAACCTCTCCTCTCCTCACACTTCCCATTTCTTCCCTAAACATCTCTTTCCCTTTCTCGTCCCATACCCCCCTTTTTCCTTTCCTGACGTTGCCTTGTTTCTTCACCCCCCTGCTCGTGCTCCCCTTAACCCATGCTATCACCGGGTGATGATCTGAGTCCACCTCCTCTCCTATTTCTAGCCTCTCTATTTTTTCTCTTACCTTCTCGTCACCTATAATATAGTCAATAACTGTCTCTCCCCTTCCCCGGTGTATGTGAACTCTCTCTCCTCGTCCCCCTTTATGCTTCCATTCAGTATTGTCCATCCCCTTTTCTCTATCCAGTCTATCATTTTTCTTCCATCCTTATTCATTTTCCAATCCTTCGATCTCCTTCCCTTTTCCCCTTTCCTTAGTTCCTCTGTGCTCGTCCACCCTCCCTTCTCTCCTGTCCTCGCGTTAAAGTCCCCCCTATTAATGTCTTAATCTCCTCTTCCCCTTCTTCCATCCAACTCTTTACACCTTCCATCTTTCTTTCCACATCCCCGTTTACGTATATACCCACTATTCTCCAGCTCTCTCCCCCCATGCTTAACCTGCAGACCATTCTTCCCTCCTCTTCCTCCTCCCCTTCTTCTTCTACCCTTATATTCTTCTTCACTCCTAGCAGCATACCTCCCCTCGCTCTTCCCTTTCTATTACTTCTCTTTGCTGTCTGCACTTTCCATGTAAACTCCTTCGGTAATCTATCTTTTAACTTTCCACATTCCTTCTCCTCTAACCATGTCTCCGACATCACTATTACATCCCATCCCTTGATCCTTTGCCAAAACTCCCTATCCTTATTTCCCACTCCTGCTACATTCCAAAACGCTACCTTCCATACTCCTTCTTGCTCCTCCCTTCCCCTCTCCCCCGTTCCTCTCTCCCCTCTACTTTCTTCTCTCCAGTTTCTTACATTTCCCCCTGCTCGCTCACTACCTCTCCTTCCTTATCTTTTAGCCTTTCTTCCTTTTTTACATTTCCATTCCCGTCCTTCAAAACTTCTTCCTCCTCGTCCCATCTCCACCGTTTCTCATCTATTCTGATTTTTCCATAACTTATCCGCACTTTCCTCCCTTTCCTTTCTTCTTCCTTGGCCATCTCCTCTAACCTCTATCTCATTCTTCTTTCTTTCCATGTCCAGTCCTCCATAATTCTCTCCTTCCTGCCTCTCAACATTTTCTTCTTATTCCAAATTTCCTTTTTTTGTTCTTCATCCTTCAGCCTTACTAAAATCATCTCCCTCCCTCCCTCCAAAACTCCCCCTATCTTTTTTACTCCTTCTATCTCCACTTTCACCCCTATACTAGCAAATACCTCCTCTATCGCTATCCTTCTTCTCCCCTCCTTCACCTCTGCCCCTTTAATCAGAACATTTCTCTTTCTTTCCTCCCTCTCCCTTCTTTCCATTCTTCTCTCTATCTCCTTTACCTTATTCCCCATCTCTCCATCTCCCTCCCGTCTTAATGCCTTACTCCCTTCTACTTCCCCTATACCGCGCTTTTCTAATTTCTATATTTTCCTCTCCATCATTTTGATACTCCACCTCAATTCCTCCCTTTCCTCCAACCATCTTTTTTCCCTCTCGCCGAATTCCCTTCTCAATTCTTCCACCTCCTCTCTCATCATTTTCCCCTGTTCTTTAATTCCTTCTTTAACTTCCTCTTTCATATTTCTTATTTCCTCCTCCCATCCCTTCATACTTCTCATCTCCCTCACTAAATCCTCCATTTCATTCCTCCAACTTTTTATTATTTCCTGCATCTCCCCCTCTCCTCCTAACCTTCCTAACACCGGATCCTTTAGTACTCCTGTCGTCTTCTTAACGCTTCTGAAAGTCTCCTCTTCCTCTTTCCCTTCCCCTTGATCCCCCCTTTTCCTTTTTAGCATCTCCTCTATGTTCCCGTAACTACCTCTTCTCTCCTTCGCCTCTTTCGCGGCTGACTGCGCCATCTTATCCTCTACCTCGCCCTCTATACCAACTCCTGTCGCTGTCACCTGCCTAGTCTCCACTCTCTGTATGCTCTATACTCTTTGACTTAACTGCCACGTTTTCTCACCTCTCGTAATCTCCCTTTATTTTCCCTTACTCCCTATCTCGCTCTCCGCCCTTCTGTTCCCTCACTCTCTCGCACCCTCACTCTCACCCTAGCACACTTTCTGTTCAATCACCCTCCACTTTCTCACTTTATACGCAGTCCAACACGCACGCCAGTACCTATGATGCATACTCTTTGCCACCGGAAGCGGAAGTCCCATAATTATATTATATTTGTTTACTATTAAATTGTGAATAATTAATTATTAATTATTAAAATAAATAATTATTAAAAAAGCAGTTTTTCTAAAACATATCTAAAACAAATTTTTTAAAACTGTCATCCGTTGCATATTATATATATATATATATATATATATATATATATATATATGTTTTCTTGATACTGTTTTTATAATACATTTAACATTTTTTGAATAATATTTTATTTTCTCTTTTTTGCTCTCTCTACTATTTCATGTAATATATTTGGCATAAACCATAATTATTTATGTAATATATTGTATATTAGCATAATTATATTTATCTTTTCATTATTTTATTTTTTTCCTTTTTTAAATATATTAACAATTTATCTGTATATATTGTTTATTAAAATACATTATTTTGGATTATTATTTATTGCTACATATGTATCAATGAGTTAGAGAGAGAACGAAAAACGAGAGTGAGCGAGAGAGAAGTTCAGATGGCGTTACCGACCAACTTACTTATTTCGCGCATGCGCACTCCGTTTTGGCCAACACTAACATCAAAGGTGCCGACAGGAAGATGCGCTACTGTATATACTGTGCTGCTGCAGCGTATGCGACGGAAGATGCATCGGCGAAGCCGTGCATTTCACATCTCACCGCGTTCGACCCTTGGCCTGTCCATCGTGAAAGCTGCAATCCGTTAAGCGAGGCCAATTGCGTATAGATGATTTGCCATCTAGCGATCTGTTCATTCGGAATTTCATCATACCAGTTGAGCTTGAGATTCCATAGTTGTTGCATGAAAATCTTTGTGGTGATTGTGACAGGAGTAACCCATCCGAGGGGATCGAATAACTTAGCAATCGTCGATAGAATTGACCGTTTGGATCGTGGGATCTCACTAGCTAGGATTACTTGATATTGGAAGATATCTAAGGATGGATTCCAACTGATCCCGAGAACTTTGAGTTATTCGTCTAATTGGAGAATTTTACTGCAGGCGAGACTGTGATTATCAACGTTCATGTCTGCTAACAGCGTTGAAGAATTACTTGCCCATTTTCGTAACTCGAAGCCGCCTTGTTGTAGCAGCGCTTTAAGTTGATCGCGTCTTTAACAGAGGAGATCTATGTCGTTCTCGCCAAACAGAACATCATCGACGTAGATTTAGTCCTTGAGAACTGGAACGGCTAAGGGAAAGTCATGACCTTTGTTGATGACTAATTTTGCTTCAGCACTTGAAGAGCTAAGAAAGGAGCTGAAGCCGTCCCGTAAGTGACCGTGAGTCGAAAATCTCGGGGAGGAGCCGAAGAATACGAATTCCAAAGAATTCTCTGATAATTGGCGTCGCGTGAGTCGATGCGAATCTGCCGATATATTTTGATGATATCAGCAGTATACACATATTTGAACTGTCGCCACTGCGAAATCACCGCTGGTAATTCAGTTTACAGCTTGGGCCCAGTGAGCAGGTGATCACTGAGCGATGATCCATTTGACGTAATGCTCGGCGCATTGAAAACTACGCGTAACCGAGTAGTCGTATTACTTTCTCGGATAACGGGATGATGGGGAATGAAGACACATTGACCATCCGATGTAGTCGATGTCGAAACTTCCTTCATATGACCGAGATTTTCATACTCATGGAGAAATTCACAGTATTCCTTCTTTTGCTCCGGATGTTTGAAACCGTCGAACTAAGCTTTTAAGAAATTTTTCGGCAATGGCGTGCGATTCGCCAATGTCTATTAGGGACCCTTCCCTGAATGGAAGACGCACGATGTACTTTCCGTATCCTAGATCCATCTGTATATGTATAAACATACTGGATTCCTGATTTCGTCCTCAAAAATATCGAAGAACAATGATTCACAATTCGAGTCTTTGTCGAAGTTTAGACCAAATGCTAAATCAACATCTGGTATAACTGTAGATGCAAATTCTGTTCTATAGCAGAGAGGAATGTTATCCTTTTCCAGGAATTTCATTTTTTCCGAAATGCTTCTAAAAGTCCTCAATAGGATTGGATCTTTGATTGGATTCGATGTTCCTGTTCCATTCTGCCCAGCGTCTGCTACTTCGTCCCATTCCTCTAAAACTTTAAGTAAGGGATGGTCAGTTTGAATAAATATTCTTGATAGAAAACTTCTACACAAATATTATGTTCTTAAATAAATGGGAGGGTCTTTCGCCTTTCCTAGAATGAAATTAGTGGGTGGGGACAACCTAAGGCTCATCGATAGTCTAAGAGCTCTAAACTGAATCTTGTCCAGTCTAACTTTTTGGGTCTTCGTGATTCCATAAAAGAGGAAACTTCTGTAATCTATACGAGATCTGATAAGAACAAAATATATGTTCCTGCGAAACCTAGGATCTGCTCCCCACCATGTATGTCTTATTGTTAGTCTACTAATTATTTTAAGCGGGCATTGATATTTGTTCTACAGATCATTAATCTAGGGATTCCAGTCCAGTATAGAGTTTAAATTAAGTCCCCAAAAAAAGTACCTGATTAGAGATTTTAATTCTGGAGTTATTTATCTTAAACTATTGATTATTCTCTATCCGGGAACAAGATCTAATATCAAATATACAGAACTTTATTTTCTTCGTTGAAAGTGCTAGATCCAGCTCATCTAATTTATTTTCAACATTCGTTATTGCTGTCTCCAGGCAAAGTTTTCCTCTATCAATATTATATTTGTTACAAAAGATAGCGATATCATCCGCATATTGAATTATGTGACAATTATTGGGGCAACATTCCTGTAATTCTGATACGTAAATATTGTACAGAAGAGGACTGAGTACGCTACCCTGTGGAAGACCTCTAAAAGCCCAACGAACTTCGTCTATCTCATTAAATCTACAAAAAACCTTTCTATTTAGAAACAATCAAATATTGAATAAACGACAGAACACTCGTTGGTAAATTATATCTCTTAAGGGGATCCTAAAGCTACGGACGAACTCTGACGGGTTTGCGCCCTCATCTGAGAGGAACTAAAATTGTCGATAATTGTCGATAATTTTAGTTCTGTCATTACCGACAGCGTTATGCATAAAAATAACCACAAAAGAGTAAATAAAAATTGTGTTCAATATGTTGAAAAGACATCATATATTTCTACTGTTCTATCGCTTCGCATGCATATCAAAGAGTATCGGAGCGCATAGAAAACAGTATATCATATGTGTGTCTGCCTTCATCATATGTTGAACACAATTCATGTGTGAGCATATAGCCCGAATCACACTAGCGGCTCGCGGCTGCGATTGCGATTGCCTCAGCCAATCAGAAAGCACCAATTGCAAGTATGATTGGAGCGTAGCAAATCACAATCACAAACGCAATCGCAATCGCAGCCGCGAGCCGCTAGTGTGATTCGGGCTTATTGCGTTTATAAATTTCTACTACATATGTATAAATATTTATTTATACGACCAAAAATATACATACTTATAATGTTTATATAAATAATACATTGTTATTACATCATCGTCATTATATTGATCGAAAAAAAAACTATTAGATAGATTGTAATTGAGTATAGAAAGTTACATTATAATATTCAGTTATATATGTATTATGCACATATATCTGTATACGTCATATATATTTCTTATATTTATACATACATGTATGCATACATACATACATAATACGTATATATATACAAGGTATTTTATTTGATACAGTGGATTATCATAAAAATAAAACATTTTCTGGAAAAATGTTAATATAAAAATTGTATTATATTATAAGATTTCGAAAGGAGATGATATCATGAAAATTGCTCTTGCGTAGCGTTTTTCAATTATATTAAACTTAGTTTTTTTTAGTAGAACTATTTTTATTATATAAATCGAACTCTCGCAACATTCAACATAAAAAGTAATAGGATGGCTAAAAAATGAAAACTTTACGAAATATTTTAAAATTGATTTAATTTTATATAAACTACGAAATATCTCATAAAATATTCATTTTTTGATAATTTCATCTCAATACTTATAGTATAAAGAAAACATGGTATAAAGAATACAATGGTATGAAGAAAACAAACAGTTATTTTCAAAGAAAAATATGTAGCTGCTATTATACTTTTTTTAACAACTATGTGTTTTTTTGCACTAATTTATTTCTCTCATTATTTTGTGCATAAGTAGATGTAAGATTATAAAAAAAAATGAATATTTTATAAGATATATTTCATAATTTATAAAATTATATCAAAATTATAAAATATCTCGTAAAGTTTCTATTTTTTAGCCATTTTATAACTATTTATGTTGAATATTGCGAGGATTCGATTTACATAATAAAGGTAGGTTCATATATTTTCAAATATCTTTGAAAAACATCGAACAAAACGATATTTCCCCCCTTCGAAACCTTTTACAACTTTTATATTGAACATTTTTCCTGAAAATGTTTTATTTATTATATTTCTGATAAAAGGACCCCGCACTAATTACATGAGAAATTGGCCATCGGTTAAATTGGCTGGAATTTTTTTATGTTATAGTTCTCATCATTCCGAACAAAAAACCTAATGGTCAAAAAGTCCGTCTATGCATAGTTTTCGAGATATATTTTTTTAAACATTAAAAAAACGATTATTTTGCATGTATGTCTCGATAAGCGTTGGGCTGTATTATCTTCACTCTGTATGCATGGATTGAATACATGTATGCTCGCATGTATGTTGGCATGAATTGTATCACATGTATAAACATACTTGCATGAATATACAGGGTGTCCAAAAAAATGGGGAATACCCTATCATACTTCAACGTTCGAAATGGGTGAAAAATTCTTTCATCATTCAGAGAGATCAAGGAATGTATCGGATGTTTCGTTTCACGATGTTGGAGGGATGTACCCAATGTACAAAATAGATCGGGGAAGGTCGGAAAAGATTAACTTAGTAGAGTCTGGCGATGGAATCGGAAATAGCCTGAATCCTTCCAAACTAAGCTTCAGAAAGAATAGACAATAATCAAAAATCATCAGAGTTCTTCGAAAATAATCACTCAGTATGGAACTGCTGGAAAAATTGATCGGGAATCATTAAAAATACTCGGAAATCATTTAAAACAGTCGAAGATGACCAAACATGATCCATCATCCTCGGAACATCCGAAAATAATCGAAAATTATCTGATATCATCGTCATTGCAGAGATCCCCGTGATTCGTCTCCAAAAACCATTGAAAATAATCAGCAATTATCGAAGTTCCGCGGAAGTAATCACCCAGAGTGTGTACCTCTGTTTATAATAATCGGAAATGACGTATGTTCATCATCCATCCACGCAAGTGGTGTCCTAAAGATCGGGAGCATTTCAAACGTTCCCAAGTTCATTGAGATTCTGCTGGGTTGCCTGTGAGCAGCATCCAACACAGTATCCAACAGCGATGAGGACGGATATCTAATGTCGGTTGATGACACGCATATCCCAGATACCACAACACGCTGCAATATGTGCACAAGTACCCAAATTCTTGCACCTGACCTGCAAGTGCATAATGACCCAAAATTACGTCCCTAGTATCCAACTCATCGTCATCTGTCACATCGTTATTGTATGCTATGAATATTTGATGCTTTGTTGCACGACGAAATCGTGAGAAAATCCGAACCCTTATCAATCCTGGTTCCCCGAGAAGGGAATCGAGTTGGAACTCCTCTTGTCCATCACGTTGCATCTTATCTTGTATGTACGATGGTGCCAGGTTGACCTGAAACGTTCCCACAGTCAAGTCCCGTAAACTTTCCAATGACAAACGTGGAAAATCATGTAACTGACCATTCTGAAGATGAATCCATTGTGCATTCCTGGTACACATTCTCTCAACTTCTACTCGTGCTTGAACAACGTTCACTTCCTTCGACCTATTCAGGAGCTCTTGTGCCAATTCCGCATTGGCTCCTTCCATTTGAATTAAGGGGTGATACGCATTAATTATCGCCCCCGCAATATTATAAAACTCACCAAGATGATGAAGATGTGGCACTATAATTGTATGGTCGAAGAACTTGAAAATTGTTTTGATATGCTCATTTCTAGCTTCAATTATCCATCTAGTTTTCGTTACCAATCGAGACTCATTACTTTCTACAGTAGATAACTGTTACTGATTTGGCATAAGAAAAGCTGGCATTCTATTATCAATCCCTAGCTCTTGCAGTAATGGCTGAACATCTCGATATCCACGATCCAATATCAAAATATCTCCATCGTGGAACCACTCTCTCATGGTGTCAGCATCGCGTCGGAACTCGTTACTTAACATTTGAGCATCATTATTGTAATAATCAGAGAAATAAGGTCCCTGAATCGCCAATATGTACCCATCTGGAGCAACTATCAGAGCAGGTTTGATCAAATGTCGACCTTTGTGAATTGAATATGATTGACGTAGAACACGAAAATTACTACTTTTCTGAATGTACGAGTAAGTTCCGTCAATATAAGCAATAACTCTCGGGAATCTGGTTCGGGATTATATAATTCATTAGCGAAAAAGTTACATGATCCACTATATATTGTTCCAGAGTAATGGCTTGGAAACCGATATTGGCTGGGACAAATCTATAAAGAAGAGATTGGCGAACGTTTGCAATTGCCAAACCAACCGCTTGTCGAGATGAATATTGGAATAGAACCTTGAGAAATTCATCAGACAACCCTTGTCGTAGTTTACATAGAAACATCAAGAGATCTTTCTTACTGATATTTCTAACACCACGTGCTTGAGGAACGGGGTCGCAATATGTATACAGTTCTCGGAACTGCTCTTTTGTGATAGGAGCTATGGATGCGAACTCTTCATCAGTGAAATCATTTTCATTTTCATAATTGCACTTGTTAAGTGCTACATCACGGAGGGATTGTAAGAAGATTTGCAACTCCTGACCTTTAATGACATATGACCTGTGAACAGAAGTCAAACCTGGTAACAATGCTTGTGAATCAAACCATCCTCATCTAAATGTCGGTCACAACATCTTGTTGTTTCCGGGATGTAAATATTCTTCAGAATGAAAAGTTCACCCTAGCCGTGATAGGCAACCGCCGAACATTGTTCGTAGCTCTGCAGAACAAACAAGGATGGTTGGAAATGTCAGTAATGACGTTGAGTCTCAAGCAACTTGGATTCCGTTCTATTTCGTCAATATCGTTTCTCATATTGATATTGCAATTAAAACATATTTTAGATTCATCATCAATTTCGATGGGCTGCGAACCATGTTCTTCTCGTCTGAGGATAGCGGTTTGTCTGATCACTTGATCATCGTCAATTCGCACCATTTGTCGCGGATTGAATTGACGATTACAAACGTAACAACGTTTGCGGGACGTGAAAGGCATTGTAAGATTTTTGTGACAATGAGGGTGAAAAGAATATTAAATAAGACCGAGACGCAATGATAGAAACAACTAGATACGAAGAAAAAATCGTAGTATTGCGTGAAAAAAGAACAAATGACAACGCTCTCCGGGCGAACCACGTCCGTTCGAGAGAAAAGAATATCCAATATTAAGGACAAAAACAGGTGAATACGAATGAAAATCCAAGTATTGAGTGAAAAAAGAACTAATGACAACGCTCTCCGGGCGAACCACGTCCGTTCGAGAGAAGAAGAATATCCTATGTTGACGACAAAACAGGTGAATACGAATGAAAAATCCAAGTGCAATACCCTGGTGCAAAAAACATGGACACCCTGATATTCATGCATGTATGTTTATACATGTGATACAGATTCATGCCAACATACATGCGAGCATACATGTATTCAATCCATGCATACAGAGTGAAGATAATAAAGCCCAACGCTTATCGAGACATACATGCAAAATAATCGTTTTTTTAATGTTTAAAAAAATATATCTCGAAAACTATGCATAGACGGACTTTTTGACCATTAGGTTTTTTGTTCGGAATGATGAGAACTATAACATAAAAAAATTCCAGCCAATTTAACCGATGGCCAATTTCTCATGTAATTAGTGCGGGGTCCTTTATTTTTATGATAATCCACTGTATCAAATAAAATACGTATATATATATATATAGACGTATTATTTTTGTTTGCATACGTGTATATAAATATAAGAAATGTATATGACGCATGCAGATATGTGTGCATAATACCTATATATTCTCGATATTATAATGTAGCTTTATATAAGTTACAATCTAATTCCGTTTATTTTTTCCAATCGATATAATCGAAAAATAAAAATGTATTATTTCAAAATTATGTGTGTGTATGTTTATGTATTGTAATAAAGATTTACAATACATTGTTTGTCTCGATTGTAACAGAATAATGTATTTTTACAATATTCTAAATATTTAAAACATAGAATGGACCCCTCCCCGTCCATTCTCGTGAGAACGCAACCAATGTTTTTCGTCTCTCCGATTATAATTTGCAGTCGAGATTGATGCAGCTTTTTCTGGTCAATTGTAAAATATAGATTTTTCAAGACTATATTTGTAGCATAAATTTTTTTTAATAAAAAATTATTTTTTATTATTTGGGAAAAGGCGAGAGTTTATTGCTTTCTAGAATTGTATAAAAATGTTCTCTCATGCATTTTACATTTTTTGAGTATTTTTCCACGCAAGGATTGTCTCCTAAGGCTATAGTCGTGGCGAAGGCGGCAGCAAAAATTCCACAACATATGCCATCAGGTTGTGTTTGAACCTTTTCAAAAATTATGTCACTCTAGCTAATGTTGGATAACGAAGATGTATATAATTTTTTTCTTTAGCTACCAATTTATCGTATGTACAGCCAGGTAAACTATCGTACACGCGAAGTTTGGTGCCGTCAAAGAAAATACATCTCCAATGATTACTGCAATTCCCTCCAATTATTTGTAAGCTATTATCACTACGACTAGCTTTAATCATGTGAGGGTATTCTAAATAAAGCACACTTTGCGTTTCGAAATGAGAAGTTTCTCTTATGATACGCAAAAATAGATCCAACGATTCATCGTTTAATTGACTTGTCATACGCAAGACATTATCCTTTACCAAATAAAGAGGAGCAATTGTGTTTAACAGTTTTTCATTTCTTTTTATATCGTCTTCAGATATATCTCGCTCGTTACTACAATAACTTGTGATAATGCAATCATCATCTTCCTCTTTATTCAGAGCAATATCAGCAGTATCAGTAATTTTTGCTTCTATTAACGAAACGTTCGGTTTGAGTTGTTTGCTCTCTTGTATGCCATTTTCGCTTTCTACTATATTTCGTTTCTTTGTTCGACTCATTGTCACTATTTTTTTTGCTGCTTCTTCTTTAGCTTCTATAATATATCTTGGATCTCTGATTGGCATATGCCTATTATGACGACTATCCAAGATTTCTGGAAGCATGCATTCGTTATAGAAACGTGTTAAGTAAGGTAGCATTTGATTTCTCCAAAAGATATTGTCTGCATCAATGCGCAATATTTTCATGCTTTGTGGAGTCCAAACAGCAAAAATACAATATTCTCGCCGTGTTATGTTCAACTGACCTTGAACTTGATAAAAATATCGATGATTTCTATTCATTTTGTGTGGATCTTTTTTATCAAAGATACCTTTCAAAGAAGGTAATGTCTCTACAGCTGTTTCTGCTGTCAAATGCTCAGCTGATAGAGGACATTTTATTTCCACTAGACCATTTTCGTCAATAATTCCGTCAGGAGAAGCACCCAAGCACGGATTTTCAGTATCAATAAATAATCCGCAAGGTTTTATTTCTTTATTTAATTTTTCAGCCAATTCGTCTCTTGCTACTTTTTCGTTTTCGCGACCATATTTTAGGGCTGTGGTATCAATAAACGAAGGATATAAAATGGCTTTTAATGTTGCTGCGCAAGACGTTGTCGGTCTCATGCGACATACTGTTCCAAAATTGGATGCGGTCAACATTTCTCGTCTCAATGATAACCATAATTCCGAGTCACTTTGGTTTCTCGTATCGAATTCAATTTTCTTCCAGTTTTTCGCATTTTCGGACAACTTTTCTAAATAATTTTGCCGAAGTTGCTCAAATACATCAGATGGAAGATCTGGTTTTTGAGACTGCGGACCATAATAACGATCAGTTCCTGTCTCTCGTTTGAAATTTGTTTGCCTTCCTTGCACTTCTCGAGATTCTCTGGTTTTCGCAATTTTTTTTTGTCGATTCTTTTCTACATTCTCAACAATAGGTGGAACAGTTTTATCCATGCTCTTATGTAATTCTGTAAGGACTTGTTGCGTATTAAATTGCACAGCTGCTGCCGCAACTCTGGCATTGTAAGAGCCTCGTTTACCAAAATGAATGCGTTTTCCACCAATTTCTTTGCAGATTATCGAATTAAACGATTCTGCAGGATTATTACTTAAATTCAGCAATAAGCTGTCGGAATAACCGCTTAGATATGTGATAGCGCTTTCTATTTTTTGATACAGGCCATGTATTTTCAACAATGGAACATAATTTTTGTTCGTTTTATTATCATTCTCTTCGCATATACCGCGTGCTTCGCATCGCTTATGTTCGCCAAAAACATGGCTAGGAATGTTCAATATATCTTTCTGCAATTCCATAGCCTTACAATGTTGAGGTGATTGTTGATCTTTTCTTCGTAGCTCGGCTGCTGTTTCTACTTCTTTTCTGATGTTTTTCATGTTGTTTTTCACAACATTTCGCAATTCTGAAAAGCCACGCTGCCTCTGCGTTTTTGGCTGAGTCATCTCTGCCACAGCTTTGAGCTTTTTACATAAATTGCGAAGTAAATGATTCGTGCATTCTACTTTTTTTACTGTGACCATCTGTTCACTATATGGTCTGTTATCAATAATGGTCTGATAAACGCTACTGTCACCGTCGGCAATTACTGTTTTATAAATCAGCCCATGCATTTCGAGGCTACAATTAAAACCTTCCGCGATGGCATCGCTCTCCATCCTTGTGAAGCTTTCGTTGCGATTAAAATTTTTGTAGCATTTGTGAGCTTTTGATTCGATACCTTTTCGTTCTGCCATATCACATACTGCACAAAATTTATTGCGAACACCAACAAAGAGAATCTTTTTCGTACGGTAACCAATTATGGCTCCAATACCGGAAGGAGAATTGTAGGCATTGCCATACGATCTCTTCATCCAACTACCATCCGCTACAACTGTTATATACGGAATACCGTTTATAACTTCGTTTCTCTCAAGAGCGAGTTGTTTTTCAACTTCGCCAGCCTTTTTCATACTTTCTATGGCTGTTTTTTGAAAAGCATCGACTAACTTTTCTCTATTTTCTATGTACCTTGGCTCGGTCATACAAGGAATATTCATGGCTGTACACTGCTCATTCAGCTGAGCATAACCAATTCCTACTGTAATAGTTCCTGCTACAGCAGCTAGATTAATGTCCATTATTTTCTGCTCTTCAGGTTCTGACCAAAAGTCGGCTTCAGTATGGCACATTTGGCACTTGAAGTACATACGCGTTTTTAACCCTTTGTCAGAAGTGTGGGTGAGTTTCCAATCTTCAAATCGGCACTCAATTCCGCGCATGTGGTTATTAAATGTTCTGTGGATTTCATTCCACATATGAGAAAGATCGACAATGCGACGGCCTTGAGGCATGCTTTCCTGGATACGATTTGTATCCAGAGGGCCATTATCGATAACAAAATAATTGTCATCTTCGCAAAACTCGACATTTTGACTACACGTACCTGTATTTGAATTTAACTCCAGGCATTGCATCGTGGGTACTAACGATTGGATACTAACTTTCGAATCCATCGTATCGGATAATAATTCTACCGATTTCTGATAACCGATGGATTCGTTGTTAGTATTCTTAGACGTGCTATTCCTGGAGTCATTTTCCTCTTGTCTCTCCAGCTTCAGCATCTGTCGCCTGCAAAAAAAATAATGTTAAAATATTGTTAAAAAAATAAGATGGGTCAGTTATTATATCATTATATATAATCAAGAAAAAAGTAAAATTTCTGAAAAATAAATGCAGTCTCTTGTTTATAAATCTATATCTAATTGAAAACTATATTATATTATACAATAGATAATGTTTTACAACATAAATGTCTTATTTTTTATAATAACCAGAGGACACATATACCATATAAACCGTATCTGATGTGAAAAACAACCAGTTCACGAATAGATGCTCTCTGGTATAAAATATCTTTTTTTAAAAACCAGAACGCACATGCAAATCATTCTGGGAGAAGATATTTTTGATAAGCAACTAGCAGACGAATATATCGTCTCTGGTATAAAATATCTTTTTTTAAAAACCAGAACGCACATGCAAATCATTCTGGGAGAAGATATTTTTTATAAGCAACTAGCAGACGAATATATCGTCTCTGGTATAAAATATCTTTTTTTAAAAACCAGAACGCACATGCAAATCATTCTGGGAGAAGATATTTTTTATAAGCAACTAGCAGACGAATCTATCGTCTCTGGTATAAAATATCTTTTTTTCAAAACCAGAACGCACATGCAAATCATTCTGGGAGAAGATATTTTTTATAAGCAACTAGCAGACGAATATATCGTCTCTGGTATAAAATATCTTTTTTTAAAAACCAGAACGCACATGCAAATCATTCTGGGAGAAGATATTTTTTATAAGCAACTAGCAGACGAATATATCGTCTCTGGTATAAAATATCTTTTTTTAAAAACCAGAACGCACATGCAAATCATTCTGGGAGAAGATATTTTTTATAAGCAACTAGCAGACGAATATATCGTCTCTGGTATAAAATATCTTTTTTTAAAAACCAGAACGCACATGCAAATCATTCTGGGAGAAGATATTTTTTATAAGCAACTAGCAGACGAATATATCGTCTCTGATATAAAATATCTTTTTCTGCTACTACTTTATAACTATTATTACTACTAACTAATATTTATTACTACTATTTCTACTACTAGCTACTATATGTGCAAGAGATTGCTTTATTTTTCAGAAATTACTATTTTTTCGAAATTATTATTATTATATTTATATATATATATATATATATATATAAAAAAGTCATAAACAGAAATTTATCAGTTTCTAACCGGCAACAAATTGCAATAATAAAAATTGACCAAACATTTTTTTTCCCATAAAAAAGCAAGGTCACCTTGACTTTTTTAAATTGAACTGCCTACTTTTTATTGCATATTCTTGTAGCTTATCTGGAGAGCTTTTCAAAACACTATAATAAAGTATTTTTTCATTAAGTACTTTTTGAGTTATTTTGTATTTTAATCTGACATATTTTGATATGAAAATTAAAATATCTCGAAAAATATTTAGTTTTCGATAATCTTACCGTAATACTTTTATGTTCAGATTAATGGGACAAATCAATTAGTATGAAAAAAATAATTGTTTTTAGGAAAAAGTATGTAATTATTTACAATGTGTTTTTTTAAACAATTATTTGTTTTTCTCTTTACACTAATTGATTTGTCTCATTATTCTGAACATAAAAGTATTACGGTAAGATTATCGAAAACTAAATATTTTACGAGATATTTTTATTTTTATATCAAAATATGTCAGATTAAAATATAAAATAACTCAAAAAGTACTTAATGAAAAAATACTTTATTATAGTGTTTTGAAAAGCTCTCCAGATAAGCTACAAGAATATGCAATAAAAAGTAGGCAGTTCAATTTAAAAAAGTCAAGGTGACCTTGCTTTTTTATGGAAAAAAAAATTTTTGGTCAATTTTTATTATTGCAATTTGTTGCCGGTTAGAAACTGATAAATTTCTGTTTATGACTTTTTTATGTCAGATTATTGTAAGTGCTTAAAAATCGTGGCGACCGTTACGAGGACCACCCTGTATATGTGCGTGTGCGTGTGCGTGTGCGTGTGCGTGTGCGTGTGCGTGTGTGTGTGTGTGTGTGTGTGTGTGTGTGTGTGTACAGGGTGACCCATTTTAATTTATAAGCCAATATATGTATCTTCTATGATTTTGAATTTAAAAGATTGAACATATACATGTTGAACGAGATTGAAGGGGTTATTAGAATATCGCAAATAAAATTCGAAAGGTGAAGGAGTCTTGGAGATTTCAGGATCATCTTTGTTCTTTTAAATGGAATCGCTATAATTTTTTATATAAATCAATTCCTTGGAATATTCTGCAGTGACCAAAAAGTGAATAGTTTACGAGTTATTTTATATTTTAATTTTATAATTTTACATACACTAAAATATTTTGTAAAATATTCATTGTTTGATGATGTTACCTGAATACTTTTATGCATAAAATAACGAGAAAAATTAATTGGTGTAAAGAAATGTTTGTATTTAAAAAAGGTAATTTGCAAGTAACAGCTATATTTTTTTAACAACTCTTTTTTCTTTATACCAATTAATTTTTTTCATTATTTTATGCCTAAAAGTATTCAGGTAACATCATCAAAAAATGAATATTTTACAAAATATTGTATAATGTATGTAAAATTATAAAAGTAAAATATAAAATAACTCGTAAACTATTCACTTTTTGGTCATTGTATCCTTTTTTTATGCAGAATATTCCAATAAATCAATTTATATAAAAAAATTATGGCGATTCCATTTAAAAAAACAAAGATGATCCTGAAATTTCCAAGACTTCTCCACCTTTCGAATTTTATTTGCGATATTGTAAAGACCCCTTCAATCTCGTTCATGTATACGTTTAATTTTTTAATTCAAAATTATTTAGAAGATACATATATTTACTTATAGAATGGGTCACTCTATATGTGTATATATATATATATATATATATATATATATATATATATATATATATATATATGTGCGTGTGCGTGTGTGTGTATACAGATAAAAAAATATATATATTAAAAAAATTAATTTTCAAGTTTTTGTAATTTATACAAATATATGAATATGTATATATATGAATATAAATATATATATATAAATATGTATTTATATGAATATGAATATATATGAATATGTGTTTATATGAATATGTATTTGTATTATCTCATGTTATTCCAAAGAAATATACTAACCTTAGCATCCAGCCTTTCTTGAAGGAAACTCTACGTTTAGTGAGAGGCAAACGTTTTGCGTTATATTTCTTTCCCATTGTGTGGACAAGAAACTAAAACTAACACACTAAAACTAAAAAAAAAAGCTAAATATATATATAATGTGTAAACTTTTCAAGTTTTCACTTTACACAGTTACGATACGTTCTAACGTGGCTTCTTGTACACGATGCTTCGTTGTTACGCGCGGCGAGGAGTCGCGCAGTAGATCATATCAACGCATTACACACATTATTATTTACGATTACTGCGGTCACCGACTCGTCGGTGCTGCGGTACATACATACTACTGATACCGCGCGAATATGAAATTTTCGCGAATTTGCTCGATTCCATGAAGTTCACAACTTGAATTTTTATCAACATTCATAAGTAAAATTATGAAATATAACTAATTTTTTTATCGAGCAAATTCAATCGAAGATTCGATTGACAATTCATAAAGCAAATAAAAATGTCATTTGATTTATAAATTACGAATCTCTTCAATTACGAATATCTTCAATTGACTGATAAAAATAAATAAACGTAAGAGATTTTTCTTTCCTTCCCTTTCGATGACGATCAATTTAATTTATTGATCAATATATTTATATTCTTATTAGTTTGATGAATAAATATGTAACATTTATTATTCATAAAAAAATTCCAAAAAATAGTCCTGGGCCCTTTTTTGTACGGGGATATCATTCTGGTGCTGACGGCAGTGCAGGTACATATCCTGGTGCTACGGGCGATACGTGGGGGGGGGGGGCGACATTTGTCGACATCCTCGTGTCCGTTGGTAGCGGCGTAAATCGCATCATGCGAAAAAGGACAACATGTCCTTCTCAAGTCTTGAACCCGAGTTCGCACGGTGATAATCCCCCGCACTAAACTGGCGCCACAGGACTTAGGGTATCAACATAGATTTTTATGAGACATTTTAATTAAAATAATACTACAAATTGTAAAAAAAAAATATATAAATTGTTTTTTTAGAAACGTTTTTTATAGAAAAATATATTATCGATCCACTTATTTGAAAAAGATAAAAGTAGTTTTATTTTGTTTTTTATCTTTTTGAAATAAGTGGATAAATGATATTTTTTCTATAAAAAAAAAACGTTTTTATAAAAACAATTTATAGTATTTTTTTAAAAACAATTTGTAGTATTATTTTAATTAAAATGTCTCATAAAAATCCATATTGATATCATAAATTCTGTTGCGCCAATTTAGTGCGTGGAGTTATCACCGTGCGAATTCGGGTTCAAGACCGAGAAAGACATGTCCTTTTTTCATTTCCTTTTTTTTTAAATTTATATATTAGACATATTTTTTTTATTATTTATATTATTTATTTATATTATTTGTAAATATAAATAAGAAAAAATTCTACTGCAATACTGCTTCGTTGAAAGCCAAAAAGACGCTCGAGAGAAAATAAGACATTATTTCTAAATGTGACATGAGTATTGAGTGTCTGTGTGTGCGCCGCGTGATCTTATCTAGAAACAACAATCAGCCGCGCGGCACACGCACGTGCTTGCACGAGCTCGAGAATCGGCAGTTCGTTTTTTGTCGCCGAAGAGAGTGGAGTGAAGACAACGATGTAAGTATTTTATATCTTTTTTATTCTCTCTCTCTCTCTCCCTTTCTCTCTCTCTCTCTCTCTCTCTCTCTCTCTAAACATTATAAATAAATATAATTATAATATACTTTTATTTCAGCAAGAAGTGAGGGATACATCCCGAGACGTAAGGCGACGGCGCCGCTACCAACGGACACGAGGATGGCGACGGCGCCGCTACCAGCGGACACGAGGATGGCGACGGCGCCGCTACCAACGGAAACGAGGATGGCGACGGCGCCGCTACCAATGGACACGAGGATGGCGACGGCGCCGCTACCAGCGGACACGAGGAAATCGACGGCGCCGTCACCAACGGATATGAAGGAGGCGACGGCGCCGTTACCAACGGACACGAGGATGGCGACGGCGCCGCTACCAACGGAAACGAGGATGGCGACGGCGCCGCTACCAGCGGACACGAGGATGGCGACGGCGCCGCTACCAACGGACACGAGGATGGCGACGGCGCCGCTACCAGCGGACACGAGGATGGCGACGGCGCCGCTACCGGCGGACACGTCAGCGCAAAATGTAAAAAAGGTTAGCTTACTCAATTAAGTATTTAATTTTTCCCATAATACATATTTCTTCTTTCAATACAAATATATAAAATAAAGGCTCAGATAAAGATAATGTAAAGGATAGATCAAGTATTCAGATCATTTATACGTTTTGATCCTGATATCGGATCAACGTCAACAAGTACCAGGACGGAAATGTACATGATCTGAAATACTTGATATGTCTTTTACATTATCTTTGTCAGAGCCTTTATTTTTTTATATATTTGTATAAAAACAAAATATACATTATTGGAAAAATTGCTTCTGTTTTCTCATTTGTGTACGTTTCAGTCCTGGTATTTTATTGTAACAAACACGCACGCAATTGACACAATGTATCAGTGTATATATATATATATATATATATATATATATATATATATAAAAGTATATAATATCAGTGTATATTATATATATATATATAAAATATATGTACATACTGATACATTGTGTCAATTGCGTGCGTGTGTTTGTTACAATAAAATACCAGGACCGAAACGTACACAAATAGACCTATATATATATAAATATTAAAATATTACTCTTTTCTTGCAGCGGATTAATAATGCTGTACGCAAGGCAGTGAACAAGGAACGAGCGCGGCAGCGGAGATACGTCGAGCGGCGCCGTACGTATATTTCGCCCGCTGCACCGGGATACGTACACGCACCTTCAGCAGAAGCGTATATGCCCGCACCGCTGGTAGCACCAGGATACATGCCCGCACCGCCGGTAGCACCAGGATATGTGCCCGCACCGCCGGCAGCACCAGGATACGTGCCCGCACCGCCGGCAGCACCAGGATACGTGCCCGCACCGCCGGCATCAGCCTACATGCTCGCACCGCCGACAGCACCAGGATACGTGCCTGCTCCGGCGGCAGCACCAGGATACATGCCCGCACCGCCGGCATCAGCCTACATGCTCGCACCGCCGACAGCACCAGGATACGTGCCTGCTCCGGCGGCAGCACCAGGATACGTGCCCGCTCTGGCGGCAGCACCAGGATACGTGCCCGCTCCGGCAGCAGCACTAGGATATGTGCCCGCTCCGCCGGCAGTACCAGGATACATGCCCGCTCCGGCGGCAGCACCAGGATACGTGCCCGCTCAACCAGGATTTCTACGTTATTTCTAAATTTTGTACAGATCTTGTACAAGGCACTCTTATAAGAATGTAAGAGGGTAATCGTCATCGCTATAATTGACTCGAAAAATGAGTTAAAAATGTTGAATTACATGCGATTATATTTTCTACATATTTCTTTTACTTTTTATATACAACTATATAAAAGTTAAAAGAAATATATAAAAATATAATCGCATGTAATTCAACATTTTTTACCTTATTTTTCGAGTCAATCATAGCGATGACGATTACCCTCTTACATTCTTATTATAAGAGTGCCTTGTACAAGATTTTAGAAAGCGCATAAAAAAAATAAAAAAAATAAATCTCTAAAAAAAAAGATTGATGTGAACGCGTAGACATTTTATAATAAAAATGTATGCATTTATAATAAAAAATAAATTTATATTAAAAAATAAATCTCTCTCTGATACATGCTCATATAAATAACAAATATCAAATTTATAAATATCTCTATCTCTCTCTCTCTCTGTCTTTCTCTCTCTCTCTCTGTCTCTGACTTTCTCTCTGATACATGCTCACATTATAAATAATAAATATCAAGTTTACAAATATCTCTCTCTATCTCTCTCTGTCTCTGACTCTCTCTCTCTCTCTCTCTGTTTCTCTCTTTGTCTCTCTCTCTCTCTCTTTCTGTCTGTCTCTCTCTCTCTCGAAATGTTCGTTCAAAATAAGCGAGTGATTTTCGAGAGAGAGATTATGCGTGCGTGTGTGTCGTGTGCATGCGTGCGTGCGTATGTGCGTGCGTGTGTGCGTGCGTGTGAGCGTGCGTGTGTGCGTGCGTGCGTGAGAAAGAGAAAGAAGACACGACAGACAGTAATATGTGTGTGATGTATACATGTATATTACCCTATACATGTATATAACTCTGCATGAAAGAGACGAAGATAATATGATTGTCTGTCCTTGTCAACTACACCGATTACAGCTCTCTCTATCGCGATATCACGCAACTAATTTTTTGCTCTGTTTTATTCCTCAGCCTCATCTCGCACACATACATATAAATGAAATATTTCTATATCGAAATCTTTTTTATTAGACTTCTAAACTCATTTCTGCAAGTTCACTGATACTCCTTCATGCAATCTTTAGGGCGAAGTACTCTTATTTCGAATGTACAAATTGTAAAACTCTTATATTAAGTAAGTATTGTTGTGAGCTGTCATGAGAAGCTAATAAAAAAACTTGAATTTTCTAATTTTTTGTCATTTTACATTAAATTCGGATCACTTCGCACTAGATTATTATATTCACTTTAATCCTGGAAAAGCTTTTTTTATTCTATTAAACCAATAAAAAGTTCTCGATATAGAAAAATATAACCGTTTTGGTCGGTAAGACAGACGCATTAGGATCCCCTTAAGGAGATTTTGGCAATCTGTTTTACCGACGAAAATCATTATTTTTCTTTCTCACCAGTTTTCGGTTATATAGAATTACGAATGCTTTTACACGATTAAACATACATCAACGTTTGGCGGGAGAATAGATTTCATGCCGAAACAAAAAAAAATTAATTACAGTCTTTTTAATCGACTTTCATCTCATTATTAATTATTATAAATTTTCTACAAGTATAAAATAAAGCAATCCCGCCGATTAGGCTACGCAAAATAGCAATATGTAGTTGTTAAAATTGAACTTAAAAGATTAGTCTAAAACAGTGCTGGGATTTACCTGCAACTTTCGGCCAGATTTCTTGACTCACGCCTACTCCTTCCCTCTTACTGCTTGCGTCTTAGCAACGCAGCGCCGGACGCTCGTAACTAAGGAGCGCGTCACTTAGTCTCAGGAACGTGCCCAGGTAGCAAAGTGTCGTCATTATAACGTCATTTTAAGGTCATTTCTCGTCATATGACGTCAGTCGACTAAATAATGACGTAATACAGACGTGATATTTTTGACGACATATTATCGTCACAGAAATAACGTCATTTTATCGTCTTTTTAAGGTTATTTACTGATCAATTAACTAATGTTGTTAAAATACGTCAATATTAAAATTATCGTATTTATATAAGGAAAATAATAAATATTTAATGATATTTATAAAGTTTACATGACTTTCTGTTCAAAACCCTTGAAAATACGGTATTATTATATTACAAAACTATGAAATATTGTTTAATATTAATAATTGAATTTGATGCGCACGTTTTTATGTATCCAAAATTATTATTTATTTAATATTTGATGAGAAGTATTACTGTGCGCAATATTCAAAAAACTTTACAAAAAGTAGTATTCAGCCGCTAGTTCGTTTATTTACCGCTATGCGACGCGCGATGCGCATTATCACGCATTTGAGTTTCAGTCATGAAAATTATATAAAGCTTCGAGCAACTGGCAGGAGATTAAAAATGTATTTATTTCTATCAGTTTAATTTCTGATACAATCCCATTATAGGGAATTCAGATATTTGACTGATAATTTTAAAAGTCGGTCAGATAAATGTCCGATAAAGTTAAAATCATCCGTTTATATATATATATATATATATATATATATATAAAATCATATTTATTACATTTGTAATTCCATTAATATATTCTATAATAATTCTATGTTTATTATTCTATTTGATAAAGAGTTAAAAATCCAATGGATTTGTACAATTGAAAGAAGGGCAAATTTTGAGAAGTAGCCAAAGTTCACCAATTTTATACGTCATCTTATATTAAAGAAATGTCGTCATTTTATCGTCATAGATAATGACGTCAACGGTCTGTGACTTAGGACCGTCATTCTAACGTCACTTTTACGTCGTTTCAAAAGTGAATTTGACGTAACCAGTGACTAAAAAATGACGTTATAATGACGACACCTTGCTACCTGGGTGCCTATCACAAATATAATAACGCAATACTCTAGTAGCAAAAGTTCTCATTAAAATATTCTATTTAATATTTTATTTTGTATTAATAATAGAATAATAATTATTTTTATTATTGTCGTGATAGATAGTGTTGCAATTATACTGTTTGTTAAAGATAGTAATTATGCTATCTTTGTTTTTTTTTGCACATACGTGTGTATATTGTATATTTATATGTATCATGTATTATATGTATGTGTATTATAGTCGCAAAATAATTTTTTTACTTACTTTTTTTTTGTTGAAAATCTTGCAGTTGACGGTTCTGAATCAATTTTTCCTTTACATTTACCACGTTTTAATCATTTTGCATATTATCATTTAAGTAATAAATATCTAACAGCGTATCAGGTTCATCAACATTTGCATCTACACCAACAGAAATTTATGAATCTATGACGGTATTCATAGTTCGATGGTATATTTAAAATCGTCTTAATTTCATCTTCAGTTGCTGTAAATGCTGTTTTATTGCTACATAACATCTGAAGATAAACTTAAGACGGTCTTAAGGGGATCCCAAAAGGTCTGTTTTACCGATAAAAACGTTATTATGCAAAATATTTTTGTTGATTATAGATATTAAAAAATCCTTTTCCACAATTAAAGTATACATAATAACGGAGTGCGGAGTTTAACATCTCATATGAAAAGTGAAAAAAAATTATAAAATTACAGTTTTGTTATCGGCCCGTGCTGTCAACATTTACTTAATATAAAAGATTTGTAATCTGCACGTGCCTAATCAATAAACCCCGCACTCGGCATTTCATCAAAAAGTGTAAGTGAACTTAGAGAAGTGAGTTTAGAAACTTTATAAAAAAGATTTTGCAAAATAAAATTTTCGTGCATATATGTGTGTGCGAGATGGAGGCTCAAGAATAAAACAGAGCAGTAGATTAGTTGCGTGATGTCGCGATAGACAGAGCTGCAATCGTACATGACAAAGAGATGTGCAGTATCTTTTTTCTCTCGATCATACGCTCTGACTCTTTCTAATCGCTCGCTCGCTATGTACTACGTATCGCTTAGCTTCATGCTCCTCGCATATTCACTTACGCGTTCACTCGCGCTTCTCTCTCTCTCTCTCTCTCTCTCTCTCTCTCTCTCTCTCTGCTCGTTCATTATTGTATTCTTTTATTCCCATTATTATATTCTTTTATTTGCTCAACTTTTATTCTTTCTATTCTTGTCTCCCTATATAAAAATAAATAAATTTATTTATTTATTTTTATTTTATACAGCATAAATGAGATATACAAGCTATTTTCTTTTTTTATTTCACTATAGTTAATACAATACATAATTACGTTTCACTATAGTTAAATACAACACATGAACATACAAAAATACACACGCACATGCACACATACATAATACTTTTTTTATTTATAAAATATACAATATCTTATTTATGCTTTATAAAATAAAGATGAATAAATTAATTTATTATCATATAGGAAAACAAGAATAGAAAGAATAAAAGCCGAACAAATAAAAGATTATAATAATGGGAATGAAAGAATACAATAAAGAACAAGCAAAGAAAGAGAGAGAGAGAGAGAGAACAAATGAGATAGCAAGCGAGATAGCTAACATGAAAGACTTCCGAAGTCTCGCTTGCGAGGCTTGCTTTATTTATAATCTCTCGCGTTATATATCGTTACTGTAAAATTTTTGTTTTTCGCGCTTATTGATCCGAAAATAATTACATTGAATTTGTAACGATACCGTTACCAGCCTCGCGGGCCGACCAGCCGCCCGCATTTTTGAGGCTCGGCGCCTATGGCGCTCCTAAACTTCCACACCCGTGTCGCGGCTCCACCGTGGGGCCGCCCCACCACGCGCCGACTCGCGTGAATGGGAGGCCGTCTGCCGGTATATAAGGCGGCCCAGTGAGCGTAGCGTTACCAGTTCCCGATCCCGAATCCTACCTCGTACAACTCCTGATCCGAAACCTATACCGCGTTACACCAGGCTACGGGCTACATGGGACGGCGCATTCTCGATCCCTCGCGTTCAACCAGGTCACGGGTTACCTGTGGTTATGCCGGGCTTCCCGGTTGCTGAGACGGCGCACTCTTAGTTTATAAGACCGTACCGCGCACCGTTCGTCTACCCCGCGACTGTTTATACCGTAAGACCGCTTTGGTCTCCGTGTACCTTTCTGTATAAATACCGCGACCTGTTATATTGTAATTCCGCTTTGTACATATACCGCGACCTGTTATATTGTAAGACCGTTTGTACATATACCATGACCAGTAAGACCGCTCCGGTCTCCGCGTCCTGATAGACCCTAGTATCGCCTTGTATGTACCGCGCATTGTCATAGTAGAGTAAATTAGCCATATTAGGATTACCGCCAGTGTCGCGCCGACTCCACTTTTACGCACGGCCTTCAGACTACAATAGCGCGCTAGTCCTTCTAAGGATAAGGTAGTCAGGCGGTTGGAATTATATTGAAGGACACGCGACACCCCGTAGCGTTTAAGATCAATTCTGTTCGTCTTAGAATAAAGATAATTGCTGCATGCAAACACCGCGACCCCCGACCACCCCCGCATGAGCCGCGCTCGCTTCCCGAGTTCCACGCGCACCAGCCACACGCGAAACTGTGTACGCGAATTTCTGTACGCACCTTTCTTGCATGTCGCATTGTAAATAACAACCGCTCACGCGAAACTCTGTACGCCGTTCCCGCATGTTGCATTGTACATATAATATAGCTCGATATTAGATTTTGATAATCGCTTGAATAAACATAATTGTTTGACCGCATTAAAACGAGGTAAAGTAAGTTGGAGTTTCCCCCTTCTCCCGAATCCTGGCACCGGCGAATCTTAATCCGCGGCGTACGGGAAAGGTGAACCGTTACAAATTAATGATATTTTACCAATTAAAATGATACCAAACACGAAATCGGATAATTTTTAATCAATTATGTAATTAAAATTATGATTACTTATTTCATTAAAAATAATCCGGTTTATGTCATATTTAGTGTCATTTTAATCGCAAAAATGTAATTAATTCATTACAATTATTTTCAGATAAATAAAATGCGAAATATATAACTTTTATTTTCTATAGTAAGGTGACATATACATGTCAAAGATTACAGATAAAGGGAACCTGGCGAGCGAGACTTCGGAACTCTTTGATGTTTGTCATCTCGCTTGCTCCTTCATTCTTCTTTGCTCTCGCTTTTGTCGATTCTTCAGCATCGGGGATCTTTCCTTATGTACAAAATATAAACATTTTATAAAATAAAAACTGAAACTTACATTTTGGATGTTATTAGTATGAATATAATTATAATAGATTAATGAGATTCTTGCGATAAAAATGATACTAAACACGACATAAATCGTATAATTTTTAATGAAATAAGTAATCATAATTACATAATACATAATTGATTAAAAATAATCCAATTTATGTCATGTTTGGTATCATTTTAATCGCAAGAATCTCATTAATCCATTATATTTATATTCATACTAATAAAATCCAAAATGTAAGTTCCAGTTTTTATTTTATAAAATGTTTATATTTTGTACATAAGGAAAGATCCCCGATGCTATAGAATCGACAAAAGCGAGAGCAAGAAAGAATGAAGCAAGCGAGATGACAAACATCAAAGAGTTCCGAAGTCTCGCTCGCCAGGTTCCCTTTATCTGTAATCTTTGCCGTGTATATGTCATCTTATTATAGAAAATAAAATCTGTGTATTTCGCATTTTATATATCTGAAAATAATTGTAATGGATTAATTACATTCTTGCAATTAAAATGAAACTAAATATGACATAAATCGGATTATTTTTAATGAAATAAATAATCATAATTTTAATTACATAATTGATTAAAAATTTCCCGATTTATATCGTGTTTGGTATCATTTTAATCGGTAAAATATCATTAATTCATTGTAATTATTTTCGGATCAATAAGCGCGAAAAACAAAAATTTTACAGTACCGATATATAACGCGAGAGATTATAGATAAAGCGAGCCTCGCGAGCGAAACTTCGGAAGTCTTTCATGTTAGCTATCTCGCTTGCTCCTCATTCGTTCTCTCTCTCTCTTTCTCTGCTTGTTCTTTATTGTATTCTTTCATTCCTATTATTATAATTTTTATTTGTTCGACTTTTATTCTTTCTATTCTTGTTTTCCTACATGATAATAAATTAATTTATTCATCTTTATTTTATAAAGCATAAATAAGATATTGTATATTTTATAAATAAAAAAAGTATTATGTATGTGTGCGTGTGTGTGTGTATTTTTGTATGTGCATGTGTTGTATTTACCTATAGTGAAACGTAATTATGTATTGTATTAACTATATATAGTGAAATAAAAGAAGAAAATAACTTGTGTTGTATATCTCATTTATGCTATATAAAATAAAAATAAATAAATTTATTTATTTACGTGTAGAGAGAAGAGAATAAAATAGAAGGAGAAAGAGAGAGAGGGAGAGGGAGAGGGAGAGAGAGAGGGAGAGGGGAGGGAGAAGGAGAGAGGGGGAGAGAGAGAGAGAGAGAAGCGCGAGTAAACGCGTAAGCGAATATGCTAGAAGAATAAAGCTAAGCGATATGCAGTACGTAGTAAGCGAGCGATTAGAAAGGGAGATACAGAGAGAAACAGAATAAGCGTATGATCGAGAGAAAGAAGATATTAGAAATTGCGATGATGTTAGTGCGTACATGTATATTACTCTCTCACGCATGAATTAAAGTTTGGTAATTTATCAATTAATTATTGTATATAAAGCAGTAAAAATATATTGTGATATTGTCTCATTTCAATATATGGAACACAATGCAAAACATTGCGTTTTCTATTATGCATGTTTGAAATAATTATGTTGGTAATGGCGGAACTAAAAATGTCGGTATTATCGACATTTTTAGTTACGTTTAGATGAGGGCGCTAACCCGTCGGAGTTCGCTCGTCGGTTTTGGATCCCCTTAAATATAAAATCGGATTATGAATGTGCTTTTCTATATCAAAGAAATCTATATGACTTTATACAGGTTCTAAATTAGATCCACCCATTTCTTAATCACTACTTGACTTAATTTAAATACGATTAAAAAATTCAAATTTTATTTTTGAAAGAATAAAGTACCTTGTTGAAAATCTCGAAGGATTCTTCTGAATGCAATTTCCTTATTAATTTTGTCATCGTAAGTTTCTGTGGTCTTCGTTGTATTTTTAATATCCGAAAGTCCAGAGTCAGAATCATTACTATCAAATAAAACTTACAAAAGACTCTAATAAATATAATAAATATAAAGAAAACCAGGCAATATGAGCCAGCGCGGTGTGGAAAGCGCAATAAAATGTGTAATAATAATTATAATTAACGCACGCGAATGTTTCGGTTCCTTTTTTGGACCTTCATCAGCGCATTGATGTAGATTCAGTTAAAATTAAATCATAATAATAATCGAAGTCATAAAATATAAAAAATTATAAAAAAACTAAAAAGTCGGTATGGAGAAGTCATCGCAGTCAAGCCAAAACATGGTCAAAAATCATCGTCCATAAGGTGCGCTCCTCTGTGGTTGATGGACCACCAGAGGCATAAACCCCATGGTCCATGACTACTAGTCAATAAGATGCTTATTATTGCAACGATCGCAAGCATCTCTCTGCCTGAAACATTCAAATTACGAGGAAACGCAAGCTTGACGGGAATGATAATTTAAACCGATATAATGTAGAGAACTTACAGAAAGAGATGCATAGATTTGCTTGCTATAAATATCAGCAACGGTCAGAAAAATAAAAAAACAAACAGCAAAACACCACGGATAATAAATTAAACATAAAAATAAATTAAACAGTAATCAACGCGCACTCCTTTTCAAACTCAAAAACTAACAAGCAAACATATGGCAGACAGGTCGTAGGCTGAAAGATTTCAAGATATTTACCTAGAGAGGTATATCAACGGAACTGTTTACAAATAAGGTAATCAGACGTTTGGGAGTTTGTCAATAGCGTTGACATAAGCGTGATGTAAGCATTCCGTATCCGTCTGTAGATTCAAACTATTTTTCTGTCTTTTTATGAAAAGCATTTCTGAAATTAGGCATTTGCTTACAGCTTTCAATTGGTTAAGAAACTCTCTTGTGTAATTATTAACGATAATTCCAATCTTATTTCGTTGGATGCTACCTCCCTTTTTACCAACGTACCTATTGAACTTGCTATTGAGAGCATTCAAAAAAGATGGAACTTTGTCTCTAATGCTTGTATAATCCCTCCAGACGAGTTTATTCGAGCAGTTAGATTTGTGCTTGATTCAACATTCTTTATGTTTGGAGAGGTGATTTATCGGCAGACTTTTGGTTAATTATAATTATATAATTATTATTAGACATTTTATTGCGCTTTCCACACCGCGCTGGATCATATTGCCTGGTTTTCTTTATATTCATTACTATCACTTTCATTAATATCAGCTCCTGGTCCGGTTTCCAGATATTGAGATATTTCTAAGATTACTTTTTCGGTAACAGGTTGTCTGTAGTGAGATAAATGAATTTTATTTGCATGGCCATAAAATTTGCAAGCGTTGAAATTTCATTTTCAGATAGATTATAATGAACATATTGTTGCTATATGCTTCCGTAATTCAGTTGCACGAATAGTCTCTGCATTTTCTGCGCCACTTTCTACTGAATATTGCCGTAATAGTTATTTGAATTATTGAAGGCTGTAATAGCCTTCCAGGCTATTAAGCGGTTATTTGGATTAACCGCAGATAGTTAAGGATGCGTAGAAGGTCGGGAGATGCCGGGAAAAAGGCTAACGGAAAGGATTGTTCTTGAGAATGATGATCACCAGAAAATACTCCGTGGCTGGTGAATAACTTCAAATATAAATATATTCTACCAAATGCACAAACGGATACAAATCTCTTCGTGTCTAGTCTACGAACAGTCGTGTATTCGCGAACAAAACGACTTTATAGAAAACGCTTAGCTTAACGACTCGAAGGCCAAACACCGAATGGCGTCCGCACGCGGTCCTCGCTTATCTCACACCGCTCATACACACCCGAGCGCTGTAGTCGACGAACAGCCAATCACACTAGTAGTTGCCGCTGCGCGCGCAACCTACAAACCTCTAACCCACCTACCATATAACACTAGGTAAGGTGTAATCTTACAGCCTCGGCCATTCTGACATAGGCATTCGTCTCGAATGCTCTAAGAATTACATGAACTGAACATAAATAGTAATTTTAGCGCAAAAGAACAGGCTTGGTAAATTAGATTAAGAGTACAGCTTAATACTAACGCTAAAATAAAGAAAATGCTAACAATATCACGGTTTTAATCTAAAATAACGGAACTATATCTAAAACTTAAATTTAAAACGATTACAATATAAACATTTATCCTAGCATAAAATCCTTAGCCAACATACAATGTGGGTTTTTTTTTAAGTGACAGCACCTACAGGCTTTAACCATGGTTTCATGCGATCAGAAGAGAGAATACTATTATGGGACCACGAATCTTTGCTTATAAATATCTTTTCTAAAAACCAATCCATCGATTAATTCAAATTCTTTGTGATCCTTATGTTCTAGGTTCTCCGCAATTTCTTTCAACTTGGGGTCCTGGAGTTGTTTATATTGTAACTCCTTTTCTAAAGGAATGACATCCGTAAAGCAAACAACCCTGCTCAAAGCATTACATGTGCCATCTGACCTCCCCTCTGATGTTTTATCTTGAATCTGTAGTCCTGTAATTACACCGCGTGCTCGCCTGCTAGACCACCCTTGCGCGTTATCTGTTTGAGATAAAACTCAAGTGAACAATAAAACTGTCAACTTGGCCGATCATGGCGGACTCTCCAGTGGGCGAGACTTAATTTTTAAAAACAAAAGCCTACACCAATAGGCGCAAACTCTTGGACCTTCTTTTGGAAGGGAGACGCCCTCAACTCATGAAAAGGGCACCATTTTAAAGATTGATTCGTTAAAAAATAATATTGCTTGCCTAATGGAGAGGGTACGCGAAGAGACGCCAAGATTCGACTTACGCGAAATCCTCCCTCAGAAAAGTCAGTCCATCTTCGCCGTTTAACTCGAACCGTCGCACCAAGTCCGGCTACAGCTCACTTCGACTTCAGTTTTAAATTTTTATACAAATTCTAAGTGTTTCGAAAACCGCGTTGTTTGGTGCAAGTTAGACATTCAGTGCAAATTTGGAAGACCTTGCGCCAAGTGACCGCAGCGACTACGAATCGCATTCCAACCAGTCAGATCGAGCTCTAGCCGATTCATCGGAACTCGCCTCGCCCTTCGGAGCCTTTCATTGTCTGATTTTCATTTGTTACCAACGTACTCGATAAGTAGTAAGTGGTTTGAATGTTCTCAAATCTGTTTTCCTTCTCTTTCACCTCTGTGTATTTGAAATAATTCTTGGATTATTAATTATAATAAATCAATCAGTAACTTCAATCATTTACGTTTCAATCTTAACTTACTTTCCTATTCGGCCTTCTCTCCTTTAGCGCCTCTACCCCATTCTCTGGGATATTACCTTGGATCTTATATTACCTGTCACCAAGGGTCACCTGCATTTAGCAGAGCGACTCGTGATTTTCCTACTTGTCACCAAGGGTCACCTGCATTTAGCAGCGCGACTCGTGATTCTCCTTCGTCGCCAAGGGTCACCTGTATTTGACAGAGCGACTCGCGATTTCCTATCTGTTGTTAAGGGTCACCTGTGATTTACAGAGCGACTCGCAACTTCCTACCTGTCACCAAAGGCCACCTGCATTTCGCGGAGCGACTCGTGATTTCATTTGTTAAACCTCCCGTCTTCTATGTCATTCAGTAAAATTTTTCTTTTTATTATAAAACATATATATATATATTATAAGGATAAATATATAAACTTTCCCTTTTCTTTTCTCGCTTTCTGTATCTAAGAGCTTTTTATTTAATCAAATAAAGAAAATTTCCAAGAATTATTTCTCAAAATAGGGATCTTCTCGCGATTTTCCTACATTATTATTCATTATTACTTTTTCCTTAGTGGAAAGACAAAAACGATCTTCGCGAGCGGCTACTAAATGTTCGCGGAATTGTCTTGTAACAGCAGGGCCGTTACTACAGGCTGTATATAAAAATATATATATATAGAAACGCGCACGCATTGCTTATTCACCCAGCACGACCTATCCCGCCGCCATCTTGCTTGCCGCATGCGCTCTCGCGCTCGATAGAGGCCATCTCGCTCAGCATGCGCTCTCGCTCGCCAACACGCTCTGTCTCGCTCTCGCGGGGTCCCCACGCGGTACCGACTTCCACCGCCGGACCGCCGGCGCACAGTGGGGGACGCCGGCCGGGTATATAAGCCCGGCCGGCCGAGACATCGGGACCACATCCGATCCCGACCAGCTCCTGATACCGATCTCACCAACTACCTACTACCTCTTGGGGCTAAGGTTGTCCTCAGCCCCGCCGGGTTGAACCGGCTCTCTACACCTCGGGCCAAGGTTGTACTTGGCCCCGTCGGGTTGAACCGACTCCTGTCTCGACCGCTCCACAGGCTGAGGTTGAACTCAGCCCCGCCGGGTTGAACCGGCTCCTGCCTACCTCGGGCCAAGGTTGTACTTGGCCCCGTCGGGTTGAACCGACTTCCGTCTTGGGCAGCGCTCGACGTGACACTCGAGCCTGCCGGCAATACCTGGCCGCCTGACCTAACCTTAGATAATAAGTGCATGTACAGATCGCGCTGTAAATATAATCGCATGATAGTACTAAGTCCGCTAGTTCTAAGTCTCGTCGTCATAGACCTGCTAGTTATAAGGCCTGTTAGTACTAAGTCCGCTAGTTGTAACCGCATGCTAGGAATAAGAACTAGTCTAATAATAAGTCCGCTAGTCATAAGACCTGCTAGTAGTAAGCCCTGTCTAGTACTAAGTCCATGAGGTATAAGGCCTGTTAGTAATAAGTCTCTAGTTCTAATCGCGCCGTCCGCGCATGTAAATAAAACCGGGCACGATTGCACGCCGCACTTGTCTTGCGCTTCTCACCGCTTTGCGACCATCGCCTTGCGCCTGCGCGTCACGCAGATCCTGCTACCAGCGACCGCCTTCACCCCACGCTATCGCCAGACCCTGCACGCTGTATCTATCTTTCTTCAACTGAATAAACTATCTCTTTCTACCTATACTGTGTCGCGTAAGCTTGAGTCTCCCCTCCTCTCGAACCCGGACACCGACGAGCCGATCCGAGCGTCGAGCGAGGTGACCGCGTTACAGTCTCAATAGGCGGCTTAAGAAGGAATTGGCTCGGGCGTCCGCGGATCCTAGTTTTATTATTGATTATAAGAAACTAAATCTAGACGAGCGAACATTTAAATTAAGAATCCAGCGATTAAACAATACACCAACACGAGATACACACCCTTGCCCCCTAGTTCTTCCTTTGATTACTCATTTCCTTCTTATTCCCCCGTCTCTTCCCCAGAGCGTTTTCACTCACCTGCTCCCGAACCTCAATCCTCGAGAATTCCCACTCCCCCTCCCCCTTCAGACTGTCCCCCTAGTTCTCCTGTTGATTTTTCACCTCCTTCTTATTCGCACGTCTCTTCCCCAAAGCGTTCTCACTCACCTGCTTTCGAACCTCAACCCTCGAGAATTCCCACTCCCCTTCCCCCTTCAGACCTCGAATCGCCCGATCTCTCAGAAGAGTCGCGCGTTTTCGAAGAAGCCCTCCAGGACTTCGTAGAAGAGTTACCGGACCTCAAAGAGGAACCGGAAGATTTTAAACCGGAATCTTCCGATCCCGAAGGAGAGTCGGAGTCCTTTTTCGAAGACCAGGACAGAGAAGCCTGGTACAGGTACCTCCTAAATCAATTTCCCCCTTATCCTGTCCCTCTTACAGACGAGAATTATTGTGTCGGTCCAAATATAGTGAACCTTGATCAATTCTACTATATCCTCCGTACCAGTCCGCCCGGTTCCATAATTCCATTTTTTGGCCCGGGTTGTTCTTTTCCTTTAGCCATCCCCATCGAGGTTTTCTGGATGAAGTTCCCCTCCCCCTCCACTGCAACTCCAAGACCTTTAATAATCCTCCTCCCCTTTTCTCCCTACCGTCCAACTTTCACACATTTACTTCAAGTAATTTTCTAAAACCTGTTATTGTAAATTTCCAACCGGAATTTAAATTTTAGTTTCCCCGCTTAATTCCGGTTGATGTCCTCCGTATTTTTGTAACACCCGCGAGAACACAATTTTCATCCACATACACACATTCACACACAACCATATTAGATCTTAAGCAAGTTTATTTTATAATAACAGTTTATTAAATTGAATTAGATGAATCATTATTAAATTCTATCTTTTAAAACTATTCATTTTTATTTTTGAATAAATGTAAAGTTAAATTTTAAAATTCGAGCAATTTATTAATCCGACCTCCTTCCTGTTAACCGAAATCGCACAAGGTCCCGTCCCGGGTAATAAGGATTCAGTTCCTTTACCAGAAAAGGGACCGCCGAGCGAACGGCCTTTCGATAGAGTAAGAGCGACCTTCCGGTCGTTGACCTATCTGGGGCCCTGGTCTGTTCGTTTGACTCTAGGACACGCATCGTCTAGCGTTTGTCTAGAGGTAAGTAGGTTACGCCCTCCCGCTGACTCTTCCTTTATTTGAGTCTGGACGTAACAAAAGTCGTAGATGCACTTTCTTGGATCGTATTATGGGGTGTCCGTTTTTTTTGGTAATTATTTACGTTAACGGACACCTCGCCGATGACCTTGACCTTGACATATGTTGTCAAGGACATGACCCTGAGTAACTTTTCCTTATAACTTAATCGGCGGTCACTGTTTATTAAAAAGTTATAAACAAAAAAAGTTTGAGAAATTTGCTGCTTTGTGTCAGTGCTAAAGGAAGTAATTGGTATATTGCTTATATGCAATATAGGGGAGACAGCTTCAATGACCTTGACCTTGACATATGTTATCAAGGTTATCACCCTGAGTAACATAAAAGATTTTTATTGGCGCTCATTGTTTATTAAAAAATTGTTCTACAAATAAAAGTTATGAAACATTAATATAAGCATAAGCAGAAGTATAAATTTTAGTTTTGAATCAGAAATAGGTTTGGATTAGGTTATATCTTCCGGAAGTGGAGCCCCCCCCCGTAGGAGGGGCGGAACCTACTGCGTCCACGCATATACTTTGTAACGCGGTCACCTCGCTCGACGCTCGGATCGGCTCGTCGGTGTCCGAGTTCGAGAGGAGGGGAGACTCAAGCTTACGAGACACAGTATAGGAAAGAGATAGTTTATTCAGTTAGAAAAAGATAGATACAGCGTGCAGGGTCTGGCGATAGCGTGCGGTGAAGGCAGTCGCTGGTAGCAGGATCTGCGGAGCGTAACGCGCAGGCGCGAAGCGATGGTCGCAAAGCGGTGAGAAGCGCAAGACAGGTGCGGCGTGCAATCGTTCCCGGTTTTATTTACATGCGCTCACGGCGCGATTAGAACTAGAGGACTTATTACGAACAGGCCTTATAGCTAACGGACTTAGTACTAGGCCGGACTTATTACTAGCAGGTCTTAGAACTAGCGGGCTTATTACTAGACAGGTCTTATTACTAGCATGCGGTTACAACTATCGGACTTAGTACGAACAGGCCTTAAGACTAGGAGGCGGTTACAACTAGCGGACTTAATACTAACAGGCCTTACACCTAGCAGGTCTAGGACTACGAGACTTAGAATTAGCGGACTTATCTCTATCATGCGATTATATTTACAGCGCGGTCTGTACATGCACTTATATAGCTAGGTCGGGTGAGGTGGCTAGGTATTGCCGGCAGGCCCGAGTGTCACGTCGAGCACTGCCTGAGCAACGGAAGTCGGTTCAGCCCGACAGAGCCAAGTACAGCCTTGGCCCCAGGTAGAGGCGGGAGCCGGTGCAACCCGGCGGGGTCGAGGGCAACCTCGACTCCAGGTACGGTGTAGGCAGGAGCCGGTCCAACCCGGCGGGGTCGAGGGCAACCTCGACTCCAGGTAGAGAGTGTCGGTACAACCCGACAGAGCTGAGTTCAGCCTCAGCCCCAAGAGGCGATAGGTAGTGGTGAGATCGGTATCAGGAGTTGGTCGGGATAGGATCTGGAGCCGATGTCTCGGCCGGCCGGGCTTATATACCCGGCCGGCGTCCCCCACTGTGCGCCGGCGGTTCGGCGGTGGGAGTCGTTGCCGCGTGGGGACCCCGTGAGAGAGAGATAGAGCGGGGCGGTGAGCGAGAGCGCCGGTGAAGCGCGATAGCGTACGTCGGGTGCGCGAGCGCATGCGTCAAGCAAGATGGCGGCGGTGGGACAGGTAGAGCTGGGTTGAATAAGTAAGCCATGCGTGTCTAGCTATATGTATATATTTACATCCGGCCGTAAGCGTAGTAACGGCCCTGCCGTTACAACTTTATAACGCGAAGCGAGATCCATTCCACAATTGTTGTGTGGATGGGAAAATGTATATGTGGACACAGTGGGTTCCGCCCCCCCTCTACGGGGGAGCTCCACTTCCGGAAGATATAACCTAACCCAAACCAAATTTTTAATGTAAATAATTACCAAATTTGGTGTGAGTAATTTGCTACTTGTGTTACGTTGTACAATCCAAACCAAATTTTCGTTTCGAATCAAACTTTAACTTTAAATATTTCAGAAATTATAAGAGACCGCCGATTAAGTTACAAGAAAAAGTTACTCAGAGTAATGTCCTTGACAACATATGTCAAGGTCAAGGTCATTGGCGAGGTGTCCGTTAATGTAAATAATTACTTTTTTTTTTTAATAGACATCGTTTTCTTGGGATTCGATTGAGAATCGTGATCCTTTGCATCGTCATTGTTTTGAAATGAAGTGGTGGTTTTTGAATGTTCCTGAAAGTCTCTTTCTACATAAATCTCCTTACATGAATTTCCTTCTTTATCGGAATGTTCTTCAATAAATGTTAATCGTGGCCTATCTTGATTTAAAAATTCATTCAAAAACGACATCTGGTCAAATTTCCATTTTGTTATTTTTATAGCTGCTTGTCCACTCTTTGTCCTCTGCTTGCTCAAATGTTTTCGGTATTGAGATCTCAAAGATTCCCAGCGCGCTTTTGCATCTACAAATGAAAGAAACATGATATTATTATACTTCATACATTAATATATAACATTTTTTATATATCTACAACATTTTTAATTATTTATTATTACCGATACTGTTGCTATTAGTTACTTATTACTTATTATTATTTAATAATAATAGCAACATATACATTTTTTATTATTTTTTAATTTTGGTTTATTTATTATATTTTTATTTATTATAGGTTTCTAGCAATAGGAGATTCATATCGAACAATTGCATCCATCCAGAGTGCCTTACTCGGTCCTCCGAGCGTTGGCGATCATTACACACCACGTCTCTCTGTCTTCCGCCATTTTAAACAATGTCCCAGCTTTCCTAATGCCGGTCCACCTTCTGATATTCTGTAGCCAGGACATTTGTTTTCTACCAAGGCCTCTTTTGCCTTCAATTTTACCTTTCATGACAAGTTGGAGGATTCTGTATCGAGGGCCTCTAAGTATATGACCCAGATAGGCTATTTTTCTGCATTTTATGGTACTTAACAGTTCTCTATGGGAATTTGCTCTCTGCAGCACCTGAGCATTTGTTTGGAAATCCGTCCACGGCACACTCGATCGTGAACTCCATCCGTGACAGTGTGTTATTATATCGTTTAAACTCTCGTGAAAGAAAAGTCGCTCGCTTTTCCAGTTCGTACGCTCGTTTACGAAACGCGAAGTTTTCGATTCGATTAAAAGAAAATTCTCGTCGCTCGCGATTAATCTCTCGTCAATAAAACGCGCCGTTTATTCCGTCGCTCGCGGAATCGCGCCGTTTACACCGTCGCTTGCGGTATCCAAGATATATCCGTCGCTCGCGGAGATTATCTTTGCGCGCCCGGTAGCTCGCCGGCTCAAGTACGCTGTTAAGCTTCGTACAAATTTGATGCGAGAAACACTTGTAAACTATTTATTATTTGAAATACAGACTGTCTATTTTAAGCTAACAATCAGTGTCGTCAAATTGCTCGTCTTTCCATTATCGGTTGTCTTTCTCGAGTGCAACCTCGATCTCTCAGCGCTTCTCTCGCCCGCGTCCACTTCTTTATCGCACATTTGCTGCTGCATTCTTCTATGAAGCCATACTTCAAAAGCTTCTAGGCGGTTCATGGTACTAACCTTCAGAGTCCATGCTTCCACTTCATATAAGAGAATTGACCATATGTAGCATTTTACCATTCTTTAACGTAATTTTAGGTTTAAGTCCTTGTTGCTAAGCATGGGCCGCATCTTTGTGAATGCTGATCCCGCCACCTCAATCCGTACACGAGCCTCCTTATCCGGGTCCAGATTATCGCAAATCCACGCACCCAGATACCTGTAGGACGTGACTCGCTCCACTCTGATATTCTGTACATGCAAAGCCGTGTTCTCATACCGGTCTCTACTAAAACCATGAATTAAAAAACATGAATTTTGTTTTGGTCACATTTATGTTCAGCCCGTACCCGACGCCAACTTCATTAATTGTGTTCAGTAAATTTTGGAGGTCATCTGGGTTATCAGCCAAAATAACAGTGTCATCTGCATATCTAAAATTATTCAACACTTCTCCATTGATTTTTATACCCAGTTTTGAGTCTTCCAGCGCCTCCTTAAATATAGTGTCGGTATACAGATTGAACAAAAGTGGTAAGAGGATGCAACCCTGCCTAACTCCTCTCTTGATGTCTATGTCTTCAATACGCGTTCCACCGATTCTTACTGCAGCCTTCTGACTCCATTAAAGATTTTGAATGATTCTGACGTCTTTATCGTCTATATTAATGCTCTTCAGTATTTCAATTAACTTGCGGTGCTGTATTCGATCGAAGGCTTTTTCGTAATCAATGAAGCATGCAAATATGTCTTTCCTTTGGTCGCGACATTTCTGTAGGAGAACATTAATACCAAACAGCGCCTCCCTGGTACCAAGACTTTTTCTGAAACCAAACTGGGGATCATCGAAATCGGATTCGCATTTGTTTCTTATACGGTGGTATATTATGCGTAGGAACAGTTTTAACACTTGACTCATAAGACTAATGAGGAGGTAGTCTTTGCAGTGCTTCGGGAATAGTTTCTTAGGTAACGCCACAAAAGTTGATAGCAACCAGTCCTGTGGTAGATTCCCGGACTCATAAATATTGTTAAACAGTTTAGTTATTATTCCAATGTTCTCATCGTCTATAAGTTTAACAATTTCGACTGGTATATTGTCCGGACCAACCGCTTTTCTGTTCCTTGCGTGTCTTATAGCACACTCTACTTCCTCTTTCAGTATTCCGGGGCCCTCCGTACAGAGACTGGCGGTCTTTTCACCTCTATTATCGCTAAAAAGTTGGTTGATGTAGGCCTCCCAGATTTGCTTAATTTCATTTTCATCAGTTACTTGTCTGTTCTGGTCGTCCCATATTGTAATTGATTTTTTAGATTTATGATTACCAGTACTAGTAAGCTTTCTTATCTTTTGATGGACATTGTGGGAGTCATGCTTCCTATCTAGTTCTTCAAGTTCTTTACATTGTCTTATTAACCATTCACTTTTAGCCTTTCTAATCTTCCTCTTCACTTGATTATGTAGTTATCTGTACTCTGACGGGTTTTTCTTGTGTTTTCTTTCCATCAGTTGCAAGATATCAGGTGTCATCCATCCTTGTTTTCCGCACATTGCAGGTTGCATTAAATGTTTTTCACAGGTGTTATTAATACTTTCTTTTATCTGGTGCCAGTGCTTCTCTATATCAGAAACCGCATTCACTCCTCGTAGTCTTTTATTTATGTCTTGCGCAATTTCATCTCTCAATCTTCCATTACGCAATTTTGAAAGTCAATGCGGCGAGGAGTTAGCGCCGGCACAATCTTCTTGTTTTATTTGTATATTTGCAAGCAGAGATTTATGATCTGATCCTATATCAGCTCCCAGATAAGTTGATACTCTTTTAACAATGTTTCTGAACCCTTTCTTAATTAGAATGTAATCAACCTGATTCCTTATGACTCCATCGCTAGCTAGATCTAGCGGTGATGTCCATATATAAAGACGTCTTTTTGGTAACTGAAACCAAGTATTAGGTGTACAACTTTGCTTCCGCCGTTTTTCTATAGATGGCTTTAGCGGTAAGTAGTGGTCGAAATAAATAGATCATAGACGTCATGCAATAAACTTGGGCATCTGTCAACATAACCCCATAGAAAAATTAGTCGATTTGTGTCTGCATCATAAAGTTATTCTCGATTGAAAATGTTAGTTTACGAGCCAAATTCTCGTCATTTGCGGGAGGTTTTAATTTTCTGCTTCAATATGAAGAAATTTGCGGCTGAGGCTATCGAATGCTCTCAAATACTTATGGTGAGGCCGCTATTAGTGAAAGAACGTGTCGTGATGGTTTCAACGCTTCAAGAACGGTGATTTTCACGTCGAAGACCGGCATAGCGGTGGAAGAGAGAAGGTTTTCGAAGATGCAGAATTGGAGGCATTACTTAATGAAGACTCGAGTCAAAGTCAAGAACAATTGGCACGTTCATTGGGAGTGACTCAACAAGCAATTTCAAAACGCCTCAAAGACATGGGAATGATTCAGAAGCAATGAAATTGGGTGCCGTACGAGTTGAAACCGAGAGATGTTGAACGGTGTTTGTTTGCTTGTGAACAGTTGGTTGAAAGGCAAAGACGGAAGGGATTTCTGCATCGCATCGTGACTTCGGACGAAAAATGGGTTCATTACGATAATCCCAAGCGCAGAAAATCATGGGGTATCCCGGCCATGCTTCCACGTCGACGGCCAAACCGAATATTCACGGCTCCAAGGTCATGCTCTGTATTTGGTGGGACCAGCTCGACGTAGTGTATTATGAGCTGTTAAAACCGACTGAAACAATCACAGCGAACGTTATCAAACGCAATTAATGCGTTTGAGCCGAGCATTAAAAGACAAACGGCCGCAATACAACGAGAGACACGATAAAGTGATTTTGCAGCATGGCAATGCTCGACCCTATGTTGCGAAAGTGGTCAAGACATACTTGGAAACGTTGAAATGGGAAGTCCTACCCCACCCGCCGTATTCTGCAGACATTGCTCCCTCTGACTATCACTTGTTTCGATCAATGGCACACGGCCTGGTTGACCAGCATTTCTGGTCTTATGAAGAAGTAAGAAATTGGATCGATTCGTGGATCGCTTCAAAAGATGACCAGTTTTTTCAACGCGGGATTCGTACGCTGCCCGAAAGATGGGAGAAAGGGGAGCGTCCCGTTTGACCACGTTGATATTGACCACGGTCCCGATTGACCACGTTGAGATTGACCACGTTGCGATTGACCACGTTGCGATTGACCACGTTGATATTGACTACAGTCCCGATTGACCACGTTGATATTTACCACGGTTCCGATTGACCACGGTCCAGATTGACCACGGTTCAAATTGACCACGGACCCGATTGACCACGTTGATATTGACCACGGTCCCGATTGACCACGTTTATATTGACCATGTTAATATTGACCACGTTAATATTGACCACGTTAATATTGACCACGGTCCCGATTGACCACGTTAATATTGACCACGGTCCCGATTGACCACGTTAATATTGACCACGGTCCCGATTGACCACGTTAATATTGACCACGTTAATATTGACCACGTTAATATTGACCACGGATCAATACATGTCGTTACTAGGGCATGTACTTTGCAAGTTGTAAAGCGAGGTCCATTGTGCCTGACTGGCGAAGGGGGTGCGGGAGGGGGGCCAAAGGCCCCCCTTGCACCCCCCCGCATGTGTGTGTGTGTGTGTGTTACATGGTTTTTCAATCGGGACCGTTGTCAATATAAACGTGATTAATCGGGACCGTGGTCAATATCAACGTGGTCAATCGGGACCGTGGTCAATATCAACGTGGTCAATCGGGACCGTGGTCAATATTAACGTGGTCAATATTAACGTGGTCAATATTAACGTGGTCAATATTAACGTGGTCAATATTAACGTGGTCAATATTAACGTGGTCAATATTAACGTGGTCAATATTAACGTGGTCAATATTAACGTGGTCAATATTAACGTGGTCAATATTAACGTGGTCAATATTAACGTGGTCAATATTAACGTGGTCAATATTAACGTGGTCAATATTAACGTGGTCAATATTAACGTGGTCAATATTAACGTGGTCAATATTAACGTGGTCAATATTAACGTGGTCAATATTAACGTGGTCAATATCAATGTGGTCAATCGGGACCGTGGTCAATCGGGACCGTGGTCAATCGGGACCGTGGTCAATCGGAACTGTGGTAAATATCAACGTGGTCAATCGGGACTGTGGTGAATCAGGACAGTGGTCAATCTGGACCGTGGTCAATATCAACGTGGTTAATATCAACGTGGTCAATCGCAACGTGGTCAATCTCAACGTGGTCAATCAGGACCGTGGTCAATATTAACGTGGTCAAACGGGTACCACTCGGGAGAAAGTAGTGGCCAGCGATGGACAATACTTTGAATCATAAATGTATAACCAGTTTTTTACAATAAAGTTTCGAATTTCGGAAAAAAACGGCGAAAGCAAAGTTGTACACCTAATATTACACACCACCAAGTCATTCTCCTGACAGAACTCGAACAGCACATCACCCCGCGAGTTGCCGTCTCCAAGTCCAAAGTCGCCGACAAGATTTAATCTTCTACCTTGTCCGATCTTTGCATTGAAATCGCCAATAACAAATGTAATGTCGTCGTTCTTCAGCTGCTTCACAAATCTATTGAATTGAAAAATAAAATTGTGAAACCTCATCGTCGTAGCGTCTCTCAGCCGTGGGAGCATATACTTGGACGACATTGAAATTGAACGGAGATCCGCTGAATTGCAATACCATGATCCGTTCATTAATTGGTATGAGATTTAATACATGTTTGTTATATTTCCTTGATACCAATATTTCGACTCCGTGTCTGTGTTGATTGTCGGATGTTCCAAAGTAATAAAACGTCGCATCATCTTTATGGCATACTCCAGTTCCAGGCCACCGCACTTCACTCATTCCCAATATTTCTATCTTTAATCTATGCATATCGTTAATCGCGTTCTCCAACTTGCTCACCGAATAGGCTCCTGACATTCCAGGAGGCTAGCCGAATCTGAGATTTCATTATGTTGAGCCGGGAGATTCTTCGCACCCTTTGCACACTGAAGTGCTGCCCGGGACTAGGGGCCGGTTTTTGGTTTTCTCTTCATAATGATATTCTGGGGAAAATTGATGTGGAGAACAGACACTGTTTGCAGCCGCCCAATATGGAACAGACGCTGCTGTAGATTCTATTTCGGTCGCCTCTTACGACCAGCATAGGTGCTGTGGGGATATTCTAGCCCCTAACCCACAGAGGCGAACAATTGCATTCAGCTATTATCTTGGTCATTCTACTGTCCAAAAAATTGTTTTGAAGTTTGTCAAGCAATTAATGACGAATTATTAGCCGAATTTATTCCAACTCTACAAAAAGAGAATTGGATAGAAATTGCGAACGACATATGGATTATGTGGAATTTTTCGAATTGCCTAGGAGCCATCGACGGGAAGCATGTAGTAATAGATGCTCCAGCGAACAGTGGATCACTCTATTATAATTATAAAAAAATCTTTCTCTGTTGTACTATCAGCTCTCGTAGATGCGAACTATCGATTTATAGCTGTGGATATAGGCTCATATAGCAAAAATAGCGACGGCGGTATTTTTGCTAATTCTAATTTAGGAAAATCTCTTGACAGTGAGAAATTAAATATTCCTGAAGACTGTGCATTTCCAGGAACGAATAATGTAGCACCATATGTTATACTCGGGGATGAGGCATTCCTGTTGAAAAGATATTTAATGAGACCATATCCAGGAACGCAAAGTATTGAAGATATTGAAAAACACATATTCAGTTATCGATTATGCAGAGCACGGAGATTGGTTGAATGTGCGTTTGGGATTTTATCCCAAACTTTCAGAATTTATTGCAGAAGACTCAAAGCAAATCCTCAAAACGTGAACCAAATAATTTTAACCACATGCATACTTCATAATGTAATTCAAAATAGTTGAACTATCATTTCTGATAACGCAGAAAGATTAAATACGAGTAATGTTTTAAATCTACGACGGCATGGAGGGAACGCGCAAGCCGAAGCGTTTGCTATAAGAAATATTAAAAAAAAAATTTTTAATTCGCCAATAGGTTCTGTACCGTGGCAACACGAGAAAATTTAATATAATAAAATATTACTTTACTTACCATGTTGATTCAATGCTTTTCCGATTTCATATCAAACTTTTTTTTATAATTGTTGTCACTATTCAATGGGGATTGTAGGTTATACAATTCTTCTTTAGTTTTCACTAATTCAATGAGCATTTCATCTAAAAATTTTAAAAAATCACTACATTAAAATTGCATTCTATACATGTTCATATAAAAATTAAGAGTTATATCAATAATTTATTTATAATTATAAAACGGTCTACATATACGTACCTTTTTCAAATGTCCAAGATTTTTCTTTATTTATTTTTTGATGCTGTACGTCACTACTCGACTTTGACAAACTGAGAACTGACGATGGATTGAGGCTCGACTGTTCACATTATCGGTGCAGGTCCGAACAAGTTCGATCACGCTCCGGTAAAATATTCTCTCGAATCGATCGTTGCTGGAGCGAGACCGGACCGAAACTTGATCGTTACCCATAGTGTGAATACGTACGTTATAAACAATGAAAGAATATTTGATCGGACCGTGAGCGGACTGTGAGCGGAGCGTGAGCGGACCGATAGTGTATATCGGATCTTAACGTCCTTTGTATCTCTTCGGCTCTACGACGATTAAACATCTGTATTGAAGTCAATGTTGCTTTTGTAAGTGAAAGCCATGCATCATAGGAGAACTTTTCTTTCAAGGAATTATAAGCTGTTTCACGTTCTTGTTCTAGAAAATTATATATGGAGCTTAATAATATCTGCTTTAGAAGGTAACGTAATTTTTTTACATCTTATATTTCTACTCATTATTTCCGATATTGTTTTTGTTATACGTGTTGCAAAATCTTCGGTAAATACTTCCAAAAAGTCTTTGGCACGTAATTTCCTTTCCTCGTCTTCTTTTCTAATACATCGATTGATCAAAAGTTTACCCATTTCTTTTATCAAACTTCCAAATGCAGATGCTAGTAAAGAAATTTTGTAAAATTTTCTACATAAAAATAAACCGGCTAGGGTATTGATTGTTTCAATGCAAATATTGCTGTATCGGGGAAATAAATAGAAGCAAAATTCGTAATATCAGAATTTTTACATTTCAATGTTTGAAATAGGCGAACCATCCTTCTCATTTTTTGTCTAATCATCCCATTATTGTGTTCAGATGTTTTATATTTTTCGTACTGTTGATTATTGAATGCGATTATTAACTCATCATAACGTAAACCTCTTACCATATCGTCTTTTCGTAAAAGTGGGAAAACTCGTAATCTTTTAGAGCATTGCTTGCCTCATTATGAATACGTCCTATTATTTGTCTTCCTAAAACCGATATCGATCTATTATCTTTAGTTTTAATCATCTCTTTAATGCATCTCTGATAGTGATGTCTGCTTGTAAGTTTCAGAATGAAAGCTTTACATTTTGGACATACGACATAATCAGAAGGTATCTTGTTGTATTCTTTTTTTGAACGTCTTTCTATTAGTAGTTCACTATCATTTCGTGCACAATCGATATTAAAATAGAAATTTCTATGTCTACATATCGTACATACGTTTCTAGAATCTTTTTTCTGTATTCCTTTTTGGCATATGTTTAAATTTTTGTACTTCTAATTCATTCGCATGTACTCTTTCAAGATGACGAGCTATTTTTCTCTGAAACGTGTTACAATACATACAGAAATGCTTCTTGTTTCCTGCACCAACTGATGTAACAAACATTTCAGCGTCATCCCGAGCACATTTACCAGATGTGTTTAGTGACATTGATATGTCTAATCTACTAGAAGTATTTGCTGAACTGTTAGTTTCTCTAGCAAGAGAATTTGTTGCCTGATCCATTCAGGTTGAAGAAAACTTTCATCAGATGAAATGTTTGATGGTACATAAAACGGATCTCCATCATGAATATTTCTTGAAATGTTGTCTTGCACAGTTTTATTATTATTAAGACATGCTAAGAAGAAAAAAAAACGGACGTTAAATATCACAAAATAAAAATTATAGACTTGATATATAAAAAAATATACGATCAGTTTTATCTATATAGTTAAGGAGATGCTGGATTCCGATATAACTACTTTTGTAGTTTAGTTTTTATTTTTTATTGGTTGCATATAATGGCGAATGGTTTTCAGTGTGAAGGTACAAACGCTAATGAATGGAAAACTGCCCAATGTTATATAAAACTCAACAAAAGGGTTTCATGTAACATTGAGTAGTCTTCCATTCATTAGCGTTTGTACTTTCATACTGTAAAAGCATTTGTTATTCTATACAACCAATAAAAAGAGTAAACTTTGAAAGCAGTTATATCGGAGTTCAGCATTTCTTTAAAGTTTCAAGATATTCATTGTAATCGTCTTTGTTTGATGACGTCAAAAGCGAGAAATCGCATCCAAAAATTCTTGCATTATACATTGAAATAAAAATACATATCTATAAAACGACATTTGCGATCGATTCAGCAAATTTGTGAAATGCTTCGAAAACTTTTTTTGCTGTGATAATCAATAAATAGTCGTAAAATTAATGTAACATCATCAGAAATCATGAAAAAAGGGTACACTTCCGAAAACGATAAACCTCCGATTGCGCTGAAATTTTAATCAAAGCTTGTCCTTGACTTGAGTATAAAGCACCTTGAGGGTTTTTTACCGACGAGGCCCCGTTTGCCCTCTATGCTCCCTCAAAGTTCCAAACATTTTTACTGTATATTTCCAAAAATATTGATTTTAGAGAAAAAAGTTTCAAACAAAAAATAAAGCTCTTAAAAAACTGAACAAAAAAGGTTATGTACATTTTTTACGTAAACCCATTATTTTGGGTGTTATGTAATAAAATAATAATTTTAAGTTCTCGTGTAAAAATATATTGTATTAATGTAAAGAAAATATAGATATACATATACCTTTTTTATATAAACTTTGAGGAAACTTGAGAAAACTTTACAAGTTTTCACGCTAAGCGAGGTTCAATCCAAACCAATGTGTCTAGTTCTTTGATAGTGGAGCCCCCTCGTAGGGGGGCGGAACACACTGCCTTCACGCATATACTTTTTAATGCGAAGTGAGGTTCCACATGGGTTTACAAGTTTTCACGCGAAGCGAGGTTCAATCCAAACCAATGTGTCTAGTTATTTAGTAGTGGAGCCCCCTCGTAGGGAGGGCGGAACACTGCCTCCACGCATATACTTTTTAATGCGGAGTAAGATTTCACATGGGTTTACAAGAAGATATTGATTTGGGAATCTACAACTGAAGGAAATCTATCAAGCGACGCGGTAGCGTCGCGACGCCAAGTATATATAAAAATTCGTTCCAGCTTGTCAACGGTCTGCCTATGTACAGGGGCCGCGACGCTACCAAGTAGCTTATCCGGAGTTTTACATCTAATAAACTTTCGATTAAAATTCCTCAGGAACCAAGCCGTTAATCAAAAATCTAACGGCACTTTTCTGATACAATGTGGATGCAAGCTTTCGATTGCGACCAGTTTGAATAAGATTGGTGCAATCAATCCTGAGGAATGATAATCGTATACCAGAATTGTGACATTTTTCGTTCTTCATCATCATTATCATCATAAGTTTCAGATTCTCACGTACGTATGCTCGCATGCACACTCGCAAAGCGAGTTTGTCCCTCAAGGCACGTTTGCAGCGCTCATGTACGATTATTCGCTTGAGTGTGCAAATACGCCTTGAGAGACAATGTGTATGTGCGTGCATACGTATATGATACGAATCAAGCGGTACGCGGTAGCATCGCGACGTCAAGATATAATAACGTTATAAGGTTAATGTTCGCGACGTCAAGATATAAGGTTAATGTTATATTTGAATCTGCTGCAGAAAATATATTTGGTCCTATCGAGTAAGTAGATTGAAATTTTGTATATATATCTGCTTATATATGTCTGCTTATATATGTTTATTTATTGTTTTATAAGTATATTATTTCTTGATTATATCTAAATATCGTCTAAATTATAGCGCTTATTTGCAGGATAAAGCAAAATCAATCAATCCTTTCAAGAAGGCCGGTATACTTTTAGCTGGGATTTCTTCAGCTGGGATTGCATACGGTATAAGACCGTATGCAATCCCAGCTGAAGAACTTTGCTAAACAGCGTAACATATTGGGTTATAGAGATTTGGCAGTAACAGACAGTAAGTACAATATAGTAGCACATATAAAACATTCAGTAGCACATATAAAACCAGATATGTAAATTAAATTAAATATTAAAATTCTGTTTTTTTCATTGCACACAGATAGAGGAAAGTGACCATAAAGCACTTAACTTCGGATGGACATAAAACGATTAATAACTGTCGAAGTAAAAGAAATATTTACTATTTATAATGGGGTAAGGGGAATCCTTGCTCTTATGTTAAGTGATTGAACTGAAGTTGAATTCAATGTGTTGAATAGCTTGAAATTTGTGAAACACGAATACCGAAAATAAATTTAAGCTATAATTATAACTATATAATTATAGCTTAAATTTATTTTCTATTATTATTATAACTATATAATTTATTTTATTATTATAACTATATAATTATAGCTTAAATTTATTTAATAGCTATAATTATAACTATATAATTATAGCTTAAATTTATTTTCGGTATTCGTGTTTCACAAATTTCAAGCTATTCAACACATTGAATCACGTGTAACATTATAATAGCATGTTGCAATGCGAGATATATATTCATAAGTTTTATGAACATTATCAGAGAGAAATCACTGACATTATTACATTTTTGATAAAATCGTAGGAATTTACAAGTTTTACTTCACAACTATATAATCAAAAATATAATAATGTCAGTGATTTCTCTCTGATAATGTTCATAAAACTTATGAATATATATCTCGCATTGCAACATGCTATTATAATATTACACGTATGCAAAGGAAGCCAAAGTATTCATACGTAGTATTTATTTATTATTTTCAAAGTGGATCTTACTGCAACAAAATTTTGATCGTTTTAATTTATTAATCTGTTCATCAATATACATACATAGTAAGTATACTTTGGCTTTCTTTATACGTATAACTATATTACATTATTTAAGAAAAAGAAAAACCTATGATAATTATATATCACATTGCACAACATGCTATTACAATATTAGTTATACATATGCGAAGAAAGCCAAAGTATACATACGTAGTATTTATTATTCTCAAAGTGAATCTTATTGCAACAAAATTTTAATCGCTTTAATTTATTAATCCGTTTATCAGTATATATACGTAGTATATGTATATTTTGGCTTTCTTTGCATACATATTGAAAGACAGAAAGACGAATTAAATGTGACTTGAAAAAAACTATATTTAATTATATGTTTGTGTAAAATAAAAAGAACAATTATAACTTTTATATATATATATATTAAATTTTTATTTAAATATTCTATCTATAATTATATTTTATAAAAAAAGAGAAACCTATATAATGAATATACATATATTTCACATTACACATATATCTCGCAATTGTACAACATGCTATTATAATATTAGTTATATGTATGCAAAGAAAGCCAAAGTATTTACAGGGTGGTCCTCGTAACAGTCGCCACGATTTTTAAGGCACTTACAATAATCTGACATAAAAAAGTCATAAACAGAAATTTATCAGTTTCTAACCGGCAACAAATTGCAATAATAAAAATTGACCAAACATTTTTTTTCCATAAAAAAGCAAGGTCACCTTCAATTTTTTAAATGGAACTGCCTACTTTTAATTGCATATTCTTGTAGCTTATCTCGAGAGCTTTTCAAAACACTATAATAAAGTATTTTTTCATTAAATACTTTTTGAGTTATTTTATATTTTAATCTGACATATTTTGATATAAAAATTAAAATATCTCGTAAAATATTTAGTTTTCGATAATCTTACCGTAACACTTTTATGTACAGAATAATAAGATAAATCAATTAGTTTAAAAAAAAACGAATAATTGTTTAAAAAAATACATTATAAATAATTACATACTTTTTCTTAAAAACAATTATTTTTTTTTACTAATTGATTTGTCTCATTATTCTGTACATAAAAGTATTACGGTAAGATTATCGAAAACTAAATATTTTACGAGATATTTTATTTTTTATATCAAAATATGTCAGAATAAAATATAAAATAACTCAAAAAGTACTTAATGAAAAAATACTTTATTATAGTGTTTTGAAAAGCTCTCGAGATAAGCTACAAGAATATGCAATAAAAAGTAGGCAGTCCCATTTAAAAAATTGAAGGTGACCTTGCTTTTTTATGGAAAAAAAATGTTTGGTCAATTTTTATTATTGCAATTTGTTGCCGGTTAATAACTGATAAATTTCTGTTTATGACTTTTTTATGTCAGATTATTGTAAGTGCCTTAAAAATCGTGGCGACCGTACGAGGACCACCCTGTATACAGTAATACAAAAGTGAATGAATTTATAGGTGTAGTTAAATTGATATTATATTATTAAATTATATTATATTATATATAACTATATTATTGTTGAACATTATATATTAAAAATAAAACGAATGCCAATTCTATATAAATAAAACTCTATTATTGTAAGATAATACAAAAAAAATAAAAAATATTTAAAAATAATACTTAAAATAAAAAATACTTTATCTTCTTTGGTATCTTCTATGGCACTTCATTTATCTTCTTTGGCATCCTCTATGGCACTTTATGTTATATTACCTCATAATAATACAGTACAGTTTTATTTATGTAGAATTGGCATTTGTTAATTTTATTGAATCTTATATAGGCAAAAAAATATTGCGTAAAGTAGCTCAATTTAACTATATCTACAAATTCATTCACTTTTGCATTACTGTAACATCATACAGTTGAAGAATGGTCTACATTGAAGTATGATGTTACAGTAATACAAAAGTGAATGAATTTATAGGTATAGTTAAATTGAGTTACTTTATACAAGATTTTATTGCCTATATAGGATTCAATAAAATTAACGAATGTCAATTCTACATAAATAAAACTGTACGGTATTATTGTGAGATAATATAATGTTAGCACATATATATTATTGTTGAACATTATACACTAAAAATAAAATTAACGAATGTCAATTCTACAATAAAACTTTATTATTGTGATTTACGTATTATTATTAAAAAATTTATTATTATTAGATATTCTACATAAATAAAAAATTATATTATATTATTAAATATTATATGCTAAAAACGCATATATATTTTTTGCAGAAAAAATATAGATTTTTACAAAAAGCAATGAGATCACCTAAAAAAACCTTACAAAGGTAAAAAAAATATGCCAAGTATATAAAAAAATCCCAACTTGTACGCGAAAAAGTTTATTAATTATCCCTAAAAAATAACTTTAAAAATATTTTTTCTTGAAAAATAATTTTCATACAAAATAAAAAACTAAAAAATGATTTTCCTCTAAAAAATCAAAAATCAAAAATCAAAACTAAATATGAAATCAAGTTAACTAGCCAAGTACATAGAAGCAGTTCAGTTTGTAAGAGTTTGTAATTTAAAATAGTTTGATAAAATCAGTCTTGCAATTATAGAAATATTATAGATTCTCTTGAGAAAATTAAAATGCATTTTATTTTTATAAAATTACGCTATTATGTCCCCCCCCCCCCCAAAAAAAATAAATATTATATATAATATATAAAATAGCACAATTATATTGCGGATTTTATTACAAATAGTACATCATAAAACTACTTAACCCTTACTGCAATAACGTCGATCACATCGATCACCAATTTCGAGTTTAAAAGTGCCTCGTGCCAAACTGATCGACTTGTTTTGAAAATAATCATAAAGTTTTCCAGATAGGCCTGAAACGAAAAGGATTAAAATTAAAGTGACATACAAATACTTGGCGTGCTCGATCTGAAATAAAAATTTCCAAAAGATTATCAGAAATCATTATCAATATATTAATAAAAATATATGACTTATAATGCGACACGGGCACGTCAAGTATTTGTATGTCACTTTAATTTTAATCCTTTTCGTTTCAGGCCTATCTGGAAAACCTTATGATTATTTCCAAAACAAGTCGATCAGTTTGTCACGGGGCACTTTTAAACTCGAAATTGGTGATCGATGTGATCGACGTTATTGCAGTAAGGGTTAAGTAGTTTTATGATGTACTATTTGTAATAAAATCCGCAATATGATTGTGCTATTTTATATATTATATATAATATTTATTTAGGGGGGGGGGACATAATAGCGTAATTTTATAAAAATAAAATGCATTTTAATTTTCTCAAGAGAATCTATAATATTTCTATAATTGCAAGACTGATTTTATCAAACTATTTTAAATTACAAACTCTTATAAACTGAACTGCTTCTATGTACTTGGCTAGTTAACTTGATTTCATATTTAGTTTTGATTTTTGATTTTTGATTTTTTAAAGGAAAATCATTTTTTAGTTTTTTATTTTGTATGAAAATTATTTTTCAAGGAAAAATATTTTTAAAAGTTATTTTTTAGGGATAAATAATAAACTTTTTTTGCGTACAAGTTGGGATTTTTTTATATACTTGGCGTATTTTTTTTTACCTTTGTGAGGTTTTTTTAGTTAATATATTTCCCAATGAATCAGATCCGATACATTGTATTAACACGATAGCGTTAAAATTATTATTTTATCACGTAACTTCTAAAATAATGGGTTTATGTAAAAAATGTATATAACCTTTTTTGTAGAGTTTTTTAAGGGCTTCATTTTTTGTCTAAAACTTTTTTTTTGTTAAATCAATATTTTCGGTGATATACAGTAAAAATGTTTGGAATCTTGAGGGGGCATAGGGGGCAAACGGGACGGGAGAGGCTCACTTGCGCACAGTACAATTGGACACGTTGCAATTGCACACTGTGATATTAGACACATAAAGTTGTGCACCGTTCGATTGGACACATTTCACTTGCGCACAGTTCGTTTGGACACATTTCATTTGCGCACCGTTCAGTTGGACACGTTGTTTTTGGACACAACACATGTTTTTGTATAATTTGGAATACATACACACGCATGTATAATTTTGTGCGCAAAAGAAATGTGCGCAAAAGAAATGTGCGCAAAAGAAATGTGCGCAAAAGAACTGTGCGCAAAAGAACTGTGTGCAAACGAACTGTGTGTAAACGAACTGTAACAAACGTTTATTTACCAAATAAAGTTAATAATAAATGTCAAAAAATTTCAAAATTATACATGCATACATGCGTGTGTATGTATTCCAAATTATACAAAAATATGTGTTATGTCCAAAAACAACGTGTCCCATTGAACGGTGCGCAAATGAAATGTGTCCAAACGAATTGTGCGCAATTGAAATGTGTCAAATCGAAGGGAGCGTCCCGTTTGACCACGTTGATATTGACCACGGTCCCGATTGACCACGTTGAGATTGACCACGTTGCGATTGACCACGTTGCGATTGACCACGTTGATATTGACCACAGTCCCGATTGACCTCAGTCCCGATTGACCACGTTGATATTTACCACGGTTCCGATTGACCACGGTTCAAATTGACCACGGACCCGATTGACCACGTTGATATTGACCACGGTCCCGATTGACCACGTTTATATTGACCACGTTAATATTGACCACGTTAATATTGACCACGGTCCCGATTGACCACGTTAATATTGACCACGGTCCCGATTGACCACGTTAATATTGACCACGTTAATATTGACCACGGTCCCGATTGACCACGTTAATATTGACCACGGTCCCGATTGACCACGTTAATATTGACCACGTTAATATTGACCACGGATCAATACATGTCGTTACTAGGGCATGTACTTTGCAAGTTGTAAAGCGAGGTCCATTGTGCCTGACTGGCGGAGGGGGTGCGGGAGGGGGGTCGAAGGCCCCCCTTGCACCCCCCCGCATGTGTGTGTGTGTGTGTGTGTGTGTTACACGGTTTTTCAATCGGGACCGTTGTCAATATAAATATGATTAATCGGGACCGTGGTCAATATTAACGTGGTCAATCGGGACCGTGGTCAACATTAACGTGGTCAATCGGGACCGTGGTCAATCGGGACCGTGGTCAATATCAACGTGGTCAATCGGGACCGTGGTCAACATTAACGTGGTCAATCGGGACCGTGGTCAATCGGGACCGTGGTCAATATCAACGTGGTCAATCGGGACCGTGGTCAATCGGGACCGTGGTCAATCGGGACCGTGGTCAATCGGGACCGTGGTCAATCGGGACCGTGGTCAATCGGACCGTGGTCAATATTAACGTGGTCAATATTAACGTGGTCAATATCAATGTGGTCAATCGGGACCGTGGTCAATCGGGACCGTGATCAATCGGAACTGTGGTAAATATCAACGTGGTCAATCGGGACTGTGGTGAATCAGGACAGTGGTCAATCGGGACCATGGTCAATACCAATGTGGTCAATATCAACGTGGTCAATCGCAACGTGGTCAATCTCAACGTGGTCAATCGGGACCGTGGTCAATATTAATGTGGTCAAACGGGTACCACTCCAAATCGAACGGTGCGCAACTTTATGTGTCTAATATCACAGTGTGCAATTGCAACGTGTCCAATTGTACTGTGCGCAAGTGAAGGCTTCTCAAACGGGACTTCGTCGGCAAAAAACCCTCAAGGTGCTTTATACTCAAGTCAAGGACAAGCTTTGGTTAAAATTTCAGCGCAATCGGAGGTTTATCGTTTTCGGAAGTTTATCAAAAAAAAATAATTAAAACATAAGTTGCATATACTAATTTTACGGTTATTTATTGACTCTTATAGTAAAATCAAAGTGTTTGGAGCATTTTATAAATTCACTGAATCGATCACAAGTATCGTTTTATGGATGCATCTTTTTATTTCAATGTATACGGCAAGAAGTTTTAGCATGCAATTTCTTGTTTCGGATGTCATCAAACAATAACAGTCGCAACCCAGAAGCTTCAATTAATAATTAAATAAACATTTCAATTACATTAAAAGAAGGTGATTTATGAATAAGTTATTTTTTATATTAGGTGTACAAATAAGTTTCCGCCGTTTTTTATCAAAAATTGGGCATTTATTGTGAAAGAACGGAACCTAATGTTTTATTTGAAGTATTGTCCATCGCTTGCCACTACTTTTTCCCATCTTTCTGGGAGCATACGGATACCGCGTCGGAAGAATGCTTCATCTTTTGAGGCTATCCACGAATCGACCCAATTTTTGGTATCTTCATATGATATGAAGTGTTGCTCAGACAGGCCATGCGCCATCGATCTAAACATGTGGAAATCAGCAATGTCTGGTGAATACGGCGGGTGGGGTAAAACTTCCCAGTTGAGTGTTTCCAAATAGGTTTTGACCGGCGCCGCAACATGTGGACGAGCATTACCATGCAGGAGAATAACTTTGTCGTGTCTGGAGTAGTGGGCGCGCTTTTCCTTGAGTGCTCGACTCAATCTCATCAATTGTGTTCGGTAGACAGCCCCAGTAATGGTTTCTTTCGGTTTGAGCAACTCATAATACACGACACCAAGCTGATCCCACCAAATGCATAACAAGAGTTTTTTTTCCATGAATATTTGGCTTAGCTGTAGATGTTGAAGCATAGCCAGATGGTTCCCATGATTTCTTCCTTTTTGGATTATCATAGTGGATCCATTTTTCATCACCAGTGACTATACGGTGCAGAAAACCCTTTCGTTTATACCTGGCAAGCAGCATTTCACATGTGAATAATCGGCGTTCAACGTTTCTCGGCGTCAGTTCATATGAAACCCAATTTCCTTGTTTTTGAATCAATCCCAATGATTTCAACCGATGTGAAATTGCTTGTTGAGTCACTACCAATGTAAGTGCAAGTTCTTCTTGCGTTTGGCACGAATCTTGATCCAATAATGCTTCCAATTCCGCGTCTTCATACACTTTCGGCCTTCCGCTACGTTCTTTGTCTTCGATGTCAAATTCACCGTTCTTAAACTTTTGAAACCACTCACGACAACTTCTCTCACTTAAGGCAGCCTCACAATATGCTTCTACAAGCAATCGATACGCCTCAGCTGCAGATTTCTTCAAATTGAAGAAGTAAATCAAAAGTTCCCGCAAATGACGCTTATTCGGCTCAAAACTCGACATTTTCGCACACAAAAGAATATATTATACTGATAAAAAATCACTAATATTTTAAGGTTATGTTATTGACTGATGTCCAATCTTACGATAAGGACGTTTTACATCTGACAATTTTAACCATAACTTACTGGTGGCGCCAACTTTTGTCAAACGGCGAAAACTTATTTGTACACCTAATATTAAAACAACAGAGAGTAAATATTGCAAATATTGAATAAATATTGCAAGATCGCATCTTATTTAGATAACCAAACCTGCGCAGACAGATTCTGAGCAGAGTCTGCTATAAATTTTTGATGCCAGGAAGGCAACAAATTTCACATAGGATCTGTTCTATCTGACGATGTTGCAAAACTATCGCCAGAAATCCGACAGAGCCTGCTGATATTCTAAGTCAGCAGATTGATGGCAGAAACCGAGCAGACCCTGCTACGCGTAGACTGACAATAGGATCTGCTTGGTTTCTGCCGCCAATCTGCCGTCAAATCATGTTAGCAGATTCTGTCGACAAAACACGAGCTTAATGCGGACAAATAGCTATAGTTTTGTTGAGGGACTCTGATCGAAGTTGCTGCCAATCTGCTAGCATACTGCTAACATTTTGTTTACTGGATCTATAATTCTTCGCTCTTGTATAACTTATAATTTACTGTTGCACTTTAATGTAAATAAAAAGAGAGGAAAACGATAGATTTATCTTTGATAAACCGATGTTCAGATTTATATGATCATAGATTCTTACTTCTTTCTTTTGAGATAGAAAAACTACTTTAATGAAAATATATTAATAAAGAAATATTTGAAGGAAGAAAAAATTGCAAAGAATCTAATATAATTGTTGTATTACACACATTCGAAATGTACTGCAAATGTTGCTGCAAGAGTACCAAAACATAACATATAATACATATTATACACAGATATATGTTGGTCTTGAAAGTGTATACTCGTTTAAATAAGTTAAATTACTATATCTTTGTTCTTTATAGCTGCACGATCTTCATGTTTTGCATTCTTTCTCTTTGCCTTTATCGTCAGTCAATTCTTAAATAAAGTTTGTTTTCTATGCTGCACTGGCTACACGAATTCAAGAAGTGCATTGAAGTGCATTGTACATTGAAGTGTGAGAAGCGTACATATGAGATTCTAACATTTCAGTATATATACAGTTCTTGAAGTGCAGCCAATTCAGCGATAGAAAACAGATCCATGGATACCTATTTCATTTTAAATTCAAGCTGATGCAATTATAAAAAATAGATTTCTTGTATAACCTTCATTGAGATTTCCAACGTCATCTGGACGCCTCTGTCTGATATGTTTAGTGATATGTGTAATCGACTAGAAATATTTGCTATTAGTTTGTTTAGCAACAGTATTTGTTGCCTGATCCATCACAGGTTGAACAAAACCATCTTCAGAAGTGTTTGATACGTAAGATGGATCCTTATCATGAATATTTTTTGAAACATTGTCTCGTACAGTATTTATTATTAAGGTATGCTAAGAAGAGAAAAGAATGGATGTCAAATATCACAAAAATTATATATTTGATGCTAATATATAAAAAAATGTGATCATATTTATTTACATTGTTAATTAATAACACAGGTTGACAACTTTGATCTTTTTTGCGCTATCCCGAACTGGACATAGCGACTCTGAAGGATTATTGCGCGCTAAAATCGAATTCAAATTTGTCTATTAGTAACATTCTGACTAAAATGGCATCAGAAGTTTAAAACAACGATTTTGAGGAAGTTTATAGCGTTATAAATGATACTTTCGTGTGGCATTGACGAAATTTAAAAAAAAATTACTGTTGATGGGACAAATGTCATAACGTTTCTTAAAATTTTTGTTTTGGGCCTTTTTAACGCTATTCTTCTCAAAATTGTATTGTAATAGACAAACGAATTTGGTTTCAATGCGCAAAAATCCTTCGGGATTACTGTGTCCAGTCCGAGATAGTCCGAATGAAATAAAATTTGTCGGCCTGTCTAAGTAAATACATAAGCATTTCAATTATATTAAAAAAAAAGATAATTAAAGACAAAATAGGCAAAGGAACCAGCATGGTAAAAAAGTGCAAAATTTGTTTATTAACTTTACAAAACCATTCACGAATGGTTCGGTCCCTTTTTTGGACCCTCCTCAGCGCGAAAATATAAATAAATAAGAACTATCAAAACGGTCTAACTATCATGACGGTCTATAATGCACGGAAACGCTTTAAATAAGTGTAAACATACAGTAAAACGCAGGGCATGTCAATCATGTTAAAATTAAACGGAAGTCAAAAAGATGAGAATTAAACTGAGTATATGTCATCCACAAGCTGTCTCTCCATTGCTCACAAACAGTAGAGATGCAAATCCGAACCATAATCAGTCAAGACACTATCTCCATAACGTATGTCGTGAAAAGGATCATACATATCTGAACAAAAAAAATTTTTAGATAGAGACACACGTCTAACAGAGACATTTCAAAAGTAAAGACTTACATAGAGATAGATTAATCCGAAACATTGCTGAATGTCGCATTGTCACAATTGTCAAACATTTAAAATTAATAAATAATAAAACGCATGTGTACAAATTTAAAGATAAAACATAAAAGACCGAAACTATGTGTAACATGTGCACTGTAGACGCAATGTGACCGGTACTAGATTTAAACCAATTTAAAGAGCGAACGAATATAAATATATATATATATAATGTCTGTGTTGTGTCTAGGGCATTGTATATAAGCATTAGGAAACTTGGGCATCTGTCAACATAACCCCATAGAAACATTAGTCGATTTATGTCTGCATCATAAAGTTATTCTCGATTGAAAATGTCAGTTTACGAGCAAAATTCTTGTCATTTGCGGGAGGTTTTAATTTTCTGCTTCAATATGAAGAAATCTGCGGCTGAGGCTCATCGAATGCTCTCAAATACTTATGGTGAGGCCGCTATTAGTGAAAGAACGTGTCGTGAATGGTTTCAACGCTTCAAGAACGGTGATTTTCACGTCGAAGACCGGCATAGCGGTGGAAGTGAGAAGGTTTTCGAAGATGCAGAATTGGAGGCATTACTTAATGAAGACTCGAGTCAAAGTCAAGAAGAATTGGCACGATCATGGGGAGTGACTCAACAAGCAATTTCAAAACGCCTCAAAGACATGGGAATGATTCAGAAGCAAGGAAATTGGGTGCCGTACGAGTTGAAACCGAGAGATGTTGAACGGCGTTTGTTTGCTTGTGAACAGTTGCTTGAAAGGCAAAGACGGAAGGGATTTCTGCATCGCATTGTGACTGGGGACGAAAAATGGGTTCATTACGATAACCTCAAGCGCAGAAAATCATGGGGATATCCCAGCCATGCTTCCACGTCGACGGCCAAACCGAATATTCACGGCTCCAAGGTCATGCTCTGTATTTGGTGGGACCAGCTCGGCGTAGTGTATTATGAGCTGTTAAAACCGACTGAAACAGTCACAGGCGATCGTTATCGAACGCAATTAATGCGTTTGAGCCGAGCATTAAAAGACAAACGGCCGCAATACAACGAGAGACACGATAAAGTGATTTTGCAGCATGACAATGCTCGACCCCATGTTGCGAAAGTGGTCAAGACATACTTGGAAACGTTGAAATGGGAAGTCCTACCCTACCCGCCGTATTCTCCAGACGTTGCTCCCTCTGACTATCACTTGTTTCGATCAATGGCACACGGCCTGGTTGACCAGCACTTCCGGTCTTATGAAGAAGTAAGAATTGGATCGATTCGTGGATCGCTTCAAAAGATGACCAGCTTTTTCAACGCGGGATTCGTACGCTGCCCGAAAGATAGGAGAAAGTAGTGGCCAGCGATGGACAATACTTTGAATCATAAATGTAGAACCAGTTTTTTACAATAAAGCCTCGAATTTCGGAAAAAACGGCGGGAGCAAAGTTGTACACCTAATAATAATAGAATCTTACCTCATTATTCTGACTGATGTCCTCCGTACGATTGTAAGAACCACGAACAAACAAACACACACACGCACACATACACATATTAAAATAACTATTGTTCTTATCATTTCGATATAATAAATGCATACCAACGTAATTTAACTTACTATGAATAAATTTATATTTTAATTTAAATCAAATCTTTATTAACCCCTCTCATTCTCAGTCTAAAGGTTGCACTTGGTCCCATCCCGCGTAATAGGGGTTAAATTATTTTACCAAAAAGTGACCGCCGAGCGAACTTCCGAAAAACAGAGTAATAGCGACCCGAACGGTTGTTTACCTGATTTTCGGACCGTCAAGTTCATTCGACCTGATTCTAACGCTTCGAGACGTTTGACTTCGGAATCGTAAAGATAGTGGTTGCGTCCTTCCACTGACTCATCCTTCCTCGAGTCTGGACGTAACACTCCCCACGACCACCCTCACCTCCTTGAGGTCTATTAATATGATTGACATCTTGAATATCGGAGGCCAGCCGATCTTTGACGATTGTATCTTCAAGATTGAAACTCATACGTACAATCCATACGCCAACACAACGTTCGGATATCGCGACGAGATACGGATACCGATACAACATCAGGATTTGTACACGTTACCATGTGAAACTTTTCTATATGTCGAAAGAAAGTCACGGTGCATAAAGTAGAAGTAGATGAAGGGGCTAGAGTGGTATTGGGAAACAATTGTGTCGCGTTTATGTTTCATGGATTTCGATATGAACTCGACGGTGTGAAGATTGACCGCAACAGAAACGTTGGAATAACTTCCTCCACGATTAAAAACTGTCTCTCTAACGACCGAGAAAGGTAAAATCTTGGAGAATGCTGCGTGGAATATGTCGCATAATGCTGTTGAAGCTTACTTCAACTTTTGCGTGCCACTAAACATACTATTGGGTTTTTGCGGAGATTATAACCGAGTTGTGATTAACGCTCGTCACGAATTAATTCTGATACGTTCGTGCAACGACAACAATTGCATATTTGGAAATGCTTCGACTGAAACTGATATCGAATTATTCAAGATGCAATAGCGTATGCCTCATGTAATATTGAATGAGGTCAATAAACTATCCTTGCTACGCGCGTTGGAAAGCGAGCGATACATGAAAATGAGTTTTCGCTCTTGGGATCTATACGAATTTCCTCTATTGCATAATACGACCAAGCATTCGTGGATCGTGAAAGCAGCCTCTCAGCTGGAGAAGCCGCGATACGTGATCTTTGCGCTGCAAACTGGCAGAAAAAATGCTATGTCAAAAAATATTACTACATTTGACGACTGTAAATTGACCAACGTTAAATTCTATCTAAACTCGGAATTTTATCCCTACGATGATTTGAATTTAGATTTCGATAAAAATAGATTCGCTCTCTTGTTTGATATGTACTCTCGTTTTTGCAAATCTTATTACGGATGTGATAATGATGATGTGCTATTAAACATTTCAAAATTTCTACATTGCGGTTCTCTCGCGGTTATTGATTGCTCGCGACAAAACGAGTCTGTCAAAAATTCCACCGTGGACGTGAGATTAGAGTTTGAGTGCAAGGAGGATATACCGGCAAATACTACCGCCTATTGTCTCATCTTGCACGATCGCGTTGTTGTATATTGCCCATTGACCAACGTAGTTCGTAAAATTACCTAGATCAGCAAATATCCCCTCCAATGTCAAAAATATATAAAGATTGAGATTTTGACGATCAACAGTAGTCGTAGATCGTTCTTGCAATCGTACAGTAATATTATCAGCATGATCGCGCCAACGTTTGTGGATCTGCAAGGATTCATTATCGGGAGAAACTTTATCGTGAAGGAAGTAGCGATACTGAGAAATGGATTTGTTCTCTCTCATTATTTTTTGCAAGTCCCGTACCGTGGCGTGTGCTTACAAAATCTGAGAGATGCTAAACTTCATGGCTAATCGGACATCAACATGGGCTTCAATGGAAGGATGGAAACGTTCCATACAGTTTAGCTAGGCGTCTGATTACACCCCTCCGACGGCACACCACCTTGACGTGGTGGAGGGGCTCCCCTTCGCTTGTTTAGAAGGGGTATAAGAGTGTGCCAGCCGACTCGGCCAACGTATGAGTGTGATTTGTTTTTATTTATTTTGGGTGAGTTTTGTGGATTGGATTGGGGGTATGTGGGGGGTTATGTGGGAGGTTTTGGGGTTTTTGTTGGGGGTTATGTGGGGATGTGGTGGGTGTATGGGTGTGGGGTATTGTGGGTTTGGGTGGGGAGGCCTTTGAGGTTTTTGTGAGTAGGGGGGAGGGTGTATGTATGTCCCTTACGGGACGGTTGGCCGAGCGAGGTGGAGAGGAAGGTAACCTCGCTAAAAAATCCTGGGCAGGCCAGGCTCGTCAGGCGTAGTGAAGCCAACTGGCCTAGGTGAAGAAAAACACCGAAATTAACCGCCTTTTTGATACAACAATGATGAGTAAAAATAAGGGTCACAAACTTACCGACTCAGTGGGCTTCGGAACCCACAGGGCAGTGATGCCAGAATTGAGACGCGAGTAACACGACTCCGTAATGGAGGGGATACACACACAAGCGTGAACCGTGTACATGTAATGCGCACAGCGCTTTGCGCATTACATGTACACGGTTCACGCTTGTGTGTGTATCCCCTCTATTACAGAGTCGTGTTGCTCGCGTCTCAATTCTGGCATCAATGCCACAGTGTCCGGGGTAGGGGGGATGTATGAGTCCCAGCTTCCCCCGCGTCGTCATCCGACGATGGGCTACCCGCGGCGTTCCCGACGAGCGCCGCGAGCGAAAGAGCTATCGTTGCGATCAAGGAGGTGCGGGTGACCGCAGTCAGGATCGACCGGCCTGGACCGTCTTCTTCGAAGACGAAGTCAAGGGCAAGGTCGAGCTCTACTGTTAGGTCTCACCCCTACCTAAGGGATGAGGGCAAACCCCGGGCCGCGAGCCTCACTCGCCCCGGGAGCCCGGATGCCAAGACGGCATCCAAGGAGGGTAGCGTCAACCGTACGACCGCATCGTCGGGGACTCCCTATGCGAGCGCTAGTGGTAGCGAGGGCTCGCGGGAGTCCCTCACTGAGATGGGCCCCGACGGGCTCCCTGTTAGGAGGGGGAGGGGTAGACCCCCACCGCTGGGGAGCACGTGGGGCTTCGCGAAAAACGCGGACGGGAGGCTGCTCTCCGGAAGGAGAGGAAGAGGGAGGATAGGGCTTAGAGGGCCCTATCGGAGGATACCCCCCCCCCCCCTCCGAACAGGGGGCTGCGGTTGTACGAGACCCAATGCGCGGAGGGTCTGAGCTTTGCACCCATCACGGACGTAACTGCAAGGAGCCTCGAGGAAGCCGCGGCGATCGATAGGATCGCCGTTTGTTCAGGCAACCTCAAGGGCTCCTTGCAGAAGAAGTTGAGGAAGGCTGCTGCCATCGTAAGGGTGGCGGCGGCCACCCTCAGCGAAAGGGCCCAGAAAATGGAGGAATCAGGGGAGCTGGACCTCCTACGACGGGACCTGAAGTCCCTGGCCGATAAGAACGAAGGCCTCCAGAAGGAGATCCTCACCTTGAGGGAGGAGCTCGAAGCGGTTCACCGCGCTAAGCCCTCCCTCAGGCTGCCTTTCGTCGGCTCGCCCGAGGAGGCCCTCCGCAAAAGAACGCGGGGCGCCTTTCGGGTGAAGTCGGTTGAGATAGTGGACCTCCCCGTAAGGGTGAAGGAAGGGACTCGAGTCCCCAACCGTTAACGGGGGGTCTATGGGACCTAGGTCCCCAACATTTCAACGGGGTAGGGGGGTGACGGGACCTATGTCCCCACCGTGCAGCCGAGGGGTTTTGCGGGGGGATATGGGACATACGTCCCCGACGTTGAGCGGAGCTCGGGAGAGTTTGCGGGGGGGTGCGGCCATGAGGTCCCCTTTGAGGGGAGCATCGGACCCCCTTCCAGAGAACTACCCCCTGGGATTGAGGACGAGGGCGCTAAGGCATGGTATAATTGGTATACCGACCAGATTAGCGCCCTTGTCGACCTGCGGGCGGCTCTGGGCCGCGGCCTGGACGGCCCTCCGTGCCGGCCTACCGCCCGCCGGTGCAGGATTTCCCTCCCCTTCCCCCTGGTGCCACTGCGCCAGGACAGGGCAGGAGGAGGAGAAAGAAGAAGGGGAAGCGCGAATCGGTGGGGGGGGGAGTGGCACTAGGTCCCCTCCTCCCCCATCCCCTTCCCAACGGGGTCCACGTGTGGGCGCCGGGGGCCGGCAAATGCCGCTCCCCAGTGGCGTCCAGCGACCGCCGCGGGAACGAGTGAGTCTCGATTTCGCACATTACCGTTCGGACACGACAATATTTCCCAATCGGACACAGGCTCGATCGGACACAGTCCCGATCGGACACAGGCTCGATCGGACACAGACCCGATTGGACACAATTCCGATCGGACACATACTGTTGCAATCGGACACAGTCCCAATCGGACACAGGCTCGATCGGACACAGTTCCGATCGGACACATACTGTTGCAATCGGACACAGGCTCGATCGGACACAGACCCAATCGGACACAATTCCGATCGGACACAGGCCCGATCGGATACAGGCCCGATCGGACACAGGCCCGATCGGACACAGTATATCAGAAATATATAGGTTTAGGTTAGGTTATAGGGGATTTCCGGAAGTGGAGCCCCCCCATAGGGGGAGGCGGAACATACTGCCTTTACACATATATTTTTTAATGCGTAGTAAGTTTCCAGTTTTGGCCCTAATGCTCGACCTCCGCCGCGTCTTTGCCGGCGACGATGGGGTGAGGCTTGCTCGCCCCATCAGAAAGGCGGAGTTGCGGCTCAGGGGCCTGGATCGCTCCCTGGCGGCTGCAGACGTCGCGGCAGCTATCGCCGGGGAGGGCGGCTGCCTCCCGGAGAGGTGCGGGTCGGGGACGTCAAGTTCCCGACCAAGGGCATGGGCACCGTGTGGGCCCAATGCCCGCTGAGGGCGGCCAACCGTGTGGCCACGGCACGGACCAGATCGGATGGTCCAGGGCCGCAGTGGAGCTGCTGGAAAAGAGGCCCCTCCAATGCTTTAAATGCTTGGAAAGGGGGCATGTCCAGCAGCATTGCAGCAGCACGATAGATAGAAGTGTCTGCTGCTACCGCTGCGGCGAGATGGGGCACCTTGCGCGCGATTGCGCCGGCGGGGTTAGATGCGCCATCTGCGCGGGGCTGGGCCGCCCAGCGGACTACCGAGTGGGGAGTGCGAGATGTACTCCCCCCAAAAAGAAGAGGCCGGAGCAGGGGAGACGCGTGACGCTCCCCTCGGCCGTTGGATCTCGGCCGGTTAAACTGGCCGAGATCACAGATGGCCGGTCGTCCGACACCCGCAAACGCGGGGCAGGCGACGAGGGGGCTTCTGCGGAAGCCCCCCAAGAGAAAAGGCCCCCTAGGGCCAGGCCGAAGGCCACCACACCTCCGACATCATTGTCGGAGGTGATGATGGCCGAACCTGAGGGCCACGTTAAATAGTGGCCCTCAAATTATTGCAGGCGAACCTCAACCACGCCCGCCGGGCGCAGGACCTCTTCCTGCATACACTGGCGAAGCGTGGTTGCGGTTTGGGGATCGCGGCGGAGCCCTATCAAGTCCCCGAAGCCAATCCATGCTGGATTGGCGACGGGAGGGGCTCCGTCGCGATCGTCTGGCGCAACGATCCCCTACTCCCTCGCTGTACGTCTATTGAGGCGGGACGGGGAGTAGTGGCGGTTCGTTGGGGGCTCATCTCCGTTGTGGGATGCTACATCTCCCCGAACGTGGACCTTGCCCACTATGAGGTGTTTCTGGACGGGGTGGCGGCAGTATCGCCGCCAACTGCCGCGTCCGGTGATTGTGGCCGGGGACTTCAATGCGAAATCAACGCGCTGGGGTTCTCGGTCTACGGACGCCAGAGACGAGGTCCTATAGGACTGGGCGGCGGCCTGTGTTTGTTAAACACAGGGTCGAAGAGCACCCTCGTGCGGTGGCAGGGAGAGTCGGTCCCGGATTTATCCTGGGCCACCCCTGCTGCCACGCGATTAGTTGGTAGTTGGAAGGTGGCGACGGAGTGCGAGACACTATCGGACCACCTCTACATAGAGGTGGTCCTTACCGCCACGGGGTGCTCAGCCGCTCCCAGGGCCGGGGAGATGCCCGGCCACGGAGATGGGCCCTGAGGAAGCTCAACTCGGACATCGCGGCTGTCCTCGCGGTTGACTGGCCGTGCTTGGAGGGTGAAGGGCGGGGGATAGAATAGGAGGTAGATTGGTTCCGGGGCGCGTTACGCGATGCGTGTGACTTCGCGATGCCCCGGACCAACCCCCGCCCGCGGAGAGCGGCGTACTGGTGGTGTGAGGAGATTGCCGAATTACGGCGCTCCTCGATAGCCGCCAGACGCCGCTTCACCCGGGCTCGGCGTCAAAACGACGCCGAGAGGACGGCCACAGCGTACGAGGGCTTCCGAGTCGCACGGAACGCCCTCAGCGCGGCGATTAGACGGGCCAAGGCCAGGGAGTGGGACGAGTTACTCCACTCCCTGAACTCAGACCCATGGGGGCGCCCCTATAAGCTTGTGCTTAACAGGCTGAGATCATGGGCGCCCCCGGTGACGGAGTCTCTCGAACCTCCAGTCTTCGACGAAGTACTGGGGCCCTCTTCCCTTCAGAGGGTCCTCCGTTCTCGAGTGGCGGCCAGGAGACCGCCGCTCCATGGACCGAGTACTTGGAGGTGACGAGGGACGAAATGGCCGGGGTAATTCGTCCTTTGAGGCTGCGGGACAATAAGGCCCCGGGCCCCGACGGTATCCCCGGCCGGGTCTGGATGATGGGCCTTGGACCACCTGTCCGAGCGTCTGAGGCAGCTTTTTACATACCTGGAGCTTCGACGGGCACTTTGCGCGTCTGGCCCCCAGGGCGGAGGCAGTGGCTCACGCATTGAGTCGCCTCCTGCCCAATTTGGGTGGGCCGGACGGCAGAGTGCGCCGTCTATATGCGACAACCGTCCGAGCAGTGGCCCTTTATGGGTCACCGGTTTGGGCGGATGCCCTAATGGCGAGTAGGCGCTGCAAGACGCTGCTGCACCGAATATTTCGGCGGATCGCCATCAGGGTCATCCGCGGTTACCGGACGGTGTCGCATGCGGCGGTCTCTGTTCTGGCGGGATTGCCGCCCATCGAGCTGTACACCCAAATGTACGCCGAGGTGTACGGGCGTACAAAAAAGCTCGATGGGCTAGGCATAGTAGCGATCCCGCGAGTCAGGACTGCCGTGAGGCTCCAGGCTCGGCGACGTATGCTGAAGAGGTGGATAGAAGACCTCTCCAATCCCCGAGATAACTCGGGGAGGCGCGTCGTTGAGGCCATCCGCCCCCGATTAATCAAATGGGTTAGGTTGGATGGGAAAGGGCGGATGGCGAGGTATCATACCGTGTGGCACAGGTGTTTACGGGTCATGGGTGCTTTGGCTTGTACCTGTGCCGCATCGGACGCGAGATGAACGCACGGCTGCCATTATTGTGGCGAGGGCGAGGACACGGCGCAGCACACGCTGGAAGATTGTCCAGCGTGGACGAATGAGCGCTGTGCCCTCGTCCAACAGTTGGGGAGTGACGACCTCTCGCTCTCCGGCGTCATTGCGACGATGCTCGAGGGCGAAGGGTCCTGGAAGGCGGTCTCCTCCTTCTGCGAAGCAGTTATACTTCAGAAGGAGGAAGCCGAAAGAGTGGTGGTGGAGCGGCCGGAGGCGGGAAGGGGACACGGGGAGAGCCTTTTCCTGGCAGGACCCGCCAACCCTCCACATCTTCCGGCCGCAGAGGTGCGGCGCAACGCCGCACCAGAAGGCCCCGAAGAGGGGGGGGGGTCGATGGGCGCGGGGACTGTTATCCCCCACAGCCCACGAGGCCCTCCCCAGCTACGGGGTGACGCAGGTGGGGGGAGCGGGTTTGGGGCCTATTGGCTCCGGTCCATGTTGGCTCCTTCCGCCGACGCGCAGGGCCCGCGCAATAGTCGGGCCCGGTGGCCGGGGACCCAGTTGGGGTACCAGGGCCCGGCCATGTCAACCCCGCCACGCCAACAGCGGGAAGTGGGTGAGAGGGGCGGTGGCCCCGCTCTCCCCAATACGAGCGGGAGTCCCCACAACAACGGGGACTCTGGGGAGGGGGGGAGTGCAACTCTCCGCCCAGCGAGATAGGCTCGCGGGCGAAGGGCCTCTCCGAAGTAGTGCAAATGCCAGATTCCGGAGAGGCCTTCTTTAACGCCCGGGTGTAGACCACCCGGAGGGGTTTTAGTGGGTAGTCCCCCGGCCGTTTGTTTAGGCTGGGGGTGAGTCCACATAACCCCGCCTCGAAACCCATCGAGGCGGGGTATGCGTAAAGGCATTTCCCCGCCTTTACCAAAAAAGGCGTCTGATTACAAGGGCTGTGATGGGTGCGACGGAAGAGAAAGATGGAGCATCTCCTATCGTATACGTTAAGGACGCGAAAAACGAGAATGGCTGGCGGATATTCTTGACGATGATGCAAGAAACGATGTTATTATTGAAACCTTGGATGTGGACTATGAAGATATCACTTCGTTAAATAAGCTAGATGTTATTAATACTATGCGCTGTAAAAAACATTTAAAAAATTGCGCTTTACAAAATGTATTTAAAATAATCAATTGGTGGACAAATCATCATAAGGATTCACCCAAACATTATTTAGAATATTGTTAAAATATATATTTATTCTCTTTTATTCTTCCCTCTTCCTTTTTCTCATTCCAGTATGCGAGTGTTAAATTTCAGTACGTGACGTTAGATAGCAGCGTCAGCCATTTAATTAAAATATAAATGTTACATGTCTATAGACATACAATTTTTAAAATATTTATTTTATTGGTTTATAAGTAATTAATTTGTCGTTTGATAGCAGTTCAACGTAGTTGATAGTGGTTCAAAGTGGTTCGATAGCTGTTCGATATCTGTTCAAAAGCTGTTCGATAGCTGTTCAAAACTGTTTGATAGCTGTTCGATAGCTGTTCGATAGTTGTTCAATAGTGGTTCGATAGCTGTTCAATAGCCGTTCGATAGCTGTTCAAAGCTGTTTGATAGCCGTTCGATAACTGTTGAAAGCTGTTCGATAACTGTTCGGTAGTGGTTTACATATTATAATAATACATTCATATTTAAAAGACAAACTATAGATAATTGTCTGTGGGAACGTGCTTACTTTTGTCTTCTTATCATGTGCAAAAGGTAAGCGTTCTTTGTAAGTGATACATCCCCTACTCTAAAATATTTAATCAAGACAATATCTATCCCTTTATGTCCGGCACAAAGTGTCTGACAGTCTGACAATTTCAAGTGTGTGAAGTGTGAGCGAAAATTTAAAAAATGCCATCGTTGATCGAGTTGGTGTTGCGTCGAGGTCAATGGAATGCGTCATGGTGGGCGCAGGATGTAGTAATGGGGCTGTTGAGAGCTCTATTAAATCTAGTAGTCTTTCAAAGAGTAAGTAATATTTGTGTATATTTTATGTCATATTAATTATTTATAATATATATTATAATTTGATTTGATTTATAATATCAATATACAAGTGATATCAAGATTCCTGGTTTTATGAACTTTGAACAACGGCGGACGATTCGGATGTTGCGACGGAACGCGCGAGACAAATTGAACGAATTATGGGGAGATACTGTGGAAGCTCGAGAGTACGATTCGGTCGATTGGTCCTGGATGTACTCGGATATTTGTTGCCTTAAAAAACTATTTGGACTCGAGCCTTACGATAACTATGGCGAGGAAGAATCATGGGACGAGCCACCAAGCAAGAGATCGAAGAATTAATTGTATCTTTTTTAAAATTTCATAATATTTAAATTAATATTGTTCGGGAATCGACCTCGACGAGATCGCCCGAATTTTTTAGAAGCGCTCAGAGATAAGCGAGAAACTGTATGTAACGCGAATCCGTAGATCTGCTGGAGGAATAGGAGTTGAGAGATTACTCACGTGTGCGTAGTTTTAAGAACTTCTATTAGAAAACACCGGGAGCGAGCCACGACACGTATTCCGCAACTCCAATCGGAAATCTTCTCAATGTCCTTTGACGAACTGCCTTTCCACGTTTCGGAAATCTTGAAGAGCTTCTTGCTAAAAGCCCTCGCGAAAACGGAAATCTTGTACGCGGACGCCGGATGGTTTAGCGCGAGGCAGAGGACATTCGCGATACGGTTAACGAGCGTCGACTCTCGGATTCCACACTCTTAACAATCACAAAATCACTAAGTATAGAGCAGGTAATAATGAAGAAAATGAGGCGTCTTTCACATTGAGTTGTATGCTCGATCGTATGCGAGAATGTCGGTTGAGAATTTGCAACGAGAATGACGAAAGCGTATACGACACGAGCGAATAAACTACAAGAAATGCGCGAAACTAACGATACAAGCGTAAACGACACGAGCGAAGATGACAACAGCAGCGCGAAATATGCTGGCGAGTTTCGACCAGCTTGAATCGTCGTCAAGGACCGACTGACTAACGACGGTAAAGAATCGTGATCGACCGATTTTCATAATAGGATATTTTCGGCACCGAACGTTCGAGAATCTCGGTGTTTGTCACTTTTTCTTTGTTATGATCACGCGATCACGCGCCGATCGGCTGATCGCGACGATGTTTATTCACGCTCGTGTTTTGATTTTGGCTCTTACCATTTAAATTTGTCGATTAAATTTACCGTTTAAATTTATCGACTAAATTCAACGTTTCAATCTTGAACAAATATACTAATAAAATTTGATTTCTTTGTCTGTTTCAGATGGAGCATCACCCTAAGATTTTTATTATTATATTATACATATTTTATATCTTTTGTATTTTTTATATTTTTATATTATTATTATTATTATTATTAATTTTATATTTTAGACACACACACACACATTTATATGATACACACAAATATTAAATAAAAATTATTATTATATATAAAAAATGTCAATTATTTATGCGCCTCCTTTCCTTTTCCTACACGTGCATGTCTCGCGCTATCTCTCTCTCCCAAGTGCATGCGAACGCCATCCTTTTCCCACGGCAATGCGAAAGCTATCCTTTTCCTACTCGTGCATGCCTCGCGCTATCCTTCTCCAACGTCCATGCGAATGCTATCCTTCTCCCACATGCATGCAATCTCCTCGCGCTATCTCTCTCATACCCACCGTCTCACGAACGCTATCCTTGTCGCACCGACTTATGAACGATATCCTTCTCCCACACGTTGCGGACGCCTCGCGCTATCGCTCTCACACCTATTCACGGACGCGTGCGTTCCCTCTTCCCGCGGATCCCATGCCTACCGGTTTCGTCGCGGTCCCCCTTTTCCCTCCGCGAACCCTTCGCCTACCAGTTTTGCCACGGTCCCCCTCTTCCTCCGCGGATCCCTCGCCTACCGGTTTCACCGCGGTTCCCCCGCGTGACGTCATACCCCCCGCGCCGGTTTCCCCTCGCCCTTCACCCCCCTCAGAGGACCAGCGTTAGAACTCTCCTTACTATACTACTAAAGTCAATAAGTATAGTAAATTAGATATAGAATATGAAAAAGGACAATTAAGAGAAGAGGTAAATTTTTAAACAGAAACAGTGATAATAGTGTTATAGTCCGAAAAGGCTATACACGTGTTCGAAATCGAACGTTAATAATTACAAATAGCAAGACCAACAATAAAGCGCCGATTAATCGCGCTCGAAATTTGGCGCGTCAGCCGCCATGTCGCGCGTCGCACGGCTCGCAACAAATAGGAGCGCGCTTCAACAGCGGCGCTACGCGAATCGCGCCAGGCCCGCGGCATCGCTCGTGCCTATCGATGCGGGCCACGCAGCGGTCACCCGGGAGAGCCTAAAACGACAAACAAAGTCTAATAACAACGTTCAAATTTTAACTAATCATCGAACATAACAACCGACGCGAAATTTGAGACAACCAAGTAGAAAATTCTAGAACACAAAAAGATCGGTTGTATAAAAGCTCTCTCGGGGAACCGCCGGGCTCACTCGATCCGATATTTTTGACGAGACAGTGTGTGAATTTTGTACGTAGACGTTCGCTAGCAAAAGTTAAAGTAGCTCGCTTTTCTTCTGTTAACCATCGCTTGTGGTTCGCGAAATCTCGCGTCTTCGAGAATATTTGTAGCTCGCGAATATTCGTTACGAAATTCTATCCGTTGCTCGCGGGTTATTCCGTCGCTCGCGGAATCGCTCCGTTTATACCGTCGCTTGCGGTATTCGATATATCCGTCGCTCGCGGAGATTATCGTTGCACTCCCGGTCGCTCGCCGGAGCCAGACACGGTTAAGATTAGCATAAATCTGATCGACAAAGAACTTGTTAACTATTTATTGTTTTAAATAAATTGACTGCTTTTCACATAACGCTTTCGTGTCCAATTCACGTGATCCTCGCGCTCCCGCGTTCACTCGCGCACACACGAATTACTAGATATATATTATTTTAGATATATATTATTTTATACGGTAAGGCATTGCTCAACGTGTAACGCGAATACAGATCACGTTACGAGCGTTAACCGAGCGAAGCGCTGACAACACGAGCCACGCGCGAAGCCCGAGCGACCGCGCAATCACTTCATTGCGAAAACGCGGAAATCAGGGTAAGCGGAATAAGGAAATTGCGAAAATGTAACGTAGAAGTCCTACTTAAAAGCAAAATAAAAAGGAATAAGGAAATTGCGAAAATGCAAGCAAAGAAGTCCTACTTAGAACTTCTTAGCTTGCACCCGGATCTTGCCGCCAAAATTGAGCGACACGACACATGGTCCTGCCGCTAAACGATCCCTTTCCGGGAAACCAAGGGGAGATAATAAAAAGACCCATCGCTAACAAGCGGCGGGCAGTCTTAATATTCAATTAGTATCGAGCGGGTAGTCAATGACGCTAATTACGGACAACTGTTAAATTACAGCCACGCAGTCGGTAGAAATAAATACGAAAGATCGAGGAGTGAGTCTCGCGACCGAAACTCGACTCCAGACACGCGCACGCCAAGGTATCCGCTATCGCGATACGCGACGCAAGCTAACGTGCGGGAATTTTGTAATTAAGCCAATTTACGAATAAAACAGATATATATACATTTATTCCGATTACAACAGTGTCAATCTTATCTTCAGTAAACTCAGTGAGTTACTCGGGCGGAGCCCGAATTCCCAAATTTCTTCCGGCAAACGATCCCAACTACCGTGCCTCTCCGGAGGCATAACATAATTTGGTGGCAACGGTGGGATCTGCCAGAGCTCACTCAAGACCTGTAAAAGACACAATTGTATTCAAAAACGGGCACGTCAGCAACCAATCGAATTGAAGTTGACGGACGGAAGCAGGAACCAAGCCTTCCCCAAGACCTGCAAAGCACCCAGGATGTAAACAGGACAGGCACGCCAGCACACGTAAAACGTAAGCTGACGGAAACCACGATCGACGGAAAACAACGCACGAACAACAGAACGAGCATCGCCACAACAGCTGTAGCAGAAACTTAAGTTTAACACCGCGAGAAAATCGCGGGAAGAAACTTAGAAACTCAATATTCAAGCGAAAGCGAGCCCGAGTTAATGGAAAACATCGTCACAGAACGCGAATTTCCATTTTACAATTTGGACGAAAGCCTACTCCCGCGTAATACGACTGATCCCACTGACAACACTCAACGCGAGACTAGACATACGCTTTACGACGCGAATTTTTGCTAACTTTCTACGAGAGCGATCTGTTCGATCCGGAAAAAATTTACCGCCAACAAGAAAATAATATGGCCGAATCGCGAAATCCGCACGAACGCACTCCCGCGAACCCGCCGCAAAACGCGGTAGACGAGGAAATAGAAAACATGCGACGATCCATTCGCCAGATGGACCAAAACATAGCGGAGGCGAATCGCACGCCGCCTCCCGAAACACATCGCGAGGAAAGAAGAGATGATACGCAACTCCTCGAAATACTAAATGAAATGCGCACAGAAATAAGATCATTGAATAGGCGAATAACACGAGTAGAAGACGCGATTATGGATTTGCCACGTCACTGACGTAACCGCCGAGAAGACGATAACGACGCGTTTAATGCCACATATGGGCGAACCGACCGCGACATCAGAAATCGACAAAGCATTGCTCCTAACTACTTGCCGTTAATAGAAGCAAGAACAATGATTCCCGAATTTGACGGAACATCGCGACATAAGTTATTAAAATTTTTAAATGCATGCACGCCGTTCAAGACATAAATCACGCGAATGAAAAATCTTTAATCCGAACAATTTTATATACGAAACTAAAAGGAAAAGCCATGCAGAATTTCGAGACACGAAATATTCAGACTTTCGACGAACTAAAACAACAACTCGAGACTTGTTACCAGTCGAAACAAAGCACGACACATTTACAGATCGAATTCAATTCGCTAAAACAAAAGCCGAATGAAACTGCGCACGCTTTCGGACAACGCGTTGATTTACTAGCCATGAAATTATACGATTCGATGATCGAAGGAAAAGAGCATTCCGCATCATCAAAACGCACGATTCAACAAACAATCTAAGAGCAGGCGTTAATAAATTTTCAGATCGGACTACACGACGAATTACAAGTACTCGTACGCGCACAACGAGTGGTACCCGTTTGACCACGTTAATATTGACCACGGTTCCGATTGATCACGTTGAGATTGACCACGTTGCGATTGCCCACGTTGATATTGACCACGTTGATATTGACCACGGTCCCGATTGACCATTGTCCTGATTGACCACAGTCCCGATTGACCACGTTAATATTGACCACGTTAATATTGACCACGGTCCCGATTGACGACGTTGATATTGACCACGGTCCCGATTGACCACGTTGATATTGACCACGGTCCCGATTGACTACGTTAATATTGACCACGTTAATATTGACCACGGTCCCGATTAATCACGTTTATATTGACAACGGTCCCGATTGAAAAACCATGTAACACACACACACATGCTGGGGGGTGCAAGGGGGGCGTTCGACCCCCCTCCCGCACCCCCCCGCCAGTCAGGCACAATGGACCCCGCTTTACAACTTGCAAAGTACATGCCCTAGTAACGACATGAATTGATCCGTGGTCAATATTAACGTGGTCAATATTAACGTGGTCAACATTAATGTAGTCAATATCAACGTGGTCAATCGGGACCGTGGTCAATATTAACGAGGTCAATCGGGACCGTGGTCAATATTAACGTGGTCAATCGGGACCGTGGTCAATATTAACGTGGTCAATATTAACGTGGTCAATATAAACGTGGTCAATCGGGACCGTGGTCAATATCAACGTGGTCAATCGGGTCCGTGGTTAATTTGAACCGTGGTCAATCGGGACGTGGTCAATCGGAACCGTGGTAAATATCAACGTGGTCAATCGGGACTGTGGTCAATATCAACGTGGTCAATCGCAACGTGGTCAATCGCAACGTGGTCAATCTCAACGTGGTCAATCGGGACTGTGGTCAATATCAACGTGGTCAAACAGGACGCTCCCGCGCACAACGATACCCGACGCTCCAAGAAGCGATAACGGGCGCGAGCGCCGTAGAAAAATTCAAGCCGGGAACGGCGAGAACAAGTAGCTTTGCAAATAAAAATAAAACCGAACCAAGTTACTCGCGGAATAGCCAAAGTTCGACCCCGCAATGTTTTACATGCGGAAAAAACGGACATTACGGACGCGATTGTCGAAGTAGCCGATACGCGTTCCCGAAACCGGAAAAACCCTCGCGGATAAACGCGAAAAGTAAATACTGTTCGCATTGCAAAAGGACAGCCGCGACGAATGCTGGAGCCTGAACGGAAAACCAAAAAGTAGTACAAATAAACTAAAAATCGGAAATCAGCAAAAATACGCGCGAAGATAATACACGCAACCGAAAGAATTCGCGACAATAGAAAAAGAACGCCGGAAGCGCAAGTAGCAGCAGCGAAGACGAGCAGGAGGAAACGAGAAAGAAACAACCGCGTCCTGCGTCCGAATATCGCGTTACGCATATTAAAGATATGCCGCGCTCACAGAGTAAGACGGACTTATTGCAAATACCATTACCAATGCGACAAGCAAAAGACGGAAAAATACAGATGTTGTACGACTCAGGGTCGACCATCTCATTAATAAAATTGAAACATTTAAAGGACGACACACTAATACATGAAGATAAAATCGCGCTCACAGGCATAACCGGGCATAAAGTACAAACCATAGGAAAAATGTACGCCACGATTAAAATAGAAAATCACAAGATAAAACATGAATTTTACGTTGTAAGAGACGACATTCCGATCGAATATGAAGGAATACTAGGAATTGATTTCCTTCGACAACATTCGGTATCTTGTGATTATAAGCAAAATCAATTAAAAATACGAAACGCCGTACTAAAATTCCATTCGCTTAACAAAACGATTCTAAAACCGCGCAGCGAAACCATTGTAAAGGCGACAACGAACCAAAATCGGATAGGAATAGTACGAGCAGAGGAAACAGCTCCAGGAATCTACCTTGGAAACTGCTTAGTAGAACCTAAAGATTACACGTGTCCCGTTAGTATCATAAATACAACCGATACGGAAGTCGAGATACAGACGCCGAATGTCACCCTCAAAGACATAGAACGCGATATCGAATCCAAAATACATACGATACAAGCAAGAAAAAATTTTAAGCCTACTAATTCGAGACACGGACAAATCTGACAACTACTACGCACGCAACATTTAAATACGGAAGAAAAACAGGCACTCCTACGGATATGCGAGGAATATTACGATGCATTTCAGTTGGACGAAGAACCGCTGAGTCAGCGGCGCTGACGTGTTCCGCAACGGTAGAGCACGAGATAAACACACGCGCCAATACCTCGCCGGTGAACACGAGACCGTATCGTCTTCCCGAGAAGCATAAGACGGAAGTAAATAAACAAGTGCGAGAAATGCTAAAAAACGGCATAATCCAAACAAGCGCAAGTCAATGAAACGCACCCTTATTAGTGGTACCAAAAAAGGCCGATGCATCCGGAAAACCTAAACTCCGAGTAGTAGTAGACTTTCGAAAACTAAACGACTTAACAATAGGCGACTTATTTCCACTGCCTAATATCACCGATATACTGGACCAGTTAGGAAACGCTAAATATTTTACCACACTAGACTTAGCGTCAGGATATCATCAGATACCGATGGCTGAACAAGATAAACAAAAGAGCATTTTCAACGACCTACGGACACTATGAATTTAATAGAATGCCGTTTGGATTGAAAAATGCGCCAGCAATATTCCAGAGACTGATGAATTCAATTCTAACCGAAATGCAACGACTTAAGGGGATCCAAAGCTCGTCTGTTTTACCGACCAAAGCGATTATTATTTTGCACATGTCATGTTTGGTATCATTTTAATCGCAAGAAACTCATTAATCCATTATATTTATATTCATACTAATAAAATCCAAAATGTAAGTTTCAATTTCTATTTTGTAAAATGTTTATATTTTGTACATAAGGAAAAATCCCCGATGCTATAGAATCGGGAGCGGTGCACTTGGACACAGTACAATTGGACACGGTACAAATGGACACGTTGCAAATGGACACGAAACTTTGCACACGGCTCAATTGGACACAGTGCATTTGGACACAATAATTTTGGACACAGTAGCTTTTGGACACAGAAGAAAATTAATTTGGACACCGTTCAGTAGCACACCGGTCAGTTGCACACCGTTCAGTTGCACACCGTTCAGTTGCACACATAAAAATGCACACCGTTTAGTTGGACACATAAAAATGCACACCGTTCAGTTGCACACCGTTCAGTTGCACACCGTTCAGTTGCACACCGCTCAATTGCACACCGGTCAGTTGCACACCGCTCAGTTGCACACCGCTCAGTTGCACACCGCTCAGTTGCACACCGCTCAGTTGCACACCGCTCAGTTGCACACCGCTCAGTTGCACACCGCTCAGTTGCACACCGTTCAGTTGCACAAGTTCAGTTGCACACCGTTAATTTGCCCACCGTAGTTGTAAAGCGAGGTCCACCCTGCTTACCGGCGGGGTGGGTGCGGGAGGGGGGCCGAAGGCCCCCCTTGCACCCCCCCGTGTGTGTGTGTGTGTGTGTGTGCAATTGAGCGGTGTGCAACTGAGCGGTGTGCAACTGAGCGGTGTGCAACTGAGCGGTGTGCAACTGAGCGGTGTGCAACTGAGCGGTGTGCAACTGAGCGGTGTGCAACTGAGCGGTGTGCAACTGAGCGGTGTGCAACTGAGCGGTGTGCAACTGACCGGTGTGCAATTGAGCGGTGTGCAACTGAACGGTGTGCAACTGAACGGTGTGCAACTGAGCGGTGTGCAACTGAACGGTGTGCATTTTTATGTGTCCAACTAAACGGTGTGCATTTTTATGTGTGCAACTGAACGGTGTGCAACTGAACGGTGTGCAACTGACCGGTGTGCTACTGAACGGTGTCCAAATTAATTTTCTTCTGTGTCCAAAAGCTACTGTGTCCAAAATTATTGTGTCCAAATGCACTGTGTCCAATTGAGCCGTGTGCAAAGTTTCGTGTCCATTTGCAACGTGTCCATTTGCACCGTGTCCAATTGTACTGTGTCCAAGTGAAGGCCACTCATAGAATCGACAAAAGCGAGAGCAAGAAAGAATGAAGGAGCAAGCGAGATGACAAACATCAAAGAGTTCCGAAGTCTCGCTCGCCAGGTTCCCTTTATCTGTAATCTTTGCCGTGTATATGTCATCTTATTATAGAAAATAAAATCTGTGTATTTCGCATTTTATATATCTGAAAATAATTGTAATTGATTAATTACATTTTTGCGATTAAAATGACACTAAATATGACATAAATCGGATTATTTTTAATGAAATAAGTAATCATAATTTTAATTACATAATTGATTAAAAATTATCCAATTTCGTGTTTCGTATCATTTTAATTGGTAAAATATCATTAATTCATTATAATTATTTTAGGATCAATAAGCGCAAAAAACAAAAATTTTAGAGTAACGGTATATAACGCGAGAGATTATAGATAAAGCGAGCCTCGCGAGCGAGACTTCGGAAGTCTTTCATGTTAGCTATCTCGCTTGCTCCTCATTCGTTCTCTCTCTCTCTCTCTCTTTCTCTGCTTGTTCTTTATTGTATTCTTTCATTCCCATTATTATAATCTTTTATTTGTTCGATTTTTATTCTTTCTATTCTTGTTTTCCTATATGATAATAAATTAATTTATTCATCTTTATTTTATGAAGCATAAATAAGATATTGTATATTTTATAAATAAAAAAAGTATTATGTATGTGTGCGTGTGCGTGTGTATTCTTGTATGTGCATGTCTTGTATTTAACTAAAGTGAAACGTAATTATGTATTGTATTAACTATATATAGTGAAATAAAAAAAGAAAATAACGTATTGTATATCTCATTTATGCTATTTAAAATAAAAATAAATAAATTTATTTATTTACGTGTAGAGAGATAAAAATAAAATAGAACAATAAATGTTGAACAAATACAAAAATATAATAATGAGAATGAAAGAATAATGAATGAACAAAAGGAGAGAGAGAGAGAGAGAGAGAGAGAGAGAGAAGCGCGAGTAAACGCGTAAGCGAATATGCTAGAAGAATAAAGCTAAGCGATATGCAGTACGTAGTAAGCGAACGATTAGAAAGAGAGATACAGAGAGAAACAGAGTAAGTGTATGATCGAAAGAAAGAAGATAGTACAAATTGCGATATGTTATTGCGTACATGTATATTACTCTCTCACGCATGAATTAAAGTTTGGTAATTTATCAATTAATTATTGTATATAGAGTAAGTGAAACTTTAAATGCTCGGTTATCAATTATTAGACGCACGAATTACAGGCGATCATCTAAATCATAAGTTGTAAAGTGAAAGCTATTACATTTTAGAAAATACTGCTTAAAAATAAATTGATAAAAATTTATGTTATTTAATATTTCCAGAATTATCCCATTACAAAATTTAAATTTTGAAATTTTGAGGGACACCTTGTATATAGCATATAATGTGTAATATACAAAGATAATACAATTATTATTAATTATACAGAATAATCCATATAATTAATTTTATATAATGTTTTCGTTAAATATAAATAATGTTTTTATGTATAAAATTAATTTAGCAATATAAAAACAATGTTTTTATTCGGTTATACAATATTCATTTATAAAGATAAACATTTATAAAGATGTGCATTAGTTTTCATTTACATCATAACGCGATATCTATAGCAGTCAGTACGTAAGTATGTATGTATCGGGCAGTAAGTCGGCTGTACGCACACACACATGCAAACAGACGAACGCGATCATATCAGTGCGCGGCAGCTCAGTCTCAGTTTGTCGCGTGTGTTTTGTACATACGCGTAACAAGAGATTATCGCGCGCTCAACCGTTATAACGCGTTATAACACGTTGAAAAAACTGTGTTTTTGTGTTTTTAATTTTTAATATATAGTGTGTCCACATAATGGGACAAAAATATAATGACAAACGCTTGCCTCTCTCTGTCCGAAGACTTTCCTTAAAAAGAATAAGGGTCAAAAGGTTAGTATTATTTATAATAATAAGACAAAGGCTCAAATAATAATAATAAATGTAAGCAAATAAAAAGGCAATATGAGCCACACGTATCACGTTGAGAGATTTATTAATTGTGTGAAGGCAATTGACAAATTTCATATCCAAACGGGTACAAAGTGATATTAAAAAACATATAATACTAAAGCGAACGTTTCGGCCCTTTTTTTGTGGCCATCTTCAGCGCAATTAAAATAATAAATACAAGAATAAATAAATACATTAAAAAAAAAGATTATATGTATAAAAAATATCGCAGTCAGTGATTAAAAATTAAATAGCAAACGCACGAAATCGATCATACACGCATCCCGGGATGACGAACTCCCCGGGTGATAGGCCAGGAAGTTCACATCGTAAGATGTTATGAAGGCTTGCCGGCATGTTGATATGCGAAACTCGAAAAGTCAAGACTCCTGTAGGAGCGTGCAATAAAATGTTAAGAGCGCTCAAGGGTAAACAGAGATAGTGCAGAACTTACATACAAATGCAACAGATGTATCCCAATAAAGAGTATGACGCGATACAATTATTAATTCGTAAAGTTTAAAGACCACGTTATCTCTAAGATGTTTCACGAAACTTTAAACTTGTGTGTATACAATGCTAGGTCATTGGCCCTCGATGACATAAGAGTAAACACAACAACTCACTACACGAATATGTATTTATATCGGGAATGGAGAAATCAAAATATACGCGTCTTGAAAATAATCACAAATGTCATCTATGCATTAAATGTTAGGAAGTTTATCCAACGCAGTAATATATGTCTGGTGCAAGCCCTCGGTATCCGTTTGCAGATTCAGACCATTTATTTGTCTCCTTATGAACAACATCTCAGATATCAGTCGTTTGTTTAGATATTTTTCGCTGTCTAAAATCCGGACATGGTCCCAATCAAAATCATGGTCAAACTCTAATCTATGATCGGTAATCACCGAACCAACAGTTGAATTTCTACGTATGTGGTTGCGGTGTTCCCCGATTCTCGTCTGTAGTCTCCTGCCTGTCTGACCTACATAAGATGCATCACAATCCGTACAATTGATCATATAGATGATATTAGTGCAAGATGCACTGGGAAGGACGTCCTTATGCACCTTAATAAAGCATGATAATTTACTAAGACTACAATAAGAAAGCCTGACGTCAAGATCTTTTATGATGTTTTTAAATTTGTGACTGTCCGTATCGAATCATAGTTTCTTCATTGAATAGCCCTTTATACCATCTTGCCTTCTTCCTTCATAAGATCATGTTGAAAAGTTTTCCTAAAGCACATAGCAACATTGTCAATAGCTTTCAATTAACTAAAAATCTGTCTAATGTTACAGTAACCGATGATTTCAAATTGCTATCCTTGGATGTGATCTCGTTATTCACCAACATCCCTATTGACCTTGCCATTGAGAGTGTCGAGAAAAGAATAGATCTCATTTCCAACAATTGTTCCATTCCTCCAACGGAATTTATCTTAGCGATAAAATTTGTTTTGAACTCTACATTCTTTACATTTAATGGAACAATTTATAAACAAACTTATGGTACTCCTATGGGCTCCCCATTATCTCCCATCATAGCTGACATAGTCCTTCAAGATTTGGAAGAGAAAGCTCTTTCAACATTGACTTTCATTCCATCTTTTTACTTCAGATACGTTGATGATATCGCAATGACTGCACCATTTTACCTTATGGATTATACAGTTAATGTTTTTAATTCCTTACATCCAAAAATCCAATTCACCTTAGAAATTGCTGACAATGATAAATTGAACTTTTTAGATATCTCAATAATTCTAATTAACAACCGCTTATTAACTGATTGGTTCCATAAACCTACTTTTTCGGGTCGGTATCTTAATTTTCTTTCTCAACATCCGACTTGCCAAAAGAGAGGTACCATTATTGGCCTTGTTGATGGAGCTTTCTTACTTTCGCATCCACAATTTCACCAAAAAAATTTGGACTTTATCATAAAAATTCTCCTGGGCAATAATTACCCATTAGATTTCATTTTTCAGACAATTTATAACCGTCTCAAATTTTTGATCACTAGTAGGGGCCTTCCAACTTACGATGTGGATGTCGATAATAAGAGCGTCTCTTATTTTACAATCCCTTTCGTCCATACCATCTCGCACAAATTTAAAAACATCATAAAAGATCTTGACGTCAGGCTTTCTTATTGTAGTCTTAGTAAATTATCATGCTTTATTAAGGTGCATAAGGACGTCCTTCCCAGTGCATCTTGCACTAATATCATCTATATGATCAATGTGCGGATTGTGATGCATCTTATGTAGGTCAGACAGGCAGGAGACTACAGACGAGAATCGGGGAACACCGCAACCACATACGTAGAAATTCAACTGTTGGTTCGGTGATTACCGATCATAGATTAGAGTTTGACCATGATTTTGATTGGGACCATGTCCGGATTTTAGACAGCGAAAAATATCTAAACAAACGACTGATATCTGAGATGTTGTTCATAAGGAGACAAATAAATGGTCTGAATCTGCAAACGGATACCGAGGGCTTGCACCAGACATATATTACTGCGTTGGATAAACTTCCTAACATTTAATGCATAGATGACATTTGTGATTATTTTCAAGACGCGTATATTTTGATTTCTCCATTCCCGACATAAATACATATTCGTGTAGTGAGTTGTTGTGTTTACTCTTATGTCATCGAGGGCCAATGACCTAGCATTGTATACACACAAGTTTAAAGTCTCGTGAAACATCTTAGAGATAACGTGGTCTTTAAACTTTACGAATTAATAATTGTATCGCGTCATACTCTTTATTGGGATACATCTGTTGCATTTGTATGTAAGTTCTGCACTATCTCTGTTTACCCTTGAGCGCTCTTAACATTTTATTGCACGCTCCTACAGGAGTCTTGACTTTTCGAGTTTCGCATATCAACATGCCGGCAAGCCTTCATAACATCTTACGATGTGAACTTCCTGGCCTATCACCCGGGGAGTTCGTCATCCCGGGATGCGTGTGTGATCGATTTCGTGCGTTTGCTATTTAATTTTTAATCACTGACTGCGATATTTTTTATACATATAATCTTTTTTTAAATGTATTTATTTATTCTTGTATTTATTATTTTAATTGCGCTGAAGATGGCCACAAAAAAAGGGCCGAAACGTTCGCTTTAGTATTATATGTTTTTTAATATCACTTTGTACCCGTTTGGATATGAAATTTGTCAATTGCCTTCACACAATTAATAAATCTCTCAACGTGATACGTGTGGCTCATATTGCCTTTTTATTTGCTTACATTTAGTATTATTTATATATAAAGTATATTTACACAGGGTGTCCGAAAATTCGCACAACACCCTTTAAGGGAAGGTAGAGGGTGTTATTCTGAACAGAAAAGTCCTGTAACATTTTTTTCTATAACGCTTCATAAAGGAGTTATTATTGAGTAAAGTCTGGTCAATCAGCGCCGACTTTTAGCCGGGCGCACGTCGGTGAGTCGCGCGCCTAGTAGTGTGCGGCGGCGCATACTTCCCTTGTCGGGATGATAAGGGCCCAGATTGAGCCATTCCGGTCCGCATCGGGGGCACCTTCGTATGGTAACCCCCTCTCGGCCACACCCGTAGCAATACACCCGGCCCGTGGTTCCGGGCACTCGGTGTATTTATGGCTGGTGGACTGGCAATTCCAACAGCGGTTGGCTTCCCTCACGGACTGGCGCCGTGGAGACCGGTTGCTGGAGGCCTGTCGGCCAGATGACCTCGCTGACCTCGCTCTCCGACGCGGGGATCTCTCCCTGGGAGGCGAAGGCGTTCGCGGGGAGGTGCCTACGGTACGCATGGGTGGTCTTGCGTATAACGGCTGCGTCAACCGTGGGCCGCTTGATGGTGTAGGCCTTGGCCCGGCCATGGGGCCTCGGCCTCTTCCCCTGGCTTCAGGTATCGGGAGTACCACTCTCCCGAGGTACGCGGCTCCGCTCGCTACCCCCTCGGGCCCTCCCGTTTGGCTGCCAATCGTGGTCTGCGAGGTGGAAGGCGTCTGCGTCTCCCCGTCTCGCTTCTCAATGCTGGCCCGGTGTAACATTCGGCCCACTAAGGAACCGAGCAACTCAGTTTGGGTTCTTTGACCCCGGGTGGTCGGGAGCTCCACGACGCGCGTGTCGTATATCTCCGTTGCTCCTGTGACTCCAACAGGTCCCCCAGGTCCGTCCAGAACCCCGGATTGTCACAGCTTATCTGGCTGAACAGACCAGCGTACCGGGCCCTGAAATGCCGCCACTCCAGATTGGACATTGTCCTGTCTGCTTCGGCAACTATCTAGGAGGTAGAAGGTGATAGGATTTAAGATCCTTTACGTACGCTTTACCCACGATATTTCCCTCCAAATTCGCGAGCTCGTACACCACATTCGACAATATCCTATTAATTCTAAAGGGGCCGTGAAATTTCGGTACCAACTTGGCCACAATATTATGTGCCGCAGACGACAGCACATGTTGCCGTTTCCAAATCTCCAACCTTAAATACAATATCGCGGCGTCTCAAATTATAATAAGTGGACTGCTTCTGATAGGCCCGCTCGAGATTTTCCTTTACCCAATCGTGCAAAGATTGAATTTTTCGCATTCTCTCGGACCATTCCGCCGGATCGCGTTGTTCGACCTCATCGACGTTCGCGCATCGCTCGCGTATCGAGTTTATCGGCGTTGGCTCCCGCCCGAGATTTAAAAGCGCCGGTGACGTGCCGATAGATGAATGATGAGCGGTGTTGTACGCGAATCGAAAATCTCGCAAATGCTCATCCCATTCCCTGTGATCTCTCTCTAAAAAGGCAACTATCATTGTCTTTAAAACTCGATTGACGCGCTCTACTGGATTAGCCTGCGGATGGTATGGCGGAATCATCGCGTGGGTTATCCCGTGTTCTTCCGAGAACGCTCGCAACGTCTGATTTGCGAATTCCGTGCCGTTATCCGTCAGCAAAAATTTTGGCGTACCCCAACGCGAAATGACTTCTCTCAAAGCCTCACAAATTTTCTTGCCGTTAGCGGCCCTTAACGCAAAACATTCCATCCACTTTGTGAATAGATCTTGCACTACTAAAACGTACGCAAAACCAGCCTTGCTTTTCGGAAACGGACCCATTATGTCGGCAGCCACCATGGTCCATGGGCCCTCCATGACGCGGTGACCCATGAGACCCGCCGGGTTGGCTTGCTCGACCTTGGTACGCTGGCAGACATCGCATTGCCTAACGTACTTTGCGGCATCCCGAAACATATTCGGCCAGTAGTACGCGACCGCCAGTCGGTGGAACGTCTTCTCCACCTCTAAATGTCCCGACTGCGGTGTGTCGTGTGCCTCTCTAAGCGCTGTTTCCCTCAATTCTTTCGGTAGTACCAGTTTCCATCGATCTAAGTCCTCAACTATATCCGATACAATAGCTTTGGGCCTGCAATAATATAATTGATTATCCACTATTCGCCAATCGGTAAAGCGTCAAGGTCCATTAGCGACCTCTCCGCAACGTTTGCGATACCACGCGTCGGTCGTATTTGCGATAATGTCCGCCTCTATGGCAACCATTATTTTCACCTCGGTGTCACTCTCATACATACGCGATAACGCATCCGGTACGTGATGCAATGCACCTTTCCTATGGACTATTTCATAATCGTACTCTAGGAATTCTAGAGCCCATCTCGCGAGTCTGCCTGTCGGATTTTTAAAATTATGTAGCCAACGTAAGCTACTGTGGTCTGTCACAACCGTAAATTTATATCCCTCTAAATATGGTCTAAATTTTTTTATTGCCCATACTACCGCCAAACATTCTTGCTCGGTAACTGAGTACTTTTTCTCGGGATCTGCTAAAACTCGACTCGCGAAAGCTACGACGTGTTCGGTTCCCTCTACCTTTTGGGTCAACACGGCTCCTATTCCTACCGAACTTGCGTCTGTCTGCAAAACAAACGGGATGTTAAAATCCGGACACGATAACGTAGGTGCGGTAACTAAGTGCGAACGAATTTGCTCGAAACGCGACACTGCGCATCCCCCCACTCCCAGCGCTGACCCTTTTTCAAAAGCCGGGTTATCGGTTCGCTAATTGTTGCGAACTGTGGTATAAACCGACGATACCAAGACGACATGCCCAAAAATCTACGTACTTGCTTGATATTGCGCGGAGGCGGATAGTCTAGTATCGGCTGAACTTTGTCCGTATCCACCGTAAGCCCGTCTCGTTGTACGATAAATCCAAGATATCGAACCTGTGAGCGACAAAACTCACATTTCTCCGGATTTATCGTGAGACCGGCAACAAAGATTTTCGTTAGTACGCGCTCCAGCCATTCTAAATGTTCTTCGAAAGTTGGCGTCACTATCACGATATCGTCGAGATACGCGAACGCGTGAGGCTTCATTTCCGGCCCGATTATTTTATCCAATAAGCGCTGGAAGGTCGCGGGCGCTCCCGTTAATCCGTATGGCATTCGCGTGAAGTGATACAAGCCTTTTCCTGGGACGCTAAAAGCTGTGATTTCCCGACTTCCTTTTGCCAGGGGTATTTGAAAGTACGCCTGACTCAAGTCGATGTGGAAATATACCGGGCGGACCGTAATTTGTCTAGGATACCGTTCATATTTGGTAACGGATACGCGTCCTTCTTTGAAACACTATTTACTTTTCGAAAGTCTAAGCAAAATCTGTATTTCCCATTCGGCTTTTTCACCATCACGATCGGATTCGACCATTCACTATACGAAGGTTCTATAATACCGGCACCTAACATCTTATCGACTTCATTATGAATCGCTTCCTGTACTTTAGGCGAAACTAAATAACACCTTTGTTTTATAGGGCGGTTCGAACCGACATCTATTTCATGTTCCGTTAGAGAAGTGACACCGGGGTTAATTACCGTTTCCGGTATTCTACCCTTCAAAAAATTTTCCAATCGTTCGGTCTGTGAGGGCGTTAAATCAGAGAATCCACTGCACACTGTCGGTGTTTCGCTCCGTGATTCAAAATTATACCTCACCGCGGGCTCCTTCGCAAAGTACCATTCGGTCGTCGCGAAATGTAGTCCAATACCGAACTTGCACAAAAAATCTATCCCCACGACACACGATACTGCTAAATCCGGCAACAAACAAGCCGAAATTAGACGACTCTGATTTTTCAACGCGAACGGGATCTCCGCCTCCTCCCTCACCTCCGCCAGTTTTCCGTTGGCCGTGCGAATTCGCGTAACATAATTTTTACGCGTCGACATCCCTAATTGCCGTAATATTCGTATGCCATCGGCCCCAAGGATCGTTCTATTCGATCCTGAATCGACTAAAGCTCGTAACGGTTCTCCGTGTATAAAGATCTCGAAATAACAAAGCGACGGCAACTCTAAAGACTTTACGGAATTAAGCGCAGTATACGAGAGACTGGAGGCTTCCCGGCCTTCGGGCGCAACGGGGCCCCCCTTTAAGATTTCCGGAGTCGTTGGGGCCCGCTTTATCGACTCCCTTTCTCGTTTCCCGCACACGCTGGACACGTCCGTATGGTAAAGCTCGGTTTTCCACACCGATAACAATGAACGCGTTTTCTTTCTTCGCATTCTCTCGCGGAATGCCCGATCTTCCCGCAATTCCAGCACTTAGTGTTCGAACCGGGGTTGGAGGAATTGTCGGACTTGACCGTTGTTGACGAGCTCGGTGGAATCGCAGCGGCAACTGAAGCGGTGGCGGGCGCGTTGGTTCTTCCCCGCGCTCGATTTTTCGCGCCAATCCCTACTTTCGGCGTCGTCTCTTCAAATCCCGCAGCTACTGTAGCGATCGGGTTTTTGTGGGTTTTACGCGGCGGACGATACGCGAGATCCGGGAAAATCGACTGTTCCGGCGGTGGTGGCGCTCGATAGTGGTTTACCGCCTCATAACTACGTTCCACCCGTGAGGCTAAGTTCTCTAAAGAATGGAAATCGTATGTATCGCGTCGGTGTACAGCGATTTGTAAACGCGGCAGCATATTACGATGTGCGTAATTTAACTGTTCATCCAGACTCCACGGGGGTCTCAATCGCGCAAACAAAGCTCTCATACAGGTTAAAAAATCCGCAATAGGCTCGTGATCCCCCTGCGTGCGGCGCATGATCTCATCTCGCAACACGAACTGGAAGTCCGGATTACCGAATCGCGTTCGCCATGCCGACTCAAAATCCCGCCAATTACGCCACTGTCCGCGCTCGTTACGATACCAATACAATGCGATGCCCGTTAAGAAGAACGGGATGCACTTGAATATTTCGTTGTCATTAACGGGAACTAACGCGCGTCCCTCTTCTATTCGTGTGAGGAATGCTTCCGCGTCGCTACCGCGCGCACCCGAAAATTGTAAATCCCATCGACGCATCAGCTGATACGCGTCAAGGGCCGACGAGGTAGAGCGCGCGGGGCCTCGCGCCTCGGCCCCGCGAGGCGGTAGGTCCACCCGCGGCGGTCGGAGGCGCGCCCCCTTATTACCGGCCCCACATCGTCAACTAACCTAAAGCCCATCTCGACTGGACTATCGGGTCGCGCCGACGCTTCTTCGCCTGGGCCCGGTAACTCGAAGGGGCCCTTCTTAGGCGTAGGAGCACGGGGAAGGTCAGCCCCCCGCAACGCGTCACTCTCGAATACAATTAGGCGCGACCGTAATGCGGAGACGGTACCCTCCGGATCTTGACCCCGCTTTTTCAACTCCCGCTGGAGTTGCTCCATTGAAAGTTTGATCCCCCGAATCCATTTTGAAAATCGTTATTATTCAATTATTCAATCCGGAAAACCGTGCAGCGAACTCCTTAAGCCTAATTATGCGACAGCCAGAAATTTTATCCGAGTATACGCTAATCCTTGAGGGCGCGAACCGCTTAGGCACTCGACACACACGACAACTATGCAATAATTGGCCGAACAAAAAAAAAGGAACAAAAACGTACGTCAACTATACGCGGTCACCCAACACGATTCTCAAGCGAACGAATCTCAGAAGCAGCCAAATAACGGAAATTTTCCGCCCCGATATTATTCAATAGTCACACGAAAGCCCAATGTCCGAAATTTCACGGATTCCCCCTATCACTAATTTACCCGGTGGTAATTACTATAATTTATAGCCAATTTTGGCAATTCGCAACAAAACTGAAAAAAATATGGTTAACACAAATATACAAAGGAAATATTCCAACATTCATAATAAATAACATTTCACTATCGATAAATAGTGAGACACATCGTATAAATATCAAACATAATAAAATAAGCGAATAAATGTGATCGGCGATGTCGAGCAACACAATCAATTTCTATTCAAAAGATTATTATCTGTATTATTCTTAGGCACGGGCGTACAGATCTCAAAACATCAACACCGTGAATCGTATAAGGTGAATATTATTTTCAAAAGAAAGCTGCCACGTAGCCCCGAGAACAAAAGAAATGAAATACGAAAGCCAGAAATAATATTTTTCCTCACACAATTCAAATAAATATTTCATATACTCGTTACTAACGTATTCCAAAGAAATAATATAAATTATTACATTAACATCGTGAAAAATTATTCAGGCTTCGGTAACTACAAAAAAAAATGCTCGACATGCCGTCAATTCTATAATCGTCGCTTCAAATAATCGCAGGAGCCGTTCTCCTTACAGACAAAAAAAAATTTTCTTTCCACACACAAATATAATAATGCTCAATATTATTTCAAACGCTCCGTCGTTCTCGACCTCTTATTTCCCGTTTTCGTGGGCCCCACGTTGGGCGCCAATTTGTAACCGTAATTTCTTTGTTTAATTATTTAAATAATAATTATTTATTCGGCGGGCGGTTCTTCGGTGCCCACGGCACACCTTCGGCGCGTACCTCGAATATCGATCCCGATATCCCGAAAAAGCCAATATATCACCAAATAACCGAGTTGGGCGCCAGGTACGGTAGGCCGCACCATTCACGATAAACGCAACACCGAAAGACAATTTCGAGATCGATAATTAACGCGACGGCAAAATTCCGCGGCTACTCAGTATACCCGAAATGGTAGAGGGGGAGGTTCGGGGGAGACGGGAGAAATCCTGAGAGTCGAGAACACGGGAGCGAAAATGAGCGTTTGATAAGTTAACAATAAAGATAACAATAATATATTAAAAAGAAACAAGAGTATCGAGCAGTTCATATAAATAGTAGCCTTTGATGACAGTAGTTATTTTACAGGCGAATTAGATATATTATTTCCGCGGATATCGGCACGACCGTGCGCAACAGTATTAAATTACCGGGCGCCTTACGCACTTTAACTCGACTTTTCGGCCGCGAGGATTTCCGCCGTACGAGACTTAATTAGGCCGCGACAACTAAAGAAATCTCTTGAATGCGCCAGTAACTACTTTACGCACGCCCGTGAATCCGCTTCAATACAATATAATTTTCCGGACTCGAATCGGTCTTTTAACACAGCTCGTGGTGCTGGAATGTGCCTCAATAATACTAGCGACGACCTTTGCTTGAAATACGCCACGTATATTATTCGGGTGACTCGCGAAAACTAACGATGGGGTCACACACACCCGATAGATACTCTGCTCGATATTGGAGAATTACGCCTTCTCCTTATTCCAATTACGCATAACGTGTACAAGATAAATGCTAACAATACTCAAAAAGAATACGAAAACTATCGGTGACGACTGTGGTGTACGAGTCGTATGACGCAATACTTTGCGCGATTCGGAATATCGATCGCGCGAGCGTGAAAATCCCGATACTTTACAACATGTAATAATTACAGACGCGAACTAACATTAATGACTGTCGGCGGCGGCGAAATGAATAGAGAGAGCCTATTATATCTAATTCGGATGAGCGACATGTGCCCGTCGGCCGTGCGACGTAATCTACCAAAAATATTCACAAAGTTAATTCACCAAAACGCGTGGCTCGACAACTATTAAGGGCGCGACTCATCCGAATTAATTACCTACAATTATTCGGCAACAAAATGGGTCGGCGACGCTCGTCCCACCGGCAGGAAGTTCTCGGTGCTTCCTCGATCGTCTAATATTTTGCTCGCTCCTTGGAAAACCTGCGTCCTCTCGGATAGTCGACGAACAGTGCCGAGCGAGAGTCCTGCAGGAGACACGCCGGCGCGATAAATCGCTATCGTGCCACCTGTGGCGCTTTCGCGTTACGCAGGGCCGTGAGTGGCCTTCACTTGGACACAGTACGATTGGACACGGTGCAAATGGACACGTTGCAAATGGACACGAAACTTTGCACACGGCTCAATTGGACACAGTGCATTTGGACACAATAATTTTGGACACAGTAGCTTTTGGACACAGAAGAAAATTAATTTGGACACCGTTCAGTAGCACACCGGTCAGTTGCACAACGTTCAGTTGCACACCGTTCAGTTGCACACATAAAAATGCACACCGTTTAGTTGGACACATAAAAATGCACACCGTTCAGTTGCACACCGCTCAGTTGCACACCGTTCAGTTGCACACCGTTCAGTTGCACACCGCTCAATTGCACACCGGTCAGTTGCACACCGCTCAGTTGCACACCGCTCAGTTGCACACCGCTCAGTTGCACACCGCTCAGTTGCACACCGCTCAGTTGCACACCGCTCAGTTGCACACCGCTCAGTTGCACACCGCTCAGTTGCACACACACACACACACACGGGGGGGTGCAAGGGGGGCCTTCGGCCCCCCTCCCGCACCCACCCCGCCGGTAAGCAGGGTGGACCTCGCTTTACAACTACGGTGGGCAAATTAACGGTGTGCAACTGAACGGTATGCAACTGAACGGTGTGCAACTGAGCGGTGTGCAACAGAGCGGTGTGCAACTGAGCGGTGTGCAACTGAGCGGTGTGCAACTGACCGGTGTGCAATTGAGCGGTGTGCAACTGAACGGTGTACAACTGAGCGGTGTGCAACTGAACGGTGTGCATTTTTATGTGTCCAACTAAACGGTGTGCTTTTTTATGTGTGCAACTGAACGGTGTGCAACTGAACGGTGTGCAACTGACCGGTGTGCTACTGAACGGTGTCCAAATTAATTTTCTTCTGTGTCCAAAAGCTACTGTGTCCAAAATTATTGTGTCCAAATGCACTGTGTCCAATTGAGCCGTGTGCAAAGTTTCGTGTCCATTTGCAACGTGTCCATTTGTACCGTGTCCAATTGTACTGTGTCCAAGTGCACCGCTCCCAGGGCCGTCCTGCGAATCGCAGGCTGTGATCCTTGCGATCCTTGTTGTCATCGGCCGTGTTGGTGGGTTCATCGCCCCGGACATCCTGTATAAAATAAATTTTTTACGTAAACAATTCATTTTATACAGGATGTCCCACCAAAAGTGGCAAACTTCTTTTATATTTAAAACTAAAAGAGAAAAATCATAACAAGTAAATTGTTTAAACCGAACTCTATTGTAAGTGTAATTGTTTACAACAATTATCTGTGTTTATGAACGGAGAAATATGCATAATTTTTTCATAATGATATTAAATTTCAATAAAAAAATAATAATAATAATAATTGTAGCACTATTGCAGACGGGTACAATAATGTATTATTTAATGCAAATATTTTACATGCTCTACGATTTTTATTGGTTTGAAGCTTCGTGGGCAACATTTACCTTTTCGCTTTTGGCCCCACGATACGGCTAATTTCTAATTCGTGTCTAACAGATTAACGTATATCACGTTGTCATTTGATCATAACAATGAGGCAGAAAATAGACTTATCGCATCGTCAAAAATGAAAAGATATATGTCACCTACGAGATTTCAAACCGATAAAACTCGTAAAATATAAACATAATATGTAAAATATTAGCATCATACATCATTGTATTTGTCTGAAAGGGTATAACTTTTATTTTATCGAAATATTCATATTAATACAAAAATATTTGCATATTTTTCTGTTATAATTTTTGTTAGCAACCACTATGTCCGCAATAAAGTATTTCATAAATATCTGTTATAATTTAATTTTTTTAATTCATAAGATCAAATAGGGTGCCCACTTTTAATGGGACACTATGTTTATATATATATATATATATATATATATATATATATATATATATATATATATAAATAGATTCTAATATGTATGTGTATATATAATTAAATAATTATATAAAACAGATGTAAGTAAATAAAATTTAATAATAATTTAAATTAAAGTAAAACAATAGAAATCAATATAAATTTAAACATTAAATAAATCATTTTATTAGTTTTTTTTGTATAAACTCAGGAATTGTATAATCTCAATTCAAAAAATATTTTTGACAAGTTTTCTCCAATTTAAAAAAATTACTAAGAAAGTTAATGTAAAATAATTTTATAATAAATATTTACAGAAGATATTAGAATAAATTTTTTTCATAATTAATTTTGTGAATAAAAATTTAAATTAACTTACTTTAATTACTTATATATATACAAAAGTCAATCATCGCCGATCTTTAGCCGGGCGCACGTCGGTGAGCCGCGCGCCTGGTAGTGTGTGTGAGCGCTCAGCTGTTACAGCTACAGCGCGGTTCACCGACGTGCGCCCGGTAGTATGCGTGAGCGCTCAGCTGTTACAGCTACAGCGCGGTTCACCGACGTGCGCCCGGTAGTGTGCGTGAGCGCTCAGCTGTTACAGCGCTGATCCCTACAATACATTATTGTACGGAGGTGGTGAGACAAGCTATGTATGTATGTATATATATGTGTGCATGTGTGTGTGTGTCTGTGTGCGCGCGCGCGTGTGTGTACACACAGTGTATATATATAAGTAATGCCGAATATATAACATAAATCTCTGAAAAATAAGAATGCAGTCTTTTGCTTATTTTGATATTTTATTGAAAATTTATTATATTTGTATTTTATAATAGTAGTTAGTGCTACAGTAGTTAGTTAGCCAGAGGCGGTCAGTTCGTGAGCTGGTTGTTTTAAGAATATTTGACACCAAATGCGTTTTGCATGTTCGCTTTGGTTAAAAAATATATGCCAGAGGCGATCAATTCGTGAGCTGGTTGTAAATATTTCATACCAGATGCGGTTTGCATGTGCGCTCTAGATATTGCCGAAATATTTGATCCCAGAAGCGATCTATTCGTGAATTGGTTGTAAATATTTCATACCAGATGCGATTTGCATGTGCGCTCTAGATATTGCCGAAATATTTGATCCCAGAAGCGATCTATTCGTGAGCTGGTTGTAAATATTTCATACCAGATGCGATTTGCATGTGCGCTCTAGATATTGCCGAAATATTTGATCCCAGAAGCGATCTATTCGTGAGCTGGTTGTAAATATTTCATATCAGATGCGATTTGCATGTGCGCTCTAGATATTGCCGAAATATTTGATCCCAGAAGCGATCTATTCGTCAGCTGGTTGTAAATAAAAGCTTACAAATCATTGGAGGGAATTGTAGTGATCACTGGCGATGTATTTTCTTTGATGGCACTAAACTTCGCGTATATGATAGCCTACCTGGCTGTACATACGGTAAGATGGTAGCTAAAGAGAAAAATTATATACATCTACGTTATCCTACAATAAATCAAGCTAACATTATTCTTGAAAAGGTTCAAATACCTGATAGCATATGTTGTGGGATTTACGCTGCAGCTTTCGCCACGACTATAGCCTTAGGAGGCAACCCTTGTAAACAGAAATATTCCAAGGATGTAAAATGCATGAGAGAACACTTTTTTAAAATTATAGAAGGCAATAAACTGCTGCATTTTCCACAATGACAAATCAAGCGACGCGGTAGCGTATATTTTTTTACCTTTAAAATAACTCAAAAAGTACTTAATGAAAAAATACTTTATTATAGTGTTTTGGAAAGCTCTCGAGGTAAGCTACAAGAATATGTAATAAAAAATGGGGAGTTTCATTTAAGAAAACATCGACCACATTGACCTCACCTTGAAAAGACAACTTAAGGTCAAATCCATATTTTCATCATGTGCCCCCTCGAAACCATGCAACTTTTGTCTGAAACATTTTTTGATATCTCACTTCGTTTCCGAAAAATATGCCCGCGTCACTATAAATGCCGCACCCTGTATATACGGTACGAAATTTAAAATCGTAACCGATCACAAACCATTAATCTGGTTATTTAATGTGAACGATCCCGGATCGAGATTGATCCGATGGAGATTAAAACTCGAAGAATATGATTATGAAATCATCCATAAAGCCGGACGAGCAAACGCGAACGCCGATGCACTGAGCAGCAATGTAACAAGAGAAGCGCATGAAACAGAAGAGGAAGAACGAGAAATTCTCGCAATAAAAGAAGATACAAACTCCGACGAAGAAAAAATATACACGGAGGAAGAGAAGAAACAGATATTATACGAATATCATGATGCACCCACAGGAGGACATCAAGGAGTTGAACGAACGATAAAAAGAATCCGCCTAAATTATAATTGGCCAGGAATAACAAAAGACGTAAAAAAATACATTACAAAATGCGAATTGTGCCAGAAAAATAAATCATCACGAAAAAATAAAGTACCGTTAATAATCACGGATACGCCTACTAAACCTTTCGAAAAATGCGGTTAGATATTGTAGGACCGCTAACAGTTACAACAAACGGAAATAAATATCTTTTAACATTCCAAGACAATTTAACGAAATTTAGCAAAGCGATACCGATTCCAAACCAAGAAGCGAACACGGTCAGTAAAGAATTCGTTACAAAAATTGTACTTAAACACGGAATACCTGAAAAAATTTTAACGGATCAAGGCACAAATTTCCTCAGCGAAATATTTAAAAATACATGTAAATTATTAAAAATAAATAAAATACAAACAACTGCCTATCATCCGGAAAGTAATGACGCGTTAGAACGATCGCATCGAACATTAGCGGAATATTTAAGACATTACATAAACGAAGACCAGACAGACTGGGACGAATGGATACCGTTCGTAATGTTCACATATAATACGATGCCACACACAGCTACGGGGTATATACACCCTTCGAATTAGTCTACGGGCACCAAGCGGATCTACCTACGTCACTGATGAGACCGCCTAAACCGACATATAATTACGACGATTACGCGCAAGAATTGAATGAAAGACTAAGGGCAACGAATCAGCTCGCAAAAGAGCATATCAAGGAAGAAAAAGGTAAAGCCAAAAAACAGTACGACAAAAGTACTAGAGAAATAAAATTTAAAGTCGGCGACGAAGTACTAATGCATGACGAGACTCTCCGACGCGGACGATCTAAGAAACTTGAATCCCTACGGACCGGACCGTACGTATTAATTGAAAAAAATTCAGACGTGAACTACACGATAAAAAAGGGGAGGAAAGCAGTTCGCATGCACACAAATAAACTGTTGATAGAAGATTAAAATAAAAACTTACCCTATTCATCGCTCAAAGTGAGAGATCGCATTCGCTCCAAAGTACGACGCCTCTGCTCGAGCGTCGCCCGACCTCGCTCTACAGAGATACCGAACGTACGGATCTGCTCCAGGAAGTAACGACGAGCACCTCGAATGGGTAAAGGCACACCCAACCATAGTCTCTGCAACAACGGAATGAACCCATCAGGGGGCTCATAGCGAGGGGGCACCCAAAAATCGTCAAAACCGTCGCTTACCATATTCACGAACTCGTTTTGCGGAATCACCAACACTGCACCATCACCGTCAATCTCTTCCTCCAAAGAGGAAAGATAACGGGATCGATTGATTAAACTCGCGCAAACCATGTTCACTAAACTCTCAGTAAAGCGCGACTGAATAAAAAACCAAACGACGCTAAAAGCTAGCAAGCAGAAAGGCTAAACTCATAAAATGAGAACCGATAAGACGGTTATACGAAACATTTTAATATAAAATTACAGGATACTCGTCAGCTGGAACAGCCGACAGGCCGAGAGTCGCACGGGGCAACTTGAACCGGATTCACCTTACAAAATCCAAGAATTTCTACACAACCCCGGCATATATTTCGAGAAAATCGGACAAATGCAACAAGCCACAAAAACGTGGAAATTAGTTATTAAATTAGATATAACAACGTTAAACGACAAAGCATGGCAAATAAATCAATACAACCAACAAACAAACGAGATGTGCGAACAAATAAAATCGGAAGTCCACCATAAACGTACTTGCGATAATTTAAAGGAAATCTTAAAAACCGAGTCGAAACAATTAACAAAATTGATCACTCTAATAAATACCCTATATAAGACACGGACGAACGGACATAGAGGCCTCGTCGGCGGAATAGGTGAAATAGCGAAAACATTGTTCGGTATAATGGACGCGAACGATATAGAATTAATAAACGAACAGTTAAATCTCTTACAAAATAATCAGCAAACCATTCAACATGTCGCGAAAAATCAAATAAAAATCTTAAATAGTACAATAGTACACCTAGATAAACTAGAAAATATATTAGACCATAACGGTAAATTATTAAACCATTATGTTCGAGAATACAGTACTCGCGAAGAAATAACCGAACATTTTAGGGGCATTTGACCACGGTCCCGATTGACCACGGTCCCGATTGACCACGGACCCGATTGACCACGGTCCCGATTGACCACGGTCCCGATTGACCACGGTCCCGATTGACCACGTTGATATTGACCACGGTCCCGTTTGACTACGGTCCCGTTTGACCACGGTCCCGTTTGACCACGTTGATATTGACCACGGTGTCGATTGACCACGTTGAGATTGACCACGTTGCGATTGACCACGTTGCGATTGACCACGTTGCGATTGACCACGTTGATATTGACCACGGTCCCGATTGACCACGGTCTCGATTGACCACGGTCCCGATTTGCATCAAAGGTTTTTGAGCGATAATTTCTTAAGAAAGCATTTTTCGACCCATGTTTATAGGAAATTTTTTGTTCATAAGTAAATTTCCTATAAGATCTCAAAGTCTGGCTGGAACGTTCGGGGCCACCCTGTATACATAATAATAATACAATTGAGATCTTTAAGAGTTTTCTCTATCTTCTTTATCATTTTATTATTACCAAACTGTTTTTTTTATTAACCAAATATCAAGACCTCACTTAACTCTTGCGTGTGTTTCCCAGTGGAAGCAACCCCGGCAAAGCGTTCTAAGTGCTGGGCGAAACACGTCAGAAATCGGGAAAATGAAAAGATCCGGAAACTGTTGGCTCGGGCGTCCGCGGATCCTAGCTTTATTATCGATTATAAGAAATTAAATATAGACGAGCAAGCATTTAAATTAAGAATTCAGCGTTTAATTAACACAAAAACACGCAATACACACCCTTGTTCCCATAGTTCTTCTTCCCATTATTCACCTCCTTCTTATTCACCCGTCTCTTCCCCCGAGCGTCTTCCGTCGCCTGCCTTCTCTGTATCCCCCCAACAGTCGGGAGATCTTACTCCTCCTCCTCCCCCTGAACATTCACCTACCTTCCCTGAATCTCCTCAACATCTGGAAAATCCTAGTCCCCCTTCTCCCTCCGGATATTCGCCTGCTTTCGCTGATTTCCAGCAACCGCCGAGAAATCTTACTCTCCCTTTCCCTTCGACTACCCACCATCTCTCGGCCATCAACCATCGAGAATTCCCACTCCCCCCTCCTCTTCCCACCTCGAGTCGTCCGATTTTCCAGGAGCATCGCACGATTTTGAGGAAGCCCTCCTGGACTTCGCGGAAGAATTACCGGATCTCAAAGAGGAACCGGAAGATCCCGAACAGGGATCTTTCGATACCGAAGAAGAGTCCGGGTTCTACGAAAAACAGGCTAGACGAAACTGATGCAGATACCTTTTAAATCAGTTTCCTCCTTACTCAGTACATCTTACGGACGAGGATCATCGGGTCGGTCCAGATATAGTAGACCTTGACCAATTCCATCATATCCTTCAAACCAGTCCACCTGGCTCAATCATTCTATTTTTTGTCCCAGGTTGCCCTTTTCCTTTAGCCGTCCCCATCGAGGTCTTCTGGATGAAGTTCCCTTCCCCCTCCACTGTACAATCCAAAATGTCTGATAGTCCTCCTACCCTTTTTCTCCCTACTTTTCAACCTTCCCATTTTTAATAATTTATATTTGTATTTAAAATGATTGTTGTAAATTTCCAACCGGAATCTATATTTTAGTTTCCCCGTTTAATTCCGGTTGATGTCCTCCGCATTAATGTATCACCCGCGAAAAAACATCTCTCACTCACACACACACACACACACATACACATTAGAATTTAAGATTTATTTTATAAATAAGATTTATAAACCAAACTAAATATTTTACTATTAAAATTTATCCTTTTAAAATCATTCTTTTTATTATTATTTTTGAATAAATGTAATGTTAAATTTTAAATTCGAGTAATTCATTAACTCGACTTCCTTCCTGTTACCCGAAATCGCACAGGGTCCCGTCCCGGGGAATAAGGATTCAGTTCCTTTACCAAGAAGGGACCGCCGACCGAACGGCCTTTCGACAGGGTAAGAGCGACCCTTCCGGTCGTTGACCTGTCTAAGGCCCTGTATTGTTTGTTCGACTCGGAAACACTTGCCTCGCAAAAGAAAGAGAGAGTGTGTTTCGAGGTAAGTATAAGTTGCGTTCCATCCCGATTCAATTCTGCACGAGTCCGGACGTAATAATAGTTTTAGCAAGCTAGATTTGTAAACTATCTAATGAATTAAGTGAAAGTAAAAAATTATCAAAAACTAGCAATAATCAGACAATTAGATGGCGCGCATGCGCGGAGGCAAGGTGCGCAGAGATCGGGACCAGTGATGCCATTTCTGCGTTTTGCGCCCGCTGCCTGCGCGTGTGGAGGGGGTAGCGCACACAAGGAACGAGCCGTGTACGTGTGCGCTCGGCGCTCGGGCAGAGTCGGATAATAGAAGAGGACAGACATAGAATGCGCTATCTCTTTCTTTCTCGAGCGCGAGCAGTAGCTATAGCTATAGCTGACAATAAGATATCGAGAATCGAGAATACATGTTAGCGTTAGCGGCTTGGCGCTTGGCTCATCTATTAGTTCCTCATATACAAATTATGAATAAAATAAATTTAGCAATTGTTTTCTAACCTTATAATTATTTTATACATAAAAAATATTAATTAAATAGAAAGAGCTTGGAATGATAGGAGTCCACTTTTGGCCAACATGTACGCCTTTTCAAAAAATTAACTATTATTAATCTAAAAAAATGAATTGACACTAAAAAATTAAATAAAAATTGAATTATATGTCATTTGTTCTACGTAACTTATTCTATTATTTATATTCTTTATAAATGGTCAACGTACATGTTGTTGCTCAACGGAAACCGCGGGAAGGTGGTAGTTTCTTCCGTCAAGAGGAAATGTAAAAAAATATTTTTTTACTTACTGTGCTACATTCCTTTATACAAATGATTGCATCACATCCAAACTTTTATCGAAATGTGTCGCTGATTTTGGTCTACCACTCCGCGGGCGGTCCTTGACAGATCCCGTTTCTTCGAATCGTCTGACAGTTTTTTGAACTGTAGACTTTGAACTTGGTTTACGATCTGCATAAGTATCGTTAAACAAAGTCGCTACTTGTTCGAAGGACCTAACGCGGTCGCCATATCCTCGCATCATCAATATTGTAATTCTTTCCCTTTCAGTCAATATCATGTTGGCGACTACCGAAGGTAATTTCTTACTTTGCAAAAGAAATTACTTTGACTTGATATACTACGAACAAGTAATTTGTTACTTGTATGACGAATACAATCTAGTATCAAGCATCTAATAAATTTTCTTCGATAAAGAAGGGTCCGATAACCAAAAACCCGTCGACACGTTTTTTTGGGGATACTACATGTGGAGATCACACGTGGTTATCGGACCCTTCTTTGCTACACACACACGCACACACACGCGCGCGCGCGCACACACACACACAGACACAGACACACACGCACACCACACGCACACACAGACACACACGCAGACACACACGCACACGCACGCACGCACGCATGCACACACACACACACAGACACACAGGGATGTAATGTCCGACCATGCAACCTCCACGCGGTACATCCTGGATAATACTAATGCTGGCGGCACCGTAAATTCTAAAGCTCATAACTCAGACAATTCTTAACAAAAATAGGTCATCAAATAGTGTTTTGGAAACGTCTCGCTGTCATCTTTAATACTGTGTCATGAAAAATGGGGTGTCCCATTTAAAAAAATCATGTTGGCCTTGACCTCGTCTTGACGCCTCCACTCAAGGTCAAACGGATATGATCATTGAATAGAACTTTTAAAATCCTACAACTTTGGTTGGAAACATTTTTCTTAGAAAAGTTTCGTTTTCGAGATATTTGACCGTTTCCAGACTTTTCTAACACCCTGTATATATATACAAGGTGTAACTAAACAAACGCATATGGCAATACTATCAGATACAGAACAACAATCCAAATCGAAAAGTTCTGAACCATTTTTTGATCTGAGCTTTCTTTTCGTTGTTATACGATGTTAAAGTTAGCTAATCAGCGCCTGTCTATACAGCAGAAAGCCGTCTCGCTACTCCGACCCCCGTCATATCTTCTTTGTTTTCCGTTGTAGACAGGCGCTGATTAATTAACTTTAACATGATGTATATAACAACGAAAAAAAGCTCAGATCAAAAAATGGTTCAGGACTTTTCGATTTGGATTGTTGTTCTGTATCTAATAGTATTGTCCATATGCGTTTGTTTAGTTACACCCTGTATATACACTCATCAACAAAATTATCGCATATGTAATTTCATGTCAAAATTTCGCATAACTTCAAATAAGCATAACTCCGCCTAAAACTGTCGCATTTGAAATTTTTTTTTCATTCTCAAGCTTAAAGTTTGTACTTTAAAAAGCATTTGACAGATTTTCAATTTATCCTTTCTCCCTCCCGCCGTCTCCTTAAAAGTAAGAACGTGTTTCGACTCCAAAAAATTGCATAATTTGACGCACTCCACGGGATGGAATGAATTTTTTTCGCAAATCTTATGATAATCATCGTAAAATATGGAATTTTCCTTACAAAATTTAAAAAAATGAGGTTCGTACGATTTTTTTTCACGGAGTTACGACGCATCAAAGTTACCCGTACATTCTTGTTCAATTACCGCCAGCATTAGCATTACCCGATGCGCACCACAAGAAGGTTGCTGGTCGGATTTGGCGCATCGTATGTGTGTGTGTGTGTGTGTGTGTGTGTGTGTGTATGTATGTGTGTTGGGAAAGGCGGATGTGGGAATGTTTGCATTTAAAAATGTGTATTTCCGCCTCGTCTTTGGATGATTTCTTGTAGACGCTCACGCATATTGATGCAGGTTCTAATACTGGCCTGAGAAATTTCATTCCATAATTGATGTAGCGCTGCTTCCAGTTGCTGGAGATTGGTTGGCGGTCTTTCCAACTCTCGTAGCCTTCTTCCCATCATATTTCACACATGTTCGATGGGATTCAAATCTGGGTTCATCGGTGGATGTGGTAGCACCTCTATATTGTTTTCTTCCAAGAAATCAAGGACAACTCTAGCGGTGTGTGGGCGAGCGTTGTCCTGCATTAGGATAAAATTGTGATCCATTTGGCAACGCATCGGAATTACATGAGGACGCAAAATTTTCTCCACATAGCGCACCGCTGTCATTCCAGGAGGTGGTGAAGTGACGAAGTCCGTGCGTCCATGCATTGATATTCTACCCCATACCATGACGGAACCATCACCAAATGCCCGGACACGCTCGACGCAATTCTCTTCGAAACGATGTCCCTGACGACGCCAAACACTGATTTTTCCATCGGAACTGAAGAGGTAAAACCGTGATTCGTCAGTGAACAATACGTTCTTCCATTGTCTGGCAGTCCACTTCTGATGAGAGCATGCATATTACCGACGAGCACGTTGATGAGCCACAGACAACATTGGCACTCGAGCACGAGCCCGCGACCTCAAGCCTCTTTCATGCAAACGCCTTCTGATTGTTTGATCACTGATTTGTCTATGAGGGAAAACTGCATTTGCAATTTGTCGCGCAATCGTTGACGGATTATGCATTGCTTCATTGACGATTAAGCGATCGTCTCGAACTGATGTTACTCGTCCACGACCTTGTCCTTCCCTTCGACGAAATCTGCCAGTCTGTTAATAACGAGACCAAATTCGAGAAATGGAGGATTGATGAACATCCATTCTTTTTGCAACATGATTCTGGCTCAATCCTTCTTCCAAAAGAGCAATGATTTGCGCACACTGAATTTCATTCAAACAAGGCATTACTACGACTTCGTCGTTTGCTTTTCGGATGAATAAATAAAAGCAGTACGAAAAGATTTGTCTCATTATTCTGTACATAAAAGTATTACGGTGAGATTATCGAAAACTAAATATTTTACGAGATATTTTATTTTTTATATCAAAATATGTCAGATTAAGATATAAAATAACTCAAAAAGTACTTAATGAAAAAATACTTTATTATAGTGTTTGAAAAGTTCTCGAGATAAGCTACAAGAATATACAATAAAAAATGGGGGTTTCCATTTAAGAAAACATCGATCACATTGACCTCACCTTGAAAAGGTCAAGTCCATATTTTTGTCATGTGGCCCCCTCAAAACCATACAACTTTTGTCTGAAACATCTCTTTCTGTCTTGCTTTATTTTTTAGATATTTAGGCGTCTCAATATAAATGCCCCACCCTGTGTATATATATATATATATATATATATATATATATATATATATATATTGCGACGACTTTTACTTCCGTTTCGCGACCGAACGTTAGACGCGTCTGCCGTGTCGACCTCCCCGTCGCGCGGTTGTACGTTGCGCCGACGAACCAGAGCTAATTCGCCGAACGGGAGATTCGGAATAGTCGTTGTCAAAAACAAAACGGAGAAAAAGATTCACGCGCCGGGTGGGAACGGGATGTTAGGAGTTCCGCGTGTACCGTGACGAGATCCGAGAGATAATCGCGAAAATCGAACTTGGGCGCCAGATACGATCTTTCACGTATCAATTCGCGAAACACACGAAATAAGCGCGAAATAGACGCGAAAGCAATTGCCGGAATTTGCCACGGGCTGACTAGTTCGCCTAACGGTAGAGGGGCAGGGCGAGTGTTGATCTAACGCGATAATTTGTGCAAGAGGCGACAAATACAATAAGGAGCGACAGACACAACTGAAAATAATAAGCTCGATAATTAAACAAAGAAATAACAGATTTATTATAATAGCGGGAACCGAAGCTCCTTGAGAAGAGTAATGATAAAGACCGCGCGAATATTCGGCTGCGGTAAAAGAAACGCGGCTGCGAGACTGGGTGTTAGACGCGGGGCGCGAAACGCCGGAATGTACGCCGAAGTCGGCCCGATAAATCGGCCGTAACTCTCTCTCTCGGCGTTAACTACGCCTCGCAACGCGGAGTTGACAAATAATTAGTTACCGAATATATTATAATTCGGGTGAGAACCTATCCAATTCTCGGTATCCCATCTCCAAAGGCGACCGTATCGCCCGCTATTGTGACTTAAAAACTAACACGCAACTTAGAATTAACAAGCAATTAACGAAACGCGGACATGCTTTGAATCCGAACAAACGTAACACACCGTACCGAACGCTTCGCACACACACACCCTCTCGCGATTCCGGCTAGAATCGCGAGAAAACTTACAAAATGCGCTCACAATTTCGAAACGCGATTCTGCACAACCGACATTACACCTCGAATTTACACGACTCACATTCTCGCGTAACCCGTACAATAACCGCGAAAGAAATTCTCACCAACGTGCACGCAAATCCTAGACGCGAAGATTCATAACGAAGTACAAAAAGACGTGCTTTACGTGACCGACACACACACTCGGACGACCGACATACAATACCAACTAAACTTAAACGCTAAACGTGCGAGAACCAACGCAAATACAATATACGGAATCCGAGTCTCCAGAGAGAGGACACACGGTTTATTAAAAACGCGAGGTAATGTCTCGATCCGCGGAAACCGATACTCTCGAGGCTCCGGGGCTCAGATCGCTTGACGACGTGGCCGTGACGCGAAAATCTACACCAAAGAATCGGGCTTAGCCCGTACCAAAGTACGAATTCACGGCAACGACGACAAAACGATATAAACCCGGGCGTGATCGCGCGTGGCTATTTCGCGGAGGATAACCTCACCGGACTCTCGGTTGTTTTCCCGGGGCAGCCACGGGATGGATCATCGGCGTCCTCTCGTCCGGACCCCTCCGTCGATTGCCGGAATCCTCTCAGCTCGCTCACGCAGCAACGCTCTCGAATTTGCTCTCGCCAAAACGGTCCTCTCGCTCACGCTTCTAATTCGTACGCAAGCTCGCGCCAGTCTGCTCGCGGATCGTCGCGATCCAGAATCGATACCTGTGGGCCAGCCGGGGTTGCGCACACGAGGTGCGTATTATCGCGGCCAATCACGCGTTATCACGCGCTGTGGCCGGCGGGCGGCGCGCTCACGGTCGTATCGGGGGTGCGCGCGCCCCCGGTATCTTACAGGATAATTCGCTGGGGCCCTTTCCGCGGGGCCGTCGCAGGGTCTCGGGCGAACGGCTTGGCCGGAAGTATCGCTGCAACCCTCGTGGTGGTCTTTTCCTGGGGCCGTGCCATGCCATCGGGAGTGTTATATTGCAGTCCCTCCGCGGGGACCGGATCCGCACGGGCCTGGGTCCTTGCGCGAGGATCCTCTCGCTGTCCCATGCGTCGCGCATCACGCGTGCGGGTCCTGATTTCGTCGTGACGTAGCTAGATTGGCCGCTAGATGTTTTGGATTTCCGAATTGCTGGCTCCTTGCCCCTCGAAGGTCGTCCTTGATTGGCGATCGTATTTTCCGTGACGCTTCAGCGACTTTCCGCCCGTTCTTCCGAGGCTCCCAAATCAATTATTCATACGAAAGGAAAATAATAAACGAAATTAATATACGGAACAAAATCTCGATTACAAACGCCTCTCTGGAGACAACGGTACGGTTCTCGCTATTTTTCGACTGGCGCGGCCCTTTAGCGCTTGGCGATCGGGGAGGGATTCGGCGGACGCGCGCGAGACGGCAACGTCACAATATGTATACATATACAGGGTGTCCGACAAGTAAGTGACCAAACGAAAGGTGAAGGTAGATTGGGTCAAACTGAGTCGAAAAGTCCTGAAACATTTTTTTTATAACGCTTAATAAAAGAGTTATTATTGAATAAAGTTTGGCCAATCAGCGCCGACCTTTAGTCGGACGCACGTCGGTAAGCCGCGCTCCTGGTAGTATGCGACGGCGCATACTTCACGGCGCGCTGCTCACCGACGTGCGCTCGGCTGAAGGTTAGTATTGATTGGCCAGACTTTATTCAATAATAATTCCTTTATTAAGCGTTATAAAAAAAATGTTTAAGGACTTTTCGACTCAGTTTGACCCAATTTACCTCCACCTTTCGTTTGGTCACTTACTTGTCGGACACCCTGTATATGTTTTATATATGTGCAGCTTAATTTCTTCATTCATATATCGGATTCTCATCATAATTTGCCTCTTTGCTCTATAAATATACAGGGTGCGGCATTTATAGTGACGCGGGCATATTTTTCGGAAACGAAGTGAGATATCAAAAAATGTTTTAGACAAAAGTTGCATGGTTTCGAGGGGGCCACATGATAAAAATATGGATTTGACCTTAAGTGGTCTTTTCAAGGTGAGGTCAATGTGGTCGATGTTTTCTTAAATGGAACTCCCCATTTTTTATTACATATTCTTATAGCTTATCCCAAGAGCTTTGCAAAACACTATAATAAAGTATTTTTTTATTAAGTACTTTTTGAGTTATTTTATATTTTAATCTGACATATTTTGATATAAAAAATAAAATATCTCGTAAAATATTTAGTTTTCGATAATCTTACCGTAATACTTTTATGTACAGAATAATGAGACAAATCAATTAGTGTAAAGAAAAAAACAAATAATTGTTTCAAAAAATACATTGTAAATAATTACATACTTTTTCTTAAAAACAATTATTTTTTTTTTACTAATTGATTTGTCTCATTTTTCTGTACATAAAAGTATTACGGTAAGATTATCGAAAACTAAATATTTTACGAGATATTTTATTTTTTATATCAAAATATGTCAGATTAAAATATAAAATAACTCAAAAAGTACTTAATAAAAAAATACTTTATTATAGTGTTTGAAAAGTTCTCGAGATAAGCTACAAGAATATACAATAAAAAATGGGGGTTTCCATTTAAGAAAACATCGATCACATTGACCTCACCTTGAAAAGGTCAAGTCCATATTTTTGTCATGTGGCCCCCTCAAAACCATGCAACTTTTGTCTGAAACATTTTTTGATATCTCACTTCGTTTCCGAAAAATATGCCCGCGTCACTATAAATGCCGCACCCTGTATATTTATATTATACAGGGTGTCCCCAATTTAAATGTCAAAACTTTAGGAGCGTGTAGGGGACCGATAAACTAAGGCAAAAAGTCCTTTAGAGATTTGCTCGTTTTTGCTTCGTTTTGAAGAAAAATGCAAAAAATGAAACAAATAATTTTCACCAAAAAACTTAAAACAACACTAAAATTATTAGATTTATCAAAAAGTATTATAAAATAAAAATTGTAGAACATGGAATTAAGAAAAGAGAATGAGTTAAAATCCTCCTGAGGTAAAATTAGAGGATTGTAGATAAATACGCGACAACGCGAAATTTTGTTTCTAATCTAATCTAAGATATCCACTAGATATACACGTGTAATCCATATATCCATGTCTACCAAGTAGCTACCAAAGATATCCACTAGATATACATATGTTATCCATATATCCATGTCTACCAAGTAGCTATCAAAGATATCTACTAGATGTACATGTATTATCCATATATCCATGTCCATCAAGTAGCTACCAAAGATATTCATTATATATTCACATGTTATCCATATATCCATGTCCACCAAGAAGCTACCAAAGATATTTATTAGAGATTTACGTGTTCATTTACTTACCGCTATGCGGCGCACTATACACTTTCTATATCCGTATTCAAGTTCTTGTCATGAACGTATATAAAGTCTGCACAATGCGGTTAATAACATTGTAATTCTCATAAGATCTAACTTTTAGAACATTTAATTAATCATTTTGTGATGAAAATTTAACTAACATACAATGGATATCTACATAATATCCACTAAATATCTACATAAATATCCACTGAATACTGATGTGGATGTCCAGTGGATATTGGCATACATATCCTGTGGATATTTATAAGATCTCGTATTGCGGACATTTGGATATTTAAAGCATGTCTAATAGATGTTTCCTGCATATTCATGGATATCCCTCATGTACATTGAGAACATCCAGTAGATATCTAATATACATTAATTTCTGTGTGGGTGTTTTACATATATATGAAATAAATACACATATATATATATATATATATATATATATATATATATATGTATGTATGTATTTATTTTATATATTATATATGTAAAACATATATATAAGACATTTCTATTTACCGTGGTTACAAGAAATTATAAGATAACGTAGTATGATAGGCTCTAAATATAAAATAATATTAACAAGTAAATGATGAGACGGACAACTGAGAGCCGATGCGCTGAGTGAGGGGCGCCAAAAATATATAATTCCGTGTATGTTGTTCGGGAGTCGACCTCGACGAGATCGCCCGAATCTTGAGAAACGCTCAGAAATGAGCGAGAAGCGGTGTGTAACGCGAATCCGTAGATCCGCTGGAGGATAAGGAGAGTTCAGAAAATACTCGATTGCAGATTGTTTTCAATATTCGTTTAATTTTGAATAATAGAAGCGAGCGACGGCACGTATTCCGCGACTCCGACGGAAATCTTCAAAATGTCCTGTTAATGACTGCCTTCGACGCGTTTCGGAAATCTTGCAGAGCTTCTTGCTAGAGGCTTTCGCGAGAACGGATATCTTGCACGCGGACGCCGGATGTTGCTAGGCGCGAGGCAGAGGACATTCGCAGAACGGTTAACGCGTGTCGACTCTCGGACTTCACACTCTTAACAATCACAAACTCAATAAGTATAGAGCAGGTAGTAATACAGACAATGAGGCGTCTTTTGCACTGAGTTCGATGCTCGATTGTATGCTAGAATGTTGGTTGAGAATTTACAACGAGAATGACGAAAGCGCATACGACACGAGCGAAAGTAACAACAGCAGCGCGAATGGTCTATGAGTACTACGACACGACACGAGATAATATCATACGAGAAATTATGATACGAGAAATGATGATCGATTGCTATCGACCAGCTCGAATCGTCGTCAGCGGCAGACTGAATAACGACGGAACAGAGTCGCGGTCGACCGATTTCCATAATAGGAGATTTTCGGCACCGAATGTTCGAGAATCTAGGTGTTTGTCACACTTTTTCTTTGTTTTGATCACGCGATCACGCGCTGATCGGCTGATCGCGACGATGTTTATTCTCGCTCCTGTTTTGATTGCGGCTCTTACCGTTCAGATTTGTCGGTTGAATTTACAGTTTAAATTTATCGATTAAATTAAACGTTTCAATCCTGAACATATGTGAATTATGTTTATTAAACGTTTCGGTCCGAAAATTGGACCAACTTCAGTAACTGTATAACAAAATAATAAATAATAAGATTAGGGATGTGTGATCTCGATTTGATTCTGCCAAGATCGATCCAAAAGGTCCAAAAAATCGATCTTTTGAATCGATTCTTTACTATTTCGATCTTGTATGAATCGATCCTTCACGCTCAGAATCGATGAAACGATTCTTCTTTTAAAGCTACTTGACTTCTGCCTGCGGTTCTGCGTTCGCGCTGCCGAGCCTAAGGTTATGTATAAGAAGGTTAAGTCATGAGCCCCGATTACCCATAATACAATACAAAGAATCGATGTGTGAGCCAATAACAGTCTACCTTATTTAGCATCTCTTTTCAATAGCGACTGCTCACACATCGATTATTTGCATTGCATTATGGGTAATCGGGGTTCTTGACTTAATCTTCTTATATACAGGGTGTCCCGCAACGTGATGTCCACACTGAAACTGTGTATTCTTTTCGTCATTCTAAGTCAAAAGTCTTAATACACATATGCCCTAAAGTTGATTTTTCACGACATAAGCCCGCTACACCCCAAGTAGCAAACTGATGTCACAATGACGGTAAATTTTGGTCACAAAATTACCAATTAGACGTCCTAAGTTAGGTCTCATGATACCCGAAAATGACGTCGATATGTCACATCCACGGGACGTCATTTTCTGACGTTTGTTTAACAACAAAACTAAGACCAATTACAGTAATAATATATAATAAGATATATTAATGTGTTATATATATTATAGGTAAATTTAAATAATTTAATGTATAAAATTAAAGATTTTATTTATATGGAAGTTAATTTCTGTTTTATATTTTAAGCAGATAATAACGAATGATTTTCACTTATTCGGACAGAAATTGTCCGAATAAATTAAAATCGCACATTATCTATCCGATTTATTTCCAAAAATCAGTTCAATATCTGAATTTCCCGATATGGGAATCGTATCAGAAATTAAACTGATAAAAATAATTACAATATTGTTAGCCGCATTTTGCAGGCTTTATATACGCTCATGACAAAAATCTGAATACGGATATAGATAGTGAATAGCGCGCCGCATAGCGGTAAGCGAATGAACTATAATCCCAATACTAGTTACAAAAGGACTTTATTTGGACGACCATAGGACGTCTTCAAAATGACGTCTTTGGCTAGCCTAAGAAATGACGTCCTTTAAACGTCAATTATTAGTCGCCGACGTTATAGACCAAAAATAGACGTCATTATGTCGTCTTTTGACGTCACTCTGCTACTTGGGACACGGGTCTCTGCAAATCGGATCCTGCAGATTGGGTCGTATGTAGCAGGCTATAGAGTCCCGCGCTTTTGCTGGGTGCTTTCCAGCTACGGAACACAGTGATACACTGTGTGACACGGTGTTATACAGTGTCGACTTGTAGCTGGAACGCTGTTTGCGATCCATATGCTCAATATGTGCATATATCAATGATTTGAGCAGGCATAAAGAAGATCAACGATTTGTAATAATAATTTAAACTCGCAGAAGATATTTTTGCTGTAAAAGTTAGTATTTTTCAACAAAAATTTTTTATGAATTATTAACTTATTTATCAAATATGTAGAGAAGAGATTAAAAAGTGATCAAATTATGTAAATTAAGCATAATATAGTTACAATTTTATCTTATTAACAGAATTTATAAGTTTTATTAATCAATTGAGTAACGACATAGTCGAACACATCATTTTAGCTGTATACGATTGTGTTGACTTGTGTCGTAGTTGGAAACTACTTGTGTCGTAGTTGGAAACACTGAGTCGTATACTGTGTTACACAGTGTCGCCAGTGTACGTTGCTGGATAGCACCCGCTCTTGTCCGCTTTGCCGGACATCGAAATGCCGGCTCTGCTGTCCGGGCTTGTGTACGCAAATCGCAAATTTTCAACGAGATTTGACGCTGAAACCGAAATTTTGGCAACTGATGCATATTGCAATTATTAGGTACGTATAGAATTATAAGTCGGCACTGTAGAAATATTGTGTTTGATATGCATTGGTTGTGGTACTTTAATATTTCATGCACTTTCACTCATTTCCTCCCCAGCATTTTTGATGTTACCTGCTTGTCAATAATTATAAAAACCTCGAATATCAATTGGTATTAATAAATGGAACTAAGGTATTGGCTTTTCATAGACGAGTGAGAAAATATAGAAAAAAGTAAATATATTTTTCAATCACTGCACTAATTTCATAAACGTCAATCATAACCTCATCTAACCTAAATTTTTTTTCCAATTCTGATTTCTCTATTTACAGAAATTTTATAGAAAGACAAAAATATGTTTTATTATCTTTTTTCTAGTGACATCTACATTAAAAAAAGTAAGTCTTGTATAGCATTTTTTTATAAAAAATCCAACTGGTGGTATTTGCAAAATTTCTCTACCGACGTAAAATCTGATGGATCCGGTGGAAACCATTTGATTCGGAAACATCTAAATAATCCTGACATCAAAAAAAATTTTATAGAAAGTGCGGCTACTGAAACTGACAAAGCGCAACAGACAAATAATTTAAATCGTACAGCTGATAATAATCAAACTGAGTGCTCAACCTCAAGACCGTCGACGTCATCAACGCTATCATTGGCATCTACATCATTAATACCATCACCGGCATTGACAGCCATGGAATCAGATTCAATGACCCCTAGGTCCAATACTTCTTCACCAACAGCTTCAACGATAGAGTCAGTAGCAGGATTCTCTAAACATCTTAGCGACGATTATCGTTGTCGTTAGCGAGCGATAGCCTATAAGAATTGCGCTTTTCACCAGAATTGTCCTTGCCATTGGCTGTCGCTAGTTAACGATACCGAAAACTGTCAATAACAAGTTACTGAATCCCGCTACAGAACTGTCTGAAAGATTTTTTCTTCAAGTAAAACATCTTGCTTTCAGCCAAGGATTGACTGCACCTTCAAACAAATCAAATCGTTTGAAGAAGGAGGATCAAAGGCTGGAGGAATAACTAATGTGATACTGTTCATGATCGCCTCAGATAATATGCCCTTTAATATTGTGGAAAGAGAAGGTTTCAAGTACCTTATGAAAACTATTGTCCCTTTGTACAATATTCCTGGAAGAAAATTAAATACATAGAAGAGAAATACAACTACCTATCATTAGTTGCGAAAGATAGGCTAAATACCGTCCAGCATATTTCGCTCACATCTGATCTCTGGACCGACGTACTCAACACCGTGAATTACTTAGGAATGACAGCACATTATGAGTTTGAAGACGAACTGCAATCCACGACGATAGGTATAACTGAAGTAGCGGAACGACACACAGCTGAGGTTTTAGGTAGGTAGATAGAAAATGTAATGAATGATTGGAATATTGATAAAGACAAGGTTATTGTGATGGTAACAGACAATAGACCAAACATTGTGAAGGCAGTTCACGATACATTGGGATTTAATAAACATCTTCCGTGCTTTGCTCACACGTTAAATTTGGTCGCTACACATACTATGGGTTTTGATGATGCAACAGTTTTGGTGACAAAGATTAAAACGATTGTAGTCTTCTTTAAACAGTCCTCAATTGCTGCCGGTGAGTTATAAAAGGTTAGCGCCCTCAAGTTAATTCAGTGTATTGATACGCGTTGGAATTCTACATATTATATGTTAGAATGCTTCATTCTGTTGGCGGATACAGTTGGATCAATTTTATTGAAAATCCCAATCTCACCTCCAATGTTGACGGCAACTGAACTGCTACTCGCGAAAGAAATTCTTGAAGTTTTGCGACCAATTGAAAAAGTGACGAAAGAACTGTGTGGAGAAAAGTATGTCATGATCAGCAAAATGATTCCAATGATCTACTGCGTGAAAAAAAAATTGAATCGCTTTGCACGCACCTGTAGACGCCAACCGCATAAACTTTAATAGATCGCCTCCAGTTTTAAATCAGAAAAAGATTTGGAAACATAACAGCCAATCGAATTATTGCGATTTCGACAATATTAGATCCTCGATTTAAGCGACTGCATTTCCAGCAGAACGAGCTTGTAGCATGTGCGCAATCAGTCAATTACATTGCTAAATGTATGAAAGAAATTGACCAAGCGAATATTTCTGACGGTGACGCGACGATTACTGAAGCAAACGTCGAGAATTCTGAGACGTCTGATGATCTCTGGACATATCACGAGGACCTTGTTAAAGGACAAGTTGCGAATAAAGATGAAAGAAATCAAAACGAAATGCCAACCGATCTAAGGCATTACTTACATCAACCATTGGCAAAGTTGAAAAAAAATTCAATGTTCTATTGGTCTAAACAGTACAAAATGATTTACCCAACACTTAGCAAAATTGCAAAAATGTACTTGCCCGTAGTTGCAACATCGGTACCTTCTGAAAAGGTAAAACTGACGTTTAGGGGAGGCAGCCCCGATGACCTTGACCTTGACATATATTGTCAAGGTCACCCTCGTGAGTGACCTTCAAAAGGTTTTAGCCGTCGCTCGTTTTTTATTAAAAAGTTATTAACAAAAATGTTTAAAAAATATAACAGTATGTGGAAATAGGGTAAGTATGACATTTTAGCTTTTACCTTAAAAAATGCGGTAAATGTCTAGAAAAAGGGCAACTTCACGGATAACCTTGACCTTGACATATGTTGTCAAGGTCATCGTCCTGAGTGATCTTAACCTAGAAAAAAGTGGCGGTCACAATCTGTTCAAAAGTTATGAAGCATTAATATAAGCATAAGCAGAAGCATAAATTTTAGTTTTAAATCAGAAATAGGTTTGGGTTAGGTTATATCTTCCAGAAGTGGAGCCCCGCCGTGGGGAAGGCGGAACCCACTGCGTCCATGCATATACTTTACAACGCGAAGCGAGATCCACCCCACAATTGTTGTGTGGATGGGAAAGTGTATGCGTGGACGCAGTGAGTCCCCCCCCCCTATAGGGGGGCCCCACTTCCGGAAGATATAACCTAACCCAAACCTTTTCCATCCACACAACAATTTTGGGGTGAACCTCACTTCGCGCTGTAAAGTATATGCATGGATGCAGTGGGTTCCGCCCCCTCCCTACGGGAAGGCTCCACTTCCGGAAGATATAACCTAACCCTAACCTATTTCTGATTTAAAACTAAAATTTGGTTTTGGTTAGGTTAGTCCGCTTCTCCCTCTCCAACGCATTCACTTTGCAACGACTATACAAACAACAACTTAATACTAATGATTATCACGGATATGTGTGTGTTACTGGTTATAATTAAGTATGATATTTATCAAATAAGCAATATAATTGTATGATTATAATGGTATGATTCTATATGAATTCCATACATTTTCCATTTGTATACTATAGTGTGATGAATGTTTTGAAAAATATCGTTTGCGATCTTTTAACAGCCTTTGTTTACGTTAATAACTTTTTAATAGGTAAATATAGCGAATAGGGGACCCAGCCCCAATGACCTTGACCTTGACATATGTTGTCAAGGACATAATTCTGAGTAACTTTTTCTTCTAATTTAATCGTCGCTCGTTGCTTATTAAAAAGTTATTAACAAAAAAAGTTTGAAATATACCAAAGTACATGCACGGACAGGAAGCACGCGCGCGCGCACACACACACACACACACGGGGGGGGGGGGGGGTGCAAGGGGGGCCTTCGGACCCCCTTCCGCATCCACCCCGCCGGTAGGCAGGGTGGACCTCGCTTTACAGTACATGCTACATTGTAAAGCGAGGTCCACCCTGCCTACCGGCGGGGTGGGTGCGGGAGGGGGGCCAAAGGCCCCCCTTGCACCCCCCCCGTGTGTGTGTGTGTAAAAAATAATAAAAATAATAATAATAATAATATTAATATAATAAAAATATTTGCTGCAGGCTCCTTCTGAAACAGAAAAATACATAACTTGTTAGTATATTAATATAATTTTTATAAATCTAATATAAATTTTAAAAAATAGATACTTACATTATCCTCCTGGGGTCGCAAACTCTTCCTCTTCCTCTTCCCACGCCTCTTCAGGTTCCCAATTCTCCTCTTCTTCATAGGGCTCAAGCCCAAAAAGCGGCCGCAAATAGAAGATATCTTCATACTGGTCAGGGTGTACGCATGCCCACTCGCGGGCCCCTCGCGTATCGCCCCACAAATTGGCGTGCGCCCAACGCAAATTTCCTCTCATCCACCGCATGTATCGCCGGTGGATGACGTCTATTTGCACGAACTGAAATATAATATTATGTAATATACATCACACATAATCTTGGATACGAAGACATTGGACACTACTTACCAAATGATTGCGAAACATTTTTTAAGCTTCACTTAGACACTTAAAACACTTTTAATTTGTCAGACTGTCGGACACTTTATGACGGACACAACGGGATAGACATCATCTCGTTTAAACATTTTAGAGTAGGGAATGTATCAGTTACAAAGAACGCTTACCTTCAGCACATGATAAGAAGACAAAAGGTAGCACGTTCCCGCGGACAATTGTCTACAAGTCTTTTAAATATGATTGTATTATTATTATAATATGTAAACCACTATCAAACAGCTTTGAACGGCTATCAAACGGCTATCGAACGGCTTTGAACAGCTATCGAACGGCTTTGAACGACTATCGAACTGCTTTGAACGGCTATCGAACGGCTATGAACGGCTTTTGAACGGCTTTGAACAGCTATCGAACGGCTATGAACGACTATTGAACGACTATCGAACGGCTATCGAACGGCTTTGAACGACAAAACAATTATTTATACACCATTCAAATATTTATACACCATTCAAAGAGTGGCCTTCACTTGGACACAGTACAATTGGACACGGTGCAAATGGACACGTTGCAAATGGACACGAAACTTTGCACACGGCTCAATTGGACACAGTGCATTTGGACACAATAATTTTGGACACAGTAGCTTTTGGACACAGAAGAAAATTAATTTGGACACCGTTCAGTAGCACACCGGTCAGTTGCACACCGTTCAGTTGCACACCGTTCAGTTGCACACATAAAAATGCACACCGTTTAGTTGGACACATAAAAATGCACACCGTTCAGTTGCACACCGCTCAGTTGCACACCGTTCAGTTGCACACCGTTCAGTTGCACACCGCTCAATTGCACACCGGTCAGTTGCACACCGCTCAGTTGCACACCGCTCAGTTGCACACCGCTCAGTTGCACACCGCTCAGTTGCACACCGCTCAGTTGCACACCGCTCAGTTGCACACCGCTCAATTGCACAAACACACACACACACACACACACACGGGGGGGTGCAAGGGGGGCCTTCGGCCCCCTCCCGCACCCGCCCCGCCGGTAAGCAGGGTGGACCTCGCTTTACAACTACGGTGGGCAAATTAACGGTGTGCAACTGAACGGTGTGCGACTGAACGGTGTGCAACTGAGCGGTGTGCAACTGAGCGGTGTGCAACTGAGCGGTGTGCAACTGACCGGTGTGCAATTGAGCGGTGTGCAACTGAACGGTGTGCAACTGAACGGTGTGCAACTGAGCGGTGTGCAACTGAACGGTGTGCATTTTTATGTGTCCAACTAAACGGTGTGCATTTTTATGTGTGCAACTGAACGGTGTGCAACTGAACGGTGTGCAACTGACCGGTGTGCTACTGAACGGTGTCCAAATTAATTTTCTTCTGTGTCCAAAAGCTACTGTGTCCAAAATTATTGTGTCCAAATGCACTGTGTCCAATTGAGCCGTGTGCAAAGTTTCGTGTCCATTTGCAACGTGTCCATTTGTACCGTGTCCAATTGTACTGTGTCCAAGTGCACCGCTCCCCCATTCAAATATTGAAAGTCTATGTGCATGTACTGAAATGTAACATCTGTAGTCTGATAAGGTGGCTGACGCCGCTATCTAACGACACGTACTGAAATTTAATACTCATATACTGGGATAAGAAAGAGGAAACGGGAAGAATAAAAGAGAATAGAAATATATTTTAACAATAACTTATTCTAAAAAATGTTTGGGTGAATCTTTATGATGATTCGTCCACCAATTGAATATTTTAAATACATTTTGTAAAGCGCAATTTTTCAAATGTTTTTCACAGCGCATAGTATTAGTAACATCTAGCTTATTTAACGAAGTGATATCTTCATAGTCCGCATCCAAGGTCTCAATAATAACGTCGTTTCTCGCATCATCGTCAAGTATATCGGCCAGCCATTCTCGTTTTTCGTGTCCTTTAACGTACACGATAGGAGATGCTCCATCTTCCTCTTCCGCCGCACCCATCACAGCTCTCGTAATCAAACGCCTGGCGAAGCTGTATGGAACGTTTCCATCCTCCCATTGAAGCCCATGATGTCCGATTAGCCATGAAGCTTGGCATCTCTCAGATTTTGTAAGCGCACGCTATGGTACGGGACTTGCAAAAAAGTAGTGAGAGAGAACACATCCATTTCTCAATATCGCTACTTCCTTCACGACAAAGTTTCTCCCGATAATGAATCCTTGCAGATCCACAAACGTTGGCGCGATCATGCTGATAATATTACTGTACGATTGCAAAAACGATGTACGACTGCCGCCGATCGTCAAAATCTCAATCTTTATATATTTTTGACATTAGACAAGATATTTGCTGATCTAGGTAATTTTACGAACTACGTTGGTCAATGGGCAATATTCAACAACGCGATCGTGCAAGATGAGACAATAGGCGGTGGTATTTGCCGGTATATCCTCCTTGCACTCAAACTCTAATCTCACGTCCACGGTGGAATTTTTGACAGACTCGTTTTGTCGCGACCAATCGATAACCGCGAGAGGACCGCAATGTAAAAATTTTGAAATGTTCAATAGCACATCATCATTATCACATCCGTAATAAGATTTGCGAAAACGAGAGTACATATCGAACAAGAGGGCGAATCTATTTTTATCGAAATCTAAATTCAAATCATCGTAGGGATAAAATTCCGAGTTTAGATAGAGTTTAACGTTGGTCAATTTGCAGTCGTCGAATGTAGTAATATCTTTTGACACAGCATTTTTTCTGCCAGTCTGTAGCGCAAAGATCACGTATCGCGGCTTCTCCAGCTGAGAGGCGGCTTTCACGGTCCACGAATGCTTGGTCGTATTATGCAATAGAGGAAATTCGTATAGATCCCAAGAGCGAAAACTCATATTCAAGTATCGCCCGCTTTTCAACGCGCGTAGCAAGAATAGTTTATTGACCTCGCTCAATATTGCATGAGGCATACGCCATTGTATCTTGAATAATTCGATATCAGCTTCAGCCGAAGCATTTCCAAATATGCAATTGTTGTCGTTGCGCGAACGTATCAGAATTAATTCGTGACGAGCGTTGATCACAACTCGCTTATAATCTTCGCAAAAACCCAATAGTATGTTTAGCGGCACACAAAAATTGAAGTAAGCTTCAGCAGCATTATGCGACATATTCCACGCAGCATTCTCCAAGATTTTACCTTTCTCGGTTGTTAGAGAGACATAGTTTTTAATCGTGGAAGTTATTCCAACGTTTCTGTTGCGGTCAATCTCCACACCGTCGAGTTCATATCGAAGTTCATCAAACATAAACGCGACACAATTGTTTCCCAATACCACTCTTGCCCCTTCATCTACTTTACGCACCCTCAACTTTCCCTCGACGCATAGAAAACTTTCACATGGTAACGTGTACAAATCTTGATGTTGTATCGGTATCCGTATCTCGTCGCTATATCCAAGCGTTGTGTTGGCGTATGGATTGTACGTATGAGTTTCAATCCTGACGATACGATCGTTAAAGATCGGCTCGCCTCCGATATTCAAGATGTCAATCATATCGTTCAAGTATTTCGTACAACGAATCCCAATGATTTTAAAAACTCGCGATTCAACGCGCTGAGCTTCTTTTTGGCGTAACCAGATATCTGATTATTGTCACCCGATACTGCAGTCACTCGCCTACTCGCAAAAATATTGTCTCTCGCAAAAATATTGTCTCTCGCGTGCTCCGTGCTTTCGTTCAACACAAGCATTTCATTTGTCAAACGCTTTATTTTTGTCGCCGCCGTATATGCAATCTTACGGTAATTTCCTCTCCTCGAAAATCGAGCAAATGTCCTTCTTGATCAACAATGCGTATCGTTAAATCAGTAATACTCCGTGCGACGATCGGTAGATAAATGATCTGTGCTGGCGTTTCCGATATCTTATATCCTGGCGGCACGCTCGGTGAAAATTCATGTATCGTGTGTACGCGCTTGTCATTGCTGCGCCAGTGATTACGCTGCATTCTATACGAATAATATTTACGCTAATAATATTTATCGGTACATCCGATTCGTGCCATTTCCGAGGCTGTAATATACGATTTGACGAGAATCGCAACAACGATCCCACGTTGCCCGGTTTACTAAAATTTATTTTAAACACACATTTGATATCACTCTTTAGCGTATTATGATTAGCGCGAAGCATTATTGGATATTCATCCTGTTCTTCGTCATGAACAATATCGTTGAAATCAACTACGCGTCGATGTCGTAAAATTGCACGTCGGAGATATTCGTTTATTGCAGGTAATTCGTACGTATTCCCACGGGAATCGTAATTTCCTTATCGTCGTTATCAAAATAAAATTTATTATTCCAAGAATTCACGTTCGATATCGTATGATAAGTTTCAAAGTCCGTTTAACCAAGCTCGTAATCGCCATCGTTTAAATCTATAGCCGGAAAGTAGCTTACAGCAAGAACGCTACTCTTGCCGGTCAACGTAAGCGTGAGTGACATGCTGGAAAACTGTCGAACGAATACTGAGACGCGACGGTGAATTGTCAGGCTTTAAATTCATATCGATCATCGACCGTTTGGAGAAATCGAAGACACAATTGTCCACAAATACTTTGATTATAATTTTGATAGGCTGTGTGATTGTATTCTATATTTGCAACATTCTGTCCAAAATATCACACTAATTCCTTGGGCGGTCGAAGATTTCCAAAACTATCGAAATATACTACACGATCTCCCCTTTTTGCATACGCAACCCAATGAGTACCGGAACCATCGACGTCATCCAAATTGACGATACCGCTCTCATTTCGCCGTACACCGTTTATCGGTAAATTATTGCGCATTAAAACGCCTCTAAAAAATAGTATACGCATACGTCTTGCAAGTTGTTCCAATTGTACATTGGTTGTTACACCGGCAGGCATTTTTATTTTGACGTTTTTTTTTCTTGGCCGCTGTTGAGAACCCTCGTCCGCGCTTGTATGGAGCGAGAAAAGTCCGTGACCTTCCATGGCGCGATTATGACGTTGCATTTCTTCGAGCTGATGTTGCGCCGCCTTGCTATCGTTCACCGCCTTCGCGATTCCCGCTGCTCCGCCAGCCAATGAACCGAGAACTCCCAATAATGGTAAAATGGGTAAGATACCACCGCGCTTCGCTATAGGAAGTATTCGTTTTTTCGCAGTCTTTTTCTTCATCGATGATTTTTTTTTGTTTTCATCCCCATACCGAATTTTGTCTTTGCTTTCATAGCCGCCCAAATAGCTGTAGCGGCTGCTTTCTCGCAAAGAGTCGAATCTCTCGCGGTAATACGTGTTCGCGCTTTCGTGGCGAGTATATTATCCGCAACGTGTCGTTGACCGAGATCGTTGCTTCGGGAATAAGCTGTGTCGCGCTCGCGACACGCGGCATCCAATGGATTGATACCTCGATCGCCTCTAGCCAATCGTGTTTCTAAATGAGTTCCCGGTCTGCAAAACTGTTAGCCTGGAATATGTAATTCGATAGGAAGTGCGTTTATCGCACGATTTAACAAACCGCTACCTCATATAATTTTTGCTGGCATTTGCCACAATTTTTTATTAACGGTGTTGGACCGTCGAAATGTGTTTGCTGCCACGGCAAATTATAATGTCGCGTGCATCGACGATACTGTTGAACCTCGGAGTCAGCTTTTATATGTTCGGGAAGTTTGTCCCACAATTGTTCCACGTAGCTACCAAAGTCTCGCAGTAAAACAATCTTGAGGATAATCTGTAACTGCTCGGTGGTAAGCTCGAGAATATCGCTGTCAACCGATAGAAGAAGAAACATTTTTGAGACTGAGCGGTTTCGATTCGGTGCGCCTCTATAAATAGGGCCCCGATGACTCATTTTCCAAAATCTGATTTGAGATTCGCGAGAGCAAACATGCGGTTCGCGCGACAAGCGACGATAATCAAAGTGATAAATTTTGACGATAAAACACGAGTAATGTCCGAGAAAGAAATACGCAAGCATGGAAACATGCTGCCGACTACTATCCGCGGTATCATTTGCGGTCCTTTGAATTCCGGTAAGACTAACGTGTTGATAAGTTTGATAGAAAGTCCACACGGTGTACGTTTCGAGAATGTGTACGTATACTCGAAATCACTTCAACAACCGAAATATCGATACTTGGAAAATTTGCTATTATCGATCGATGAAATTGGTTATTTTACATTCTCTAATAATAGTGACGTTATTCCACCGAGCGAGGCGCTTCCGAATTCCATTTTTATCGTTGACGACGTGGCATGCGATAAGCAAGATACGATAAGAGAGTACTTTGCAATGGGTCGACACTCGAGCATCGACTGTTTCTATCTTTGTCAAACGTATGCCAAGATACCCAAGCATCTCATACGGGACAATGCAAATTTACTGATTTTATTTAAACAAGATGGTACAAACTTGAAACATGTATACAACGATCATGTAAATACTGACATGTCTTACGACGATTTACGCGCATTCTGTCAGAAATGTTGGCAACACGAGTATGGATTTGTAGTGATCGATAAAGACAGTTTACAGACTAATGGACGATATCGAAAAGGATTTAACGATTTTGCAATAGCGTAAAGTGGTTAGTCGCTATCGATACATCGATCGAGCAACGTCTAAAAATTTTCGTCCGAGCGCAACATGACGACGACGATTGACAGTGACGATCGTGAGAAGATTGCGAGAGAGATTGTAAAAACGAGCGAATCGATCCGCAAAAAATATCGTTCTTTAAAAACTGGTCGAATGGAGGAAGACGTCGCATTGGAGAGGCACTTTAAACCAATTATCGAACCTCTAAAACAACTTGTCGAAAATACAATCAATGTGGAATCTAATGAAGCGAAAATCGAACCATCGAGTATGCTCGAAGACAAGCATCTGAAAAAAGAGTCTGTAACAAAGCGAACAAGGTCAAATATATCATTGAACGATTCGCTAATAACTTCTACTCCAAATCAATCAAAACGTAAGCGAATGAAACAATTATCGAATGTGGTTACTGCTACTCCGATAAAAGATGTACAATCGAGTCAAATATTGTACGAAAGATCGTCTCCGTATGTGGAAGAAATTTTCGAAACCACACCTGAAACGCTTGTGACGTCGGTTCAATATCAATTACAAACGTCCGAGGGTCAAAATACATTGCGCACACATCTGGGTCCACTAGGGCAAAAATATGTGGGAGCTAGTTTGAGTCAAGATAAAAATAACAGTATGGATTATGTTTACGGTGTTAAATTTGGCAACGAAGGAATGATTCTTGGTGATAAAATTTTTGATGTGGATAAAGATGACAATATAATTATCGATGGAATAAGATACGTGGGAACACCAGGTCTCTACGAGTTGATTTTCAAGAAAATACCCGACGGTGACGTATACAATGACGATGATAAAATTAAATACAAAAATATATTACTGGCGACAAATGCGCATAGACGTGGCAATGATATGCGTAATCCAGTATTAAGTAACAAGGGATACAAGTATAAAAATATAATAGCGCCATTAATCTCTATTAAAAGTATAATAGCGCCTGGAAAAAAAGCTGGAAGAGGTATAAACATACCGCGCGCTATGGCGTTAAACGATAATAAGATCGATTATGTGCATTGGAATGATCCCAACGAGTTGGTAGATCGCTTGCGATTGCTGGAAGCTTCGCGTCAAGCCGGCAACAATGCCCACGACAATGAAATATTATCAATTATCGAGGAACTTTACGAAGCTGGCCTTATTATAAATTAATTTATGCGTCGGCGAAACGAATCAGTCTGTCATTATTGTTTGTATCGAAATGTCGATTAATAAATTTGGATTATCGTTGGGAACACCGAACAACTCATACTATCGATGGAATGGATTACTAAGAAATTACGTGCGCGATAACGCTCTGTGTCAGACAACCTCCGGCTTTGACGCAAGGTCGCGCAAGATACGACGCGTAGCGCAACCGGAAGATGATACTGATGCCGCAAACAAACAGTACGTGGAAATACGTACAGCTTTTGGAGGACAGACAGGAAGAACTTGAGAACAAAATAATCACGCTCGAGACGAATGTGCAAACGCTGCAAATAATGATGGATGAGATGCAGAAAATGCTTCGGTATGCAACTCACGCGCAGACTACATCTAATTCAGCGCAGGAGAAGAAAGATATATAAAGAATATACGTGGAGGAATTATCTCATTATTGCAAATTATGCCTCGATTAAATATGTCGCAAAAGACCTCTGAAAAACAGCTGCTCGTGGAAGAATTGCATGCTCCAGCGAGAAAAAATTTCCCACGTAGACGTGTCATAGTACATGGATACGACGATCTGTGGCAGGCGGACGTGGTCGAGATGCGTCCATATGCACGATTCAACAAAGGCTACAACTACATACTCACAGTTATCGATGTGTTGAGCAAGTATGCGTGGGCTGTAGCGCTCAAGAATAAGAGTGGAAACGAGATGTCGGATACGATCGCAAAGATAATTCGAGACGATGGAAGATGCCCGAAAAATTTTCAAACCGACAGAGGAAAAGAATTTTACAACGCGAATGTACAGAAACTCGTGAAGAAACACAGCATTAATGATTATTCGACGTACTCCGTCATGAAAGCCTCGGTCGTGGAACGATTCAACCGAACGTTAAAGAACAATATGTGGAAAATGTTTACGCTTAATGGAAATTACAAGTGGATCGACGCGTTGTTTCGGCTCGTTGGAGAGTACAATGCGCGAAAACATCGCACTATCGGTATGAGACCTATCGATGTTACCCCCGCGATCGCCGATAAACTTTTAAATACGGTATATAGCAACGTAAAGATTGCGGCACCGGCAAGATTCAAAGGGCGATCCAGTACGCGTGAGTAAAGTCAAGACCATCTTTAAGAAAGGTGTTTAATAAAGACCCGAGGAATGTCTGGTTTCGGGGGGTGTCGGGCCGAACGGTCAATGATACACACACACAGAAAAATATGAGCCGCACTTCACAATTAGTTGTATACTTTGTCTTTGGCTAAACCGAATAATCCGCCGAGGAAGTCGAGAAAGACCGCGAGAGAATATTACGTCGTACCGCGTGCTTCACCCGATAACTACGTACCGGACCCTTGGTCCCGAGACGGGGAGGCTTTCCGCTCACACGCGTGTAACAATGTTCCTTTAATGTTAGTAAGATTCCTTGACCTTACGGATAACGTAAGAGACAACCCGAAGAGAATTCACTTGATCTGAGCCGAGTAGCGAAACCGAATTCAGAGAGTTTTGATACTGTTCGAAAGGCAACGTGTGTCACGAAAGACCGGTACTCACAGAGTGATCGAGGATTTCCGGAAGGGTCGATATCGACGCAGGAGCGCGGATAAGGTCCTGAGAGCGTGATTGGGTGATAACATTGCGCGAGACTAGTTAGATTGATAGGACAGGCTGCGGGATTGGGTCACGACCGCGAACCAGAGGAAAAAGGAAGAGAGAGAGAATGCTAGAGAGAAGGACTAGAGTAAGTGAGATGCCGGTGCAAAGATTGAGAAAAGGGAGCGATATTTCCTGAACATTCCGCCCGCCTTCTACAACAGCGTTGAAGAATTATGATCTTGATGATGGTGAGGCCGGATCAGTAGTTGATTGTCTTGTGAGTGAGGGTTGATCTGGTGTCATCGGAAGCACTGCTAACTTGGTGATAGGCCGCTTGAGTTCTGTGGTGGCCGTCTTGAGGGTGACCACTCTGCATAGACCGTCCGAACCAAGGTGAAGTTGTGTGACCCGAGCAAGAGGCCATTTTGATGGAGGGGATCTCTCATCCGTGAGAAGTACGAGGGAGCCGACCTTGATTTGCGTGGAGGGATGATGCCATTTTGATATTGCAAGCTGACGTTGAAGACATTCAGTTGACCAACGCGACCAGAAGTGTTGGAGTTGCTGCTGAATGAGCTGCCGCCGAGACAGCCTTGTGAGAGGCACTGAGGTGAGAGATGGCTCCGGAATTGTTGTTGGCGCTGCTCCGATGATGAAATGCCCGGGAGTGAGGGCTGCCAGGTCTTCCGGGTCATCTGACAGTGGGCACAATGGTCTAGAGTTGAGAACTGCCTCGATTTGGACCAGAAGAGTTGTAAGTTCTTCATAGGTTAGGGCAGTCTCGCCTATAGTCCGTCGTAGGTGATGCTTGACCGATTTGACTGCGGCCTCCCATTTACCGCCGAAGTGGGGGGCTGCCGGAGGATTAAAGACCCAAGTGGTGCCGTCATGAGTTAGTAGCTGAGCGAGTTCCGAGAATTCCTTTGATCCGGCGTTGAATAACCGCCTAAGAGATGTATCTGCCCCGAGAAAATTGGTTCAACAGTCACTAAATAGAGTTTGGCAGATACCTCGCCGTCCCGTTAACCGCCGATATGCTACGATGAACCCCTCTGTAGAGTAGTCTGTCACTGCCTCCAGATGAACCGCCGACGTTGAGAAGCAAACAAAGATGGCTAACCAACCTTTGTGACACTTAGCCCCTCGTCCTCGCCAAGTTTTGAGAGTGAGAGAGCCGGCGTAATCAACCCCTGTGTTGAGGAAAGGACGAGATGACGAAATGCGAGATGATGGCAGTTGACCCATGAGTTGCTGTGCCCTTACGCCACGTTGTCGAGCACACCGAACGCAGCGGAGAATGTGAGATCTTACTGGGGCTCGGCCACCAACGATCCAGTAAGCCTGGCGAAGATATGTCAAGGTTACCTGAGTTCCGCCGTGAAGAGTCCTTAGATGAGCGTCCGATATAATGAGTTGAGACAGATATGAATCCCGTGGCAAGATGGCTGGGTGCTTGCATTCAGGGTCCAATTGAGACTGTCTGAGTCGGCCTCCGACTCTGAGGATGCCCGAATGATCGATGAAGGCCGTAAACTTGGCGAGAGGATGAGACCTTGACAAGTGTGCTCCGCTTGAGATTATTGTCAGTTCAGATGAGAAGTAAGCCAATTGGACAGACCGGATCCAATATAGTCGTGGACTTTCGAGGTCTGCAGGTGTGAGTGGGGTGGCCAGAGAGGACTGTGGTATACCTTTGAGGATCGCGCAACACCGTTGACAGAGAGCAGTGATCCGAAGATGCCGTATGAGTGATGAGTAACGATAGAGGAGTTCCCAGAGGTGGTGTTGCTTTGCCGTTGAGGAGGTGAGAAGAAGACCGGGCCGTTCCTCTAGAGTCGCCGCCGAATCCGGCTGAGATGCCATGCTTGGCCAATGTTGAGGAGACTGTGCTAACCATGAGGGACCGTTCCACCAAAGATGATGCCGAGAGAGTTGAGCGGAAGAGAGGCCGCGAGAAGCACAGTCAGCTGGGTTCTCCTTGCCGGGAATAAACCGCCAATGACCTTGAGGTACGCGTTCTTGAATTGCCGCCACTCGATTACGAACGAAGTCTTTCAAACGAGAGGGATGACTGTTTATCCAGGTGAGCGATACCGAAGAGTCCGTCCACAAGTAGATTGGTATCTCCGCGAGTTCTAGTGTTCGTTGAACATAGCTGATGAGACGAGAGAGTAGAACCGCTGCCGTGAGTTCCAGTCGGGGAATGGTGAGCCTTTTGAGAGGTGCGACCTTGGTTTTGGCGCACACTAGCGTGATGATTGGCTCCGTTGGATGAGAAATGACCTTGATATAAACCGCAGCCGCCATGGCGAGTTGCGAAGCATCCGAGAATCCATGAAGCTCGACCATGGTTGACGGCGTGAGAGACAGCCACCGAGGAATCGTGATGGAAGTCAGGTCAGACAGCTCTGAACGTAAGTGCGCCCACCGATGTCGAAGTTGCGGCGAGAGGCAGTCATCCCAGCCGACCTTTTCTAGCCACAGTTCCTGGATGAGCACCTTAGCTCTGATGATAACCGGAGATAAGAGTCCCAGAGGATCAAATATTTGCGCTACTTCTGAGAGTATAGTCCGTTTGGTGATAACGGGCCGGTTGGAGGCCTTGCACTAGAAGACGAACTGATCAGAGTGAGGATGCCATGTGAGTCCCAAAATTTTGCCTTGAGCGTCATCAAACGAGTGCGGCGTCGCGGCGGTGATGTCCGTAGGAAGAGCCTGGAGTAGTTCAGGATGATTGCTCTGCCACTTCGCCAGAGGAAAGCCGCCCGCCTTGCAGAGGTTCACTAGTTGGTGAGCGATGGAAGTCAGCTCCGAGAGAGTATCGGCACCTCCACATATGTCGTCAACATACCTGCCCTTGAGAAGAGGAGCGACCGCCAGAGGGTAGTTCCTACCTTCGTCTTCAACTAGTTGGAGGTGGACGCGAACAGCCAAGAAGTGAGCTGATCGGGTGCCATATGTGACCGTCGTGAGTTGGTACGGAATGATGTTGAGCTGATCATCTACCCAGAGGATCCGTTGGAGATCCCAATCGTCCGGATGAACTTGAATTTGGCGGAACATTTTGGTGATATCAGTGATAAAGATGTACCGGTGTCGTCGCACCCAGAGTAAGATATCTGAGATGTCTGCTTGGAGTTTTGCACCCGTGTGCAGAATATCGTTGAGAGAAGATCCCGTACTGGTGAGGCTGGATCCGTTAAACACCACTCGTAGTTTTGTGGTAATGCTGTCATCCTTGAGAACTCCATGGTGAGGGAGGTAGAACACCGGTGATGGCTCTGGAGAGGAAGGGGGAACCCTGACCATGTGCTGAAGCTCTTCGTACTCCCGAATGAATGATGAGTACAGATTCTGATAGATAGAGTCCGTTGAGAGGCGCCGTAGTGTTCGCTGCAAGCAACGTTGGGCAATTGACCGTGACTCCCCTAGTTGACTTGCCTGTAATTTGAGAGGGAGCCGTACGACATAACGCCCCGCACGATCTCGTGAATGCGTGGCCTTGAATTGAGTTTCACACTCCTCTTCGTCAGGGTTGAGCTGAGTAGTGGAGGATGAAGGGACCTCTTCTTGTATCCAGAACTTCGTGAGGAGGTCGTGAAGCTCATGATCCACTGCGACATGATGAGAACTATGAGCTGAGGCAGTACGTGACGAGGTCGGGCCGAGAACAATCCATCCGAAAATAGTACGTTGAGCGATGGGTTCCTCCTCAGACCTTTTGATGATGTCGGGCTGGATGAACAGCCCGTAGAAGTCAGCACCGAGGATCAAGTCTATAGGTCCGGGGGTGAGGAAATCTGGATCCGCCAGCTGGAGCCCGCGAAGGTGAGGCCAACTATATTCTGCTGTCGCTATGGACGGGAGTGATGTTGTTATCGATGAGGTCGAGTTTCACCTTGAGCATTTGAAGTTGAAGAGTGGGGAACGTCGGTTCCTTACACTCGAGAGCCACCGACTTGATGTACGTGTGCCGATTCATTTGCAGAGAGATTTTCGCTTCGAGGTTGGACATGATGATGGATGAACTCGCCGTTACCGCTGAGAATACCACTCGAAGTGACCCACAAGAGAGAAAGAGAAGTTCCGACAGATGATGAGAATATCCGAAAAAATGCGAGAGATGGGTCCGTATACCGCGCACGAGCTCACAATGTCCGAGTGAGAGAGAAGGCGTTAACGATTATAGAGACCGGTGACCGGTCGTCGTATATTCACAAAATGGCCGAAGACTTTCAAAGGAGCGAGAGAGAACGCCGTATACGTAGCGAGGATCCGTTGTCGAGCGCCCGAATCCGTCCGGGCGTCGTCGGACACGCACGAGTCTCCGAGCGCGACGGATGTAACAGAGAGAGAGTGAGAGCGCACTACGGGAGGCGACGATAGCTTGCCGAGCACCCGAATCCGTCCGGGCGTCGCCGAAGACGCACGAGTCACCGACCGCGACGGATGTAACAGAGAGAGTGAGAGCGCACTACGGGAGGCGACGATAACTTGCCGAGCACCCGAATCCGTCCGGGCGTCGCCGAAGACGCACGAGTCACCGAGCGCGACGGATGTCACAGAGAGAGAGTGAGAGCGCACTACGGGCGGCGACGATCGCTTGCCGAGCGCCCGAGTCCGTCCGAGCGTCGCCGAACACGCACGAAGAGGATCGTTCTCGAACTTTCGCCGGTAGCACGTGGAAGCACACACGATTTTCCAAATCCGCACACAGAGTTCACCTTGAGATGTTCGTTACCGCACCCACCGATCCGGCTCGAAGGACCAAAAATTATTTAATAAAGACCCGAGGAATGTCTGGTTTCGGGGGGTTATACTTTGTCTTTGGCTAAACCGAATAATCCACCGAGGAAGTCGAGAAAGACCGCGAGAGAATATTACGTCGTACCGCGTGCTTCACCCGATAACTACGTACCGGACCCTTGGGCCCGAGACGGGGAGGCTTTCCGCTCACACGCGTGTAACAATGTTCCTTTAATGTTAGTAAGATTCCTTGACCTTACGGATAACGTAAGAGACAACCCGAAGAGAATTCACTTGATCTGAGCCGAGTAGCGAAACCGAATTCAGAGAGTTTTGATACTGTTCGAAAGGCAACGTGTGTCACGAAAGACCGGTACTCACAGAGTGATCGAGGATTTCCGGAAGGGTCGATATCGACGCAGGAGCGCGGATAAGGTCCTGAGAGCGTGCTTATGATTGGGTGGTAACATTGCGCGAGACTAGTTAGATTGATAGGACAGGCTGCGGGATTGGGTCACGGCCGCGAACCAGAGGAAAAAGGAAGAGAGAGAGAATGCTAGAGAGAAGGACTAGAGTAAGTGAGATGCCGGTGCAATGATTGAGAAAAGGGAGCGATATTTCCTGAACAAAAGGTTACACGCCAAATTGGTCGACCGAAGTGTTTAAGATCGTTAAAGTGCAGAAAACTAATCCCGTGACCTATGTACTCAAAGATTCGCGCGGAAATCCCATCGCCGGCGGATTTTAAGAATACGAGTTACAACGCGTTGCTAATCCCGACGTACATCTCGTGGAAAAGATGATACGCAAAAAGGGTGACACGGTTTATGTGAAATGGCTGGGATTTGATGCGACACACAACTCTTGGATAGATAAAAATAATATATTATAAATATGTTAACAATAATACATAATAATATTTTACAAATATAAACAATACTGTACACTTTATAAAATATACATATAATTTACAATAAATATACATATAATTTATTATACAATAAATATACATATAATTTTAATTTACAATAAATATACGTAATTTTAATTTACAATAAATATACATGATTTTTATTTACAATGGTAGTTTGTAATGTCCCCACGGTAGCGTGTCGGTGGTTTCGGGTACGATATACCGCTTGTCATCGTACGGACTTAGAGCAATTTTTGTCTCGCGGATGGTGTATACTTCGTGTAATTCAGATCTTATACAAGACTGCTGACGCGTCATTTGAATCTCTTCGTTCAAACACCGCGTGTAATCGTCGAACGTTATCGTTCTCGCGACGACGTTACTCTTGATGCCTTTTACTTTTTTCGTGTCTTTCTTACCATCTACTCGCAACGCGTACATTTTTGCCCTAAGCCCGACGAATTCGGTCATGATGGCGCCATTATTCTCGTCCTTCATTAAACCCGGTATCTTTTCATTCGCGAGCGGTATACCGTACACATTGTCCACCGCATAATCGCTGGTATCGAATCTGTCGACGTTGCGCTTTATATTCTCATATACATCGTCACACTCTATGTGATATATGAGACTGTCGGTGTCGGTGTACATGACTTTACATTTCTCTCGATACATAGGTACCATATAATCGTGGTGAAACTCGTACAAACATGTCTTGGATATGTCGAGTATACACATACCCACGTAGATTGGTTTATTAAATTTAACCTCGAGATTGCGCAATTCAACGGCGATCAGATTCTCCGAAAACACGCTTCTACTATGAAAATTTGGTTTTGCGATCATCGCCTCTGCGCCATATCTTCCATCCCAATGTGTCACGAGCTTAATATTAACGTGATCGCGCACATTTTCCATCGTTTTGCCAAAGACCGCATTATTCATTAATTTATATAAATTTTTTCAAAATCATTTTTCGCGAGTGTTCGGAATTGTGTATTGAGTTCGATATAACTGCGAAGCCATGGAGATTGCGAAAACTGTAATATTCGATGTATTTTTGTAACGCGAATTCCGTGTCGCGTGCATTGCTGCAGGTTGCGGTAATGTATTACGTAAAGTTTCTTATCATATAAGGTTGCGAGCAGCTTATCCTGCCGCTTACCAGGTGGTTCGTCGCGTGTCGGGCAAAACGGTAGGTCGGTGTGCGCATCGTGAACACGTTGCAGATACTCGAGATCGACTTCAAGAATGTAGCCTATAGACGAATCGCGCGCGATCGATGATGTATCAAAATCGGATACGTCGTCGACCCATCGAAAATCTGCATAGGGCAAAGGTTGACACATTGCCCATCCGTACAAATTATTTACATCAAAATACGTGAGATATGATGAAGGTTTCTATGGATCGTACGATTCCATATACTTGTTATTAGCATCTGTGTATCTGTTGGAACATTGACTCAAGCTGCCGCGTATTCCGCGTTCGATAAATAAAACCATGTCGATTTCCGTAAGCAATTCGAATGTAATATTCGTATGTTTCAACATGGCGTCCCACGTGTATCCGGGAAGAGTATAGTAATACGCGGGGGTCGAGCCCATAACTTTTAATACAACTCCCGCGGAAATTTTCAAAAATATCTGCTAATAACAAGACATCAATTTTGAGATACAAATCGCTATATTCGCCCAGCGTTCGAATGGAGAACCGCTCCCACACATTCTCGGCGTGCGCGTAATCGCTCTCGGATATCGTGTCACCGGTCAAGGAACTGTAAAATGATTCGCGCGGTGGTAAACACATATCTTGCAACCTGTCGACGCAGTCAATATATTCGTACGGAAAGACACCCTTCCGTGTTAATAAATTGAAATTGTCATTCGGTAAATTTTGAAATTCAGATTTTAAAATTTTGGGTTTGTCTTTATTCAAGAATGATGCCAATTTATCGAGACTAGCTGTGAGAAATTTATACGAATCGATAAAACGCAATTTAATATGATTTTTTGATTTCTCTTCGGCAAGATTAACATTTTTCGTAAACGATATATATTTTTCCTTTGTTATTGGAAGTAACTCGATTTCCCCTTCGAACGCCGTAGCTATTTCCATGATAATAGAATGTGCGTCGTAACCGGATAAATTATGAAAAACTATTGGAATGCAAAAAGAATCTTTATAATTTAAATTGCAATTTGAATGCGCGGGACCTCTGTATCGCTCGGTCAGATGGCAATGATCGCGTACGCGTGTATCGTCTTGTACGAATGGTTTCTCGCAAATGTGGCAATGTGTCGCGCTGTAAAATTTTTCCCATTCATCAGATGTTAGATTTACCATGGGGACATTAGCTGATAAAATTGTTTTTACACGTTGCGCTAAATTTTTTAGTTTTTCAACGAACCATGACATGCAATCGATACCGCGACGGGAATGATACGCGGATAACGAATCGTCGTACGAGCAATGTACATAATAAGCAATACTGAATACTTTATGATGTTGGTAGTTTCTCTCTTCCTCCGTCTTCTCCAAAACGCACTCCAAGTCGGCATACACAACGAAAGGAAGCCGCTCCTTCCAATTATAATTGTTGAACGTGAGCCACTTGTCCTTATCGCTCGGTAATCGGATAGCGCACTCGTTCATCTCTCGGCAGTCCACCGTATGTGACTATAATTTGTCATTCGAATCAAAGTAGTGCAAACATTTGTAAAAGAAATACTTTTTTAATTTTTGTTTAAAGATTTCTGCAATATAATTTATTAAATATATACGTACCGATCGCAGATATATTTTTGACCATTATGTTTGCTCAATTGCGATCTCACGAGCCTGGATAGATTCTTGATCCACGCGAAATGTCCAACGTTGTTGTCTTCCACGTACAGCAAGTTGACGTGTTTGTCTCTTTTTAGCTCACTCGGACGTATCGGGACAATGTTTTTTTTTCTCGATACTATATACATTGATTGAGATATCGTTGGCAAGTTCAAATTTTTTAATTTGGTTCACAGTCACTGGAAACTCAATGTCCTGGAGATTCAGTACTGTCGTATAATGGGGATACGAAGATTCCCGATCCACTTTCAATTTAGCTGGATGTAGAGCGGCGACCACAGACCACGCGAAACATGCATTGTCATTAGATTGCACATTGATTACCGCCCTCTTCATCATTATCGCCCGCGGTAATTTTATATGACATCCTGCGCGCAAAGGATTATATTTATTTATATTTACAGTTAAATCGAGTATTCGCGATAATGCCCACTCACTATCACGTTCCTGAAATTCTTCGAGCGATGCTAGAGTGGGCTCGACAACGCGCCGCTCGTACCATTCGCGTAAATCGGATGTGCGAAAGAGTTCATAGTTTCTCGTATTGATACTTTTATTTGCGCGTCTATCACCCGTCACAAATTCACCATTGAACAATGTATTAATTTTCACATTAAAGTGTTTTTTCAGCACGGTTTGCACGTGTTCGAGCACAATGTCTTTGGCATCCTCGAAAAATTGGCGAAGCTCGATGTGATTATGATTTATAACCGCACCAGTCAATATGCGGCTCTCGAACGCCGTATCGTTCTCTCGCCAAATCAATCCGTGTTGTCGCGTGCTGCATCCTGCACCCGCGTGTACAAAACGCCTGCGTAACGAGTTCTTCAATTCCTCGAGTCGCGCAATTCGGGCAATCAGCGATTGTCGAATCCCGATCGATAATCGTGGACGTTTGATTCGACTTTGCTCTTCCACCGATTCGATATATTCGTCGCATCGTTGCTCCCACGAAACGTACTCCTCTATCGAATTTACCCTTGCAGATTGCTCGCGCAGATTTCGTTCGGCATTGTTTTCCGCCATATTTCCAGTTTTATGCCAAAAATTTTGCTAACAAGACGCGCTTATTAGTAGCTCTTGTCTCGGAACTCTTGGCGAAAATACTGACAGGGTGTGCCTCTTTACCATGATTTTATATTCTATCTTGATGTCTCTTTCTATCATGTGTATCAACTAAATCTTTATTTCGCGGTTTGTCACGTACATTTTGACTAATGTCGATTATTGCTTTTTTTTATCGGCTAGAGATGATGTCATTTCAGCCAAGATGCATCGCGAAAGTTTCAAATTACATGCTGCTGTCCAAGTATGTTAGTGCAATTTAACCATGAGGATTATCCTTATATTTCACGATATTGTCATGTTTTGACACGCGCGTTTGAATTCTGATATCTAGGATGATGTCATCGCGAAGCAGCCGCACATCGGCGCTTGAAAATTTTATATTACTTTGCATTTTTGTGCATTCCGCTAAATCTCACACCTGGTGATGATGATGTTATCTCAGCCCAGATGCATCGAAAAAGTTTTAGATTACTTATATATTAGCACAAATTAACCTTGATACTTGTTCTTGTATTTCACGATTTTGTCATGTTTTGACACGCGCGTTTGAATTCTGATATCTGGGCTGAGATGACATCGCGAAGCAGCAGCACATCAGCGCTTGAAAATTTTATATTATGCTGCATTTTTTGCGCATTCGGCTAAATCTCACACCTGGGGGTGATGTCATCGCGAAGCAGCCGTACATCGGCGCTTGAATAGAAAAATTGAAAAAGATATCGCGTCGGCAATAAACCCCACCACATTGCAATTTTGCAACGCTAATACATATTTTAAATATGTTTAATACGTTCAGTATTGCATCGACCACTTGTGTGAAAGGTTCATATAAAATGTATCCCACTGAAGGAAGCCGCATGAATTATTATGTTCCGATTCAAGATGCTGATGAAACCATGTAAGAAAAAAAAATGTAACAAGTAAGTTTAATTAACTTAAAGAATTTTATATTTTTTAAATATTTATATAAATAATATTGTTTTTACTCTCTAGCATTTCATCCGAGCCTCGTCGTGCGGTTCGTATACTCGGAAGACGATACGCCTTAACCCCGACGTCATACAAATATTTGGACATTGGAATAAACGTTGGATCTGTAGCTTGCGTGGAATTGGTTCTCGGCGATAATCGGGGCAATCAAATAATATTGCCTTTTGAAACGTGGAAATCGCTAATGCAGAAACGTGCAGACATTGAACGGCTTCTACAATCGACTGAAATCCCATTGCGGATTCGAGATTTGACATTCGAAGTGGTTAAAATATCTGATTCGAATATTATAAAAATAGGATTATCCAATAATTCTTTATATATGAAACCGCCAACTCTATTCTATTTATTCGATTTTGAAAAATGCATGGATCATATGTATTACTGGTTATGCAAAAATATGCATATTGTAAATGAAAAATTCAAACAATTTGTAACTGTTTTACAACGTAATAATATCGCTAATGTATGCGACGCTGCAAAAACGATACATGAAAGTGATATGTTTAACAGCAAATCGCCCACAGATTGCGAGTTATTGACATGTGCTGTAAATGATATTCTTCACGATGCTTGTAATATATAAGTTATTTTACTAATTATCTGTGAGTTTAATTATTTATCCCATCCTTTATGTATGTATGTATGAATAAAAAAGGTGTAATAGATATACACAGTCTGCAAAATTTAACTTGCGAACGCTATCTCTCTCTCTCGCACCGCCTTACGAACGCCGTATCTTCCAAGTGCATGCTTCGCGCTATCTCTCTCTCTCTCTCTCTCTCTCTCTCTCTCTCTCTCTCTCTCTCCCAAGTACATGCCTCGCGCCATCCTTCTCGCGCTATCCTTCTCGCGCTATCCTTCTCGCGCTATCCTTCTCGCATCGCCTTGCGAGCGCTATCTCTCTCTCCCACGTGCATGCGAACATTTCGCGCTATCTCTCTCTTTCACGCTATCCTTGTCTTACGCTCATATGGATGCCTCGCGCCATCTCTCTCCAACGTGCATGCAAACGCTATCCTTGTCTTACGCTCATATGGACGCCTCGCGCTATCCTTCTCCCACGCCCATAGAATATCATTAGCGCTATCCTTCTCTTACACATTGCGGATGCCTCGCGCTATTCTTCTTCCACGCCTCCTCGCGGCATCGTACCTTCCCTCTTCCCCGCGGGTCTCTCGCCTATCGGTTTCGCCGCGATCCCCCTCTTCCCCGCGGGTCCATTACCTATCGGTTTCGTCGCGGGTCCCTCTTCCCCTCTCCGCGGACCCCTCGCCTATCGATTAGGTTAGCAGGTCCCTCGCCTATCAATTAGGACGCGGTCCCCCTCCCCCCTCTTCGCGGACTCCTCGCCCATTGGTTAGGACGCGGTCCCCTTCCACCCTCTCCGCGGACCCCTCGCCAACCGGTTAGGACGCGATTCCCCCGCCTGACGTCATACCTCACCGCGCCGGTTTCCCCTCGCCCCTCACCCTCCCCCTACAGAGGACCTGGGTTAGAACTCTCCTAGATACACTACTGTATACGTAGGACTATTTCTGTAAACTAACTTAAATATCCAGTTTTTCATTGTCAGACTATGTATAAATCTTGATTTTTACAAATTTTTGTTTGTTAATAACTTTTTAATAAGCAACGAGCGACGATTAAATTAGAAGAAAAAGTTACTCAGGATTATGTCCTTGAACATATGTCAAGGTCAAGGTCATTGGGGCTGGGTCCCCTATTCGCTATATTCACCTTTTAATAAAAAACGAGCGACGGCTGAAATCTTCCGAAGGTCACTCACGAAGGTGACCTTGACAACATATGTCAAGGTCAAGGTCATCGGTGCTGCCTCCCCTAAACGTCAGTTTTACCATCAATTTTAGTCTTTATTTAGTTTAGTACAGAATGTTGTTGTGTATCACGGTATACATGGCGGTAATGTTCGTTAATTCTGATTTTTAAAAGCCTGCAAGTCTGTCCAACGTACGATGCATTGCAGTCTTTATAAAATATTTTATACACTACATTGTTACGTGATTCTGTGACTAGTTTGTCTTTATGTACTTTTATAAAACGTTTAAGATTATTGATCCCTATGTATGAAACTTTAATGTTTGAGTTTTTTGTCACAAGTTTAAATTGATCTGCGACACCAGCTACGTATGGAATATTAAAATAGGAGCATTTTTCGTTATTATTTGTTTCGTCATTGTTTGTGTCATTGTAATAAGAGTTAAAATGATTGTTATGATTTTTTGAAAATAGTTTCTTCAAACGCTCGTTAATCACATTAAAATCAAAGCCAACGGATATCCGTTTTTTAATAGGATGTTGATTACGAACTCAAAGTTTTTTTTATGATATCTTGGGTGAGACAGACGAAAGGCTCTGTCAACAAGACCAATGATCGTGCCTTTTTTATGACAAAATGTATGCTGTGATTCAAAATTGAGATATCTGAAATGTAGGTTTGTGAAACCAATCGAACTCGACCACACCATTGTTGGTAATAATGGTGACGTCGAGGAAATTCAGTCGATTATTGACTCCCCCCTCCATCGTGAATTGTAATTTTGGTAGTATCAGAGAGAAGCCTGAGAAAGGCAATGCCGGCCATTTTCGTGGGACGCTTTTTCTAGGCCGTACAGCAGCGCCGTGGATCCACTTTTAGGAATTGGAAACACTTACCCGCATCCACTTTTCGGTACTGTCGGTCAAATCTCCATATGGTTCATGTCCGTGCTACATCCACTTTTCGATACTGTCGGTCATTTGGTTCATATTCGTGCTACATCCACTTTTCGATCTTTTCGATAATGGTAGTACACTGATCGCTTGACAAAGAGAGATGATCGCGCCGTCTTTGTCTCTCTTTCATCGCGTATGTGTGTAGTATCCGTGAAGGTACAAACACCAATACGTTGAGCACACTAGAGAGCCTCTAGGAGAGAGAGGCGCCAACGAGTCATGTGACCAGCCATTTCGTGACCTCTGTGAAGTTGGCCCCCCATTTTCAAAATTTTAAAAAAATTGTTAGAGTTCTGAGTGCCCCCCGAAGAGTTCTAAAGTTCTCTGTCGATTTTAGAAAGAGTTCTATCGTTTAAAGCACCGAAAATAGCACTTGAAGATATGGGAGGGGCCAACTTCACATTTTTCGCAACTTTAAGACGGTATAACTTTTTTGTTATCAACTTTAGCACTTTGATTGTTAAGGATAATTGATAGAACTCTTTGGGGGGCTACCAGAACTCTCAATAAAACAACCGGTTATCGATAAAAATTTTCAACCCTATAGTTCAAGACTGTTGTGCCTCTAGCCGCTAAGGAAGAGGTCTTTAGGGATTTATACGCCCAAAGGATTAGGATCCACGCTCGAAATAAGACACTCCCGGATGTTAGGTAGAAATTGATATATTTCACAGGTTTTTGTACACTTTTACTTATTCGCGATTATAATAGTCGGGCGCGATACGTACGGTACTTCGATACTATCGATATATGCGAGCGAGTAGCGAGCGATGTTAATGAGCTATATTATTGAGCTAGCTTCAGTGCATCTCGCGCTTATTATATATCTTAATTAATTAGGTCGTTGATTAGGGAGGAGTGTGGTGTCCCTGAGCATGTCTCGTGCTCCGCTCGTCAGCTGCTTACTCAGCTTCCGAGAACTTGACCGTGTCTTACTTTCATTTATTAATACTCTTTTATTCTTTCTTAATTACTTTTCCTTGGGCTCTTTCCCTTATTCTAATGCTTTGCTTTAGTCAGCTCTTTCTCAATCTTTTCTGTTCTACTTTACTTGTTTTATCTTTTAATATTAAGAAATCGGTCGGGTTACGACAAGACCTATAGAGGTAAAATTTTTTCTCGGTAACGGGCAGTTCTGTCGACAGTTCTGGAAGCCTCCCGAAGAGTTCTAACGATAACTATTAGCACTCGAAGCGCTACAATGCAAAATAAAAAAGTTCTCGCTGGTCGAAGTCGCAAATTTAAAAAATTTTTAAGTCCCATAGGGGTAAAATTTTTTCTCGGTAATTGGCAGTTTTGTCGACAGTTCTGGCAGCTACATGTTGCTCTATTTTATTTATTGTATACTATTGTATTATACTATACTTATCATTATACTTTATACTTATATGTACTAATACTATTATAATATATGTATTATATTTCTCTCTTTCTCTCTCTGTCTCTCTGTGTGTCTCTCTCTCTCTCTCTCTCTCTCTCTCTCTCTATTATTTTATATATATATATATATATATATATATATATATATATATATATATATATATATAGACACACACACACACACACACACACACACTTGTTATATTTAATATACTATTTTTTATATTATTATACTATTACTTATTATACTACTTAATGCTAATTTTTTTTTAGTTTTTTGAAGAATTAAAAATTTTTTTTTAGATTTTCCATTTTTTAAAAATTACTTAAAATTGTTGATTTGCTTTACAGATTGTTCGCAAATTTTTGTCGCATGTATCCGAGATGTACTCGAGATGTATGTGAGAATATTTGGATATTCTTAATGTTTCACGTAAATTATTACATGTGGACATATCTCTTCTGTTCCATTTGGAACAGATCGTTTTGATGCCATATCATCATATTTGTACCAATTTATTCCTGTATAAGTATACGCAACTTACTATTAATGTCCATTGCTGAACCCACTGCCGTATTTAATATATGACACGACGCCTGACAAAATATATTGAATGTTATCAACGTCAACAAGTTTTGTTACGTTGTCCAAGGCATAATTGTGTTTTTCTATCATATTTTGGGTGTGCATATAGTTGGGGTCACTCAAAATGCTGCTATCAATAATGAGATGAGATCCATATAAAATGGTACGGCTAATGCGCTTTTTGCAATTATTGCATGTCGTTTCTTTTTGAGCAATGATATCATCATTTATTGCTTGTTGCATATTATCTAACCCATTTTTTATTATTATATCCACATTTATGTTGCAGATCGGTGACGGTCTTTTATAATTATGACCGCAATTATCACAACTGTATGCAGTTGTACAACTGGGGATATTTTTAAACAAATATTCTGCAAGATGCGCAGCATTGCAATTTGTATTTAAAGACGTTATATTTCGAGTGAATATTTTTTTATTGAAAATTGGTATATTACACAGGATCGTTGCTCGTGTGCAGTAATCACTCGCAGCAATTTTTCCGCGTGTTAAGATATCCATTATCAGTTTTATAAACTGATCGGAAGGATTTAACGGAATAACATCTTTCTTATAAGCATTGCGCATACCTATACCATTTGCAACGACTTGAAAAATAGAATCAAATGCGCAAGTTTCTCGCACAACGATTCGTTCTTTTTCAATCGTCGTGGCATTGCATAAGCTGCCATTTTTTAAGACTGGGATACCTATAGTCTTATTAATACTAACTAAATCCCAATCAGCGCATGGCGTTAAGTAATTTGGTTTGACTCGCTTCGCAACTTTTTCATTTCCGCTATCCGATGTTTTTCTTTTGATTTTACAGCGCCAATTTTCTATTTCATTTAATGTATCTCGCGTATTTTCGTTTTGATTTTCTATATCTTTATTTTCCTCTATATCTTTATTATCCTCTATATTCTCATTTTTTCCTTCGTTCTCATTTTTTCCTTCGTTCTCATTTTTTACTGAGAATAATTTCTCCTCTATAGGCGTATCTGAGATCTTTACTGAACTCGTGATATCTTTGCCTAAGATATTTTTTTGGTCAAATGTACCAGCCGTTAATAGAAGCCTACCTTCTAAATATTCCAGATGGCGAAAAACAAATTTATCAATGCGCATAGGCAATTGATTTTTAAACGCCCTGGTCTTTAGATCCGAAAATTCAGCTTCGACAAATGATGACGTGGCAATTTGCGAACCACGCTTAAAATGAGATCTCATTATACCTGTCCATAAAGGTAAATAAGTCATGAAAGATTTTATTTTTTTTGCAGCTTCGGGATTAAAATACGCATTAACAACACTCCCATTATGCGAATTACGGGCAATTTCTTGAGCATCAAGAAATACATTTTCGGTCCAAGTTGTCCAGTCTGCTTGTCCAATATCCTCATCGTCGTTGTCAAGAGTATCTTTTTCAACTTCACCGATAATTACGCCTTTAATAATATTATTTATGTCTCTCAAATGTATTTCAGACGATAATGATATTCCATTTTCGTCTAGGCCTATTTCCTCGCTCAAAGCTACTATTAGTATTGATTTTAAAAAATCATGCAGTTTCGTAAAATTTTCTATTTGATAGGCATGTCCTAAACATCTTAAAAAAAATTGTCGGATTTTAAGCGCTTTTCCTCTTAAGCATTCCCATCTAGCAATCATACCTATAAAATGGCTAATGTCCAATCTTATATAACATTGTAGGACATTATCAGAATATATAGGTATATTATTAATAATATTGTAACAGATTTGCATGTAATGATTTAAATCGATGCAATTTGCGAATATACGCGCAACTGCTATAAGGATTGCCTTCCCAAAATCTGTTACAGCAATTTTAGGTATTGGTGCACCATCTCTTACAATTTCTGAGAGAAAATAACTTATTGTTGATGCATCCTGCTTTGCAGAGACCTTTTGGAAAGCAGGAAAATTACCAAATTCAGAAACGCAAACACATTGGTATAAAAATAAATGTGGCGACTTTTCTCCATTGGGGAGCCGTAATTTTTTTCCTATGCTTCCAGTGGCGTCTATAGTTAAAAAACAATTGGCATCTTGCTTATGAGCTTTTTTATACATAAGCTGTTGTTCCAATGACCAATACATACAATAAAACGGATTTAATCCTATATTATGTATTGTACGCTGGAATCCAGTGCACTTGGCGATATGTAAATTATGCAAAGGATCAGTATTGGACAATTGTAGACGTTTGTCCAATTCCGTTTGTTTCGCCTTGCGCAAAACTGTCACATTGAATAAAGTTGGTGGAATATTATCACCAAATGTCATTAATTTTTTGGCCTCTTCATTGCGCCAAACATTAGCACTTTTATGCCCGTCTAATAATTCATTCGCAATTTTTTCACGTAAAAATCCTTTTAATGCTCTTTTTTTCTGATGTACAGTTTCCGTTGAAAATCGAGCGAGAGTGCATTCAAATAATACATCATTCGCTTTCATAGGCTTATTATATAATATGCCTACAAGATGCGCGCCACATTCATTGCACATACCTTTAAATCGCGCATAACACTTAGCATCGCTATTAACATATACCTTAGCGCGTTTAAATGTTAATGCGCACGGTAATTTTGTTTGTTCCCATATTTTGTCAGCAAAGACATGTGTCCATTTGCCTGCTTGTAAGGACATATACCTCCGTTTGTCACGTCCGTATGTTTGGCGCGTAGGTTTTATTTGCGCCCACTTTTCTTCCAAAATAATAAGCTTAAAATTTTTTAGAGTTTCAGACGTGGAAGTGTTATCGCTTACATTAAAGGTGCTATCTTTCGAATCGTTATATGTAGCCTTTTTGTTAATGCCAAACGCTTTTAATACGGCGCTGTACATACCGCTTCTATCATTTTTTAGAATGGTATAAATTTGTTTCGGCGTTATGTGTGACCCACTATTTATAAGTGTTTCAGATATTGTACGATAAACGTCATGAGATGGTAGAAAAATTTTACCGTCATCATCTACGGTTTTATATTCGTCATTTGTTATGACATCACGCAATTTCTCTTTATCGTACATATTGGAAGAAAATATCTAAACAATTTAATACAGAAGAAATAAAATAATACTTTATATATTTATAGCTATAAACTAAGGAAAATTAGTAAATTAAAGAGAACTCTTACAGCTAAAGAAATCTAAATCTAAAGTTCAATGAAATAAAACCTAGAACTAAAATAAAATCTAAAATATGAAAAACCTAAGCTTAACAAATAAAATCTAAAGTATGAAACACTTAAAGCTAAAAAATCATAAATCAAAAGATAGAATAAGACAAATTAATAAAGTCAATGGAAAGGAAAATCAATGGAAAATCGATGGAAAGTTAAGGAAAGTCAATAGAAAGAAGACAAAAATACGAAAATGATGATATTCGTTGTACGTATCAAAACGCCAACTATATCGTAGTTCTTATAATCGTTATGCCGATAATAGGAATAACACGACTGAAAAGACAACATTCGCTTCGATCGCTCTGATAAAGGATTAACTCTCGTTGCGATTCTGCTAGTCTACTCCTTCGTGTGGCTTGCTAGCTCGTGAGTCAGAAGCTTATGCCGTATGCAGTGCCGCGCAGTATGACGATGGTGGGGCGAGTGATGGGCGGAGCAATAAACAAAAGAGCAGCGCTACTGAAACGAAGATAGCGCTATGAATGAAAAAAAGATAGCGCTAAACAGCAGAGAGAACTTATCAAATGTCTCTTTTATGTTTAACGTTGTTGCTTTGTTTATCGTTTCCACCAAAATCTCATCTCTACCAACAGTCTTACATATAGCTCTACTCTTACTTATCCCTATTAACATATCTATAGAATATGTACATAAGTACATATCCAAAAGTAGTAAAAGAAAGAGTATCGCAACGAGAGTTAATTCTTTATCAGAAAGCGATCGAGGCAAATGTTGTCTTTTCAGTCGTAACTTCTATTATCGGCATAACGATTATGAGAAGTGCTACGATACAGTTGGCATTTTGATACATATAATCATTCATTAATTCGTATAATCATTTCCGTAGTTTTGTCTCCTTTCCATTGACTTTCCTGATTTTTCTTATTCTTCTTTTGGTTTATGTTTTTTAGCTTTAAGTGTTTTATACTTTATTTTAGGTTTTCCTTTTTAAACTTAGATTTTTAATATTTTAGATTTTATTTTAGCTTTAGGTTTTTTTATGGTTCTTTAGATTTAGATTTATTAGCTGTAACAATCCTCTTTAATTTACTAATTTTCCTTAGTTTATAATCATATATATATAAAGTACTATCTTTCGAATTATATGTAGCCTTTTTATTAATGCTAAACATTTTCAATACGGCACTATTACATAAAGTATTATTTTATGTCTTTTACATTAAATTCTTTAGATATTTTTTTCCATTATGTACGATAAAGAGAAATTGCGTAATGTCATAACAAATGACGAATATAAAACTATAGATGATGATGGTAAAATTTTTCCACATTTTCATGATCTTTATCGTATGATAGCTGAAACACTTGTAAATAGTGGATCATACATCACCCCGAAACATGTTTATACGATTTTAAAAAATAATAAAAGCGGTATGTACAGCATTGTAATGAAAACGTTTAGGTATTAATAAAAAAGCTACATATAACGATTCGAAAGATAATACTTTTAATGTAAGCGATAACATTTCTACTTCTGAAACTTCAAAAAATTTTAAGTTTATTATTTAAGAAAAATGGGCGCAAATAATATCTACGCGCCAAACATACGGACGTGATAAACGGAGATATATGTCGTTGCAAGCTGAAAAGGGAACACCTCTTTGCTGAAAAAATATGGGAGCAAAAAAAATTACGGTGCGAATTTACATTTAAACACTAAGGTATATGTCAATAGCAATGCTAAGTATTAGGCGCGATTTAAAGGTATGTGTAATGAATGTGGCGTACATCTTGTAGGCATATTATAGTATAATAAGCCTATGAAAGCGAATGATATAATATTTGAATGCACTCTCGCTGGATTCAACGGAAATTATACATAAGAGAAAAAGAGCATTAAAAGGATTTCTATGTGAAAAAATTACGAACGAATTATTAGACGGGCATAAAAATGCTAATGTTTGGCGCAATGAAGAGGCCAAAAAGTAATAACATTTGGTGATAATATTCCATCAACTTTATATATGCGACAGTTTTGCGCAAGGTGAAATTGGACAAATGTCTACAATTACCCAATACTGACTCTTTGCACAATTTACATATCGCCAAGTGTACTAGATTCTTGCATATAATACATAACAGAGGATTAAATCCGTTTTGTTATATGCAATGATCGTTGGAACAACAGCTTATGTATAAAAAAGCGCAAAAACAGATACCAATTGCTTTTTAACCATAAATGCCACTGGAAGCATAGGGAAAAAATTACGGCTCCCCAATAAAAAAAAGTCGCCACATTTATTTTTATATCAATGTGTTTGCGTTTCCAAATTTAGTAATTTTCCTGCTTTCCAGATGATCTCTGCAAAGCAGGATGTATCGACAATAAATTATTTTTTATCAGAAATTGTAAGAGATAGTGCACCAATACATAGAATTATTAAACAGATTTTGAGAAGGCAATCCTTATCGCAGTCGTGCGTATATTCGCACATCGTAAATTACATCGACTTAAATTATTATATGCAAATCTCTTATAATATTATTAATAATATATATTCTGATAACGTCTCACAATATTACATAAGATTGTATATTAGCTATTTTATAGGTATGATCGCTAAATGGGAATAAGAGGAAAAGTGCTTAAAATCCGATAATTTTTTTTTTAATGTTTAGGATGGGCATATCAAATATAAAATTTTACCGAACTGCATGATTTTATAAAATCGGCTAATAGTAGCTTTGAGCGAGGAAATAGGCCTAGACAAAAGTGAATCATTATTATCGTTTGAAATTGAGAGACGTAAATAATTTTATTAAAGGCGTAATTATCGGTGATGTTGAAAAAGATAATCTTGATTACAACAACGACGAGGATATTAGACAAGGAGACTGGACCAAAAATGTATTTCTTGATGCTCAAGAAATTGTCCGTAACTCACATAATGTGAGCGTTGTTAATGCGTATTATAATCCCGAAGCTGCATAAAAAATAAAATCTTTTATGACTTATTTACCTGTATGGACAGGGTATAATGAGATCACATTTCAAGCGTGGTTGGCAAATTGCCACGTCATCATTTGTCGAAGATGAATTTTCGGAACTAAAGACCAGAGCGTTTAAAAATCAATTGCCTATGCGCATTGATAAATTTGTTTTTCGTCATCTGGAATATTTAGAAGGTAGGCTTCTATTAACGGCTGGTACATTTGATCAAAAAACGACATTAAGCAAAGACACGAGCTCGGTAAAGACCTCAGATGCGTCTATAGAGGAGAAATTATTCTCAATAAAAAATGAGAACGAAAGAAAAAATGAAAATACAGAGGATAAAGATATAGAAAATAAAAACGAGATTGCTCGAGATACATTAAATGAAATAGAAAATTGGCGTTGTAAAATCCAAAGAAAAACATCGGGTTGCGAAAATGAAAAGATTGCGAAGTGAATCAAACCAAATTACCTAACGCCATGCACTGATTAAGATTTAATTAATATTAATAAAACTATAGGTATCCCAATCTTAAAAAATGGCAGTTTATGCAATGCCACAACGATTGAAAAAGAACGAATCATTGTGCGAAGAACTTACGTAATTGATTCTATTTTTCAAGTCATCGCAAATGATATCGGCGGTATGTGCGATGCTTATAAAAGAGATATTATTGCATTAATTCCTTCTGATCAGTTTATAAAACGGAGTTTATAACGGATATCTTAACACGAAAAAATTGCTGCGAGTGATCATCGTACACGATCAACGATCCTGTGCAATATCCCAATTTATAACAAAGAAATATTCACTCGAAATATAATATCCTTAAATGAAAACTGCAATGCTGCGCATCTTGCAGAATATTACTTTCAAAATATCTCCAGTTGCACAACTGCATATAGTTGTGACAATTGCTGTCATAATTATAAAAAATGTCACGATGCAACATAAATGTGGATATAATAATAAGAAGACGGATTAGATAATATGCAGGAAGATAAATGATAAATTATGATAAATGATGATATCATTGCCCAAAGAGAAACGATGCAATAATTGCAAAAAGAGCATTAGCCGTATCATTTTATATGGATCTAATCTGATTATCGATAACAGTATTTTGAATCCCAACTATAATGATCCCAACTATATACACAACCAAAATATGGTAGAAAAACACAATTATGCCTTGGACAATATAACAAAACTTGTTGTTGTTGATAATACTCATTATAGTTTGTCAGGCATCGTATAATGTATTAAATACGGCAGTAGATTCAGCAACGGACATTATGTTGCGTTTACTTACACAAGAACAAATTGATACAAATACGATGATATGGCGTCAAAACAATCTGTTTCAAATGGAACAGAAGAGATATGTCCGCATGTAATAATTTACGTGAAACATTAAGATCATGCGATCAAATACTCTCAAATACATTTCAAATACACCTCGGATACATGCGACAAAAATTTGCAAACAATTTGCAAATCAAAACAATAATTTGGAGTTATTTCTAAAAATTTAAAAATTTTTTAAAGTTTTTAATTCCCTAAAAGACTAATAAAAATTAGCATGAAATAATATAATAAGTCATAGTTCAATAATATAAAAAATAGTATAATAAGTATAACAAGTATAGTATAATATAGAAAGAGAGAGAGAGAGAGAGAGAGAGAGAGAGAGAGAGAGAAGAGAGAGAGAAAGAGAGAGAGAAGAGTATAATAAATATATTATAGTATTAGTATATATAAATATATAGTATAATAATAAGTATAGTATAATGCAATAGTATATATATAATAAGTAAAATAAAGCAACATCTACAAAATATTACGTTATTATATTATTTTAGTTATATATGTAGAAAACGTGAGATTATTCGTTACGCATCAAAAATATTCACCAAGCTTACCATATTTAGAACTCGTGAGAGGCTATCCACAACTCTCCATAGAACGTTGAATTTGCGAAAATAATTTTTCACTGGGACTTACAAAATTTTCGGCACATACAAAATTTTCGGATTTGCGACTTCAACCAGCGAATTATCGTTAGAACTCTTCGGGGAGCTTCCAGAACTGTCGACAGAACTGCCCGTTATCGAGAAAAAAATTTACCTCTATGGGACTTAGAAATTTATCGGATTTGCGACTTCGACCAGCAAGAACTTTTTTATTTTGCATCGTAGCGCTTCGAGTGCTAATAGTTATCGTTAGAACTCTTCGAGGAGCTTCCAGAACTGTCGACAGAACTGCCCGTTACCGAGAAAAGATTTCACCTCTATAAGGTCTTGAACTATAGGGTTGAAAATTTTTATCGATAACTGGCTGTTTTATTGACAGTTCTGGTAGCCTCCCAAGAGTTCTATCAATTATCCTTAACAATCAAAGTGCTAAAGTTGATAACAAAAAAGTCATACCGTCTTAAAGTTGCGAAAAATGTGAAGTTGGCCGCCCCATATCTTCAAGTGCTATTTTCGGTGCTTTAAACAATGTAACTTTTTCTAAAATCGACAGAGAACTTTAGAACTCTTCGGGGGGCACTCAGAACTCTAACAATTTTTTTTAAATTTTGAAAATGGGGGGCCAACTTCACAGAGGTCATTTCGTGATTGGCTGGCATAATATGGGATAAAGTTCCGAAAAGTACTCACCCCCGATTTTTTTGAAACTCAGTATTCTTACGTATTTTGATGCGCTGATTACGAATATCATAGTAGAAATTGGCGACTATTTGATTTTCATGGTAAAAACCATGAGAAACCCATAAAAATTATAGTTTTTTACGCTTATCTCAGTAAATACGGAAAATCATGATAAATGTTTTAGACAAAAGTTTTAGATCTCACAGAGATAAACATTTTATGTCCTATTCATTTTCACCGTACAAGTGATAGTTTTCGAGAAAATCAAAGTTAAACATATATCTCAAACCAATTGCTGTATTGGTGAAACTACAAAGGATGACAGTACTGCGTAGAAGTCCCAATATATAACCTCGCTTTGCATAGAAAGTTGCAAACCTCGCTTCGCGTGGAAAAGTGTATGCGTGGATGTGGCGTCAGTGATGCCAGAATTGAGACGCGAGCAACACGACTCCGTAGTGGAGGGGATACACACACACGCGTGAACCGTGTACATGTAATGCGCAGAGCGCTTTGCGCATTACATGTACACGGTTCACGCGTGTGTGTGTATCCCCTCCACTACGGAGTCGTGTTGCTCGCGTCTCAATTCTGGCATCAGTGTGTGGCGTTCCTGTTATCGACAACTTCGTTATCGATTTAATCGACTCGAATTTATCGATATATTTCGATATATATATTCGATATATATATAGTATGCTATTGATTTGTTGTTACTTAGTAACGATATTTATTTATTTTGTTTGTAAAAACATTTATTACTTTCTTTCCCTGTATCTGACATTGTATACATGCATTTATAATTGATTAAACATTTATTATTAAATAACAAGAAAGTCTAGTAATTTTCACATAAGTTCCCACAACTGGTGACCCCGATGTGATATCATTAAGTGCGGAACTTTAAAATTGGTGACTAAGAAATCTGCAAGTCCGATTTCTTGTTCAGTGAGGAATTGTGATAACTTCTTGGAAAATTTACGGCTTTTCTTCGACAAGATCTTCTAGTCTTCTTGGTAGCTGAGTTATTATTCGGCAAGTTCCTTGGACTTCGTTTTATAGGACTTCGAAAATTCTTCGAGATGCCTATCGACAGAACACCGCCCGCTACTCCAGGATCAGCCAGGGATGCCAGGTTTGAGACTCTGCCCGTTGCCGTAGCGTGGGAGGGGATAACGCACACAAAGAAAAAGCCGTATACCTGTGCGCTCGGCGCTCGGCTAGCTTCGGGCAATAGACGAGCGCAGACATACAATCTGCTATCTCTTTCTTTCTTTCAGTCGTTCAGTCAGCTATAGCTGACGCTTTCTCGAGATTCTCGAGAATCATATGTTAGCGCGGCTTGGCTCGTCTATTAGATCTCGCGTAAACACATAAAAATTACTAATAAGATAAATCTTATAATTACATTATAATTTATTCTATATATATAAAAGATGTAAATTAATTAAAGAAATAAAGAATAGAAAGAATATAAATGATAAAAATCCACTCTTGGCCAACGTGTACGCCTTTTTCCTAAAAAAATCATATTAGAAATATTGAAAAAGATCTGTTGTTGATTAAAAAGATAACTTTTGTTAGCACGAAAAACATAAAATACAAAATTAAATTATATATTGCTTTGGATAAATTATTCTAATAGTATAGTTTTTACTTTGTTAATAATAATAAATATATATATGTAGTAAAATAAAAGAAAAAAAGCATTATTTTTTCAATAATATAAAGTATTCTACCGTATCAATCAATCAAATATTAATATAAGCTGTTAGCGAGAGAGAGGTGGACGCGAGAGTGAGGAGCGCCGCGATATTTGATCTCGATGAATTAGGATGACGTGGAACCGTCGGAAAGACGAGCGTCTTGACAATATACGATTTAATGAAATTATATCTAATATTTCCGCAAGCAACGGAGGGATAATCTCGTACGAGGAGACCGCACTGTCGAACGATAAGACTGCACAGAGAATCGGTGGATCGCGGGCCGCGAAAGCGCACTGGATTCACTGTCGCGACGGAACTTAGCCGAGCAGCGCGAGAAGAACTACGCGTACGCGTCGATTACTTTTGGTCAAGAGCCGGCCGGCGTCTTGTGCGCGACTCTTTTATAATCTTGAATCCTTCTAGAAGGATCCAGAACGTATGACTCACTTTCTTTTGTCTTAAGGGAGCGACAATTATGATAGGAAAGATTCGCGGTAGTTTTTTGATTGACGGGAGCTGGCAGCCCTGATTAGGTGCCACTGATGTCAGTTTAAAGCGCAGTGATAGGCTCGGAGTGTCGAAAGGCTCGTAGCTCCCGCTAGAGCAAGCTAGCTAGAGCAAGAGCGACTGCCTCGAAAGCGGTCATCTCTTTCATCCCGAATTCTCAGAAATTATCGATCGGCCGAGCCGTATCTCCTATTGCTTTAAATTAAATCTCGTTTAACGCGCCTCGTTTTCCATCGCCTTTAATTCGATTTCGAAAATCCCGCCCACCTCGCCAATAGCAATTGGCGAAATTTTAACGTTACTATGGCGCGATGTCAAAAACAATCCCGTCCGTTGCTTGATCGAACGACCGGCGACGGGTAGCCGTCACGCTTGCCTATTATTAACACATATGCATGCCGCAAAGTCTAAGTTAAACGCAAACCGCTTGAGCAATCAAATCTGAGTCTCTTCGCTCGCAGAGCTATCGGCAACCGGCAACAGAATGAGCTTAACTATAGGCCGGGTTAATTCCGTGGTAGCCGTACGGAGGGTCACAACACGAATTTGACCGTCTTCTCCGGGATGGATCTGAATGATGCGCGCCAAGGGCCATTTCGTTGGTGGCAGGTTTTCGTTTCGGATGAAGCATAATCGGCCGACTGTGAAGCCCGATTCCTTGCTCCACCATTTAGGGCGATGTACTAGCGAGTGGAGGTATTCCTGGGACCATCTTTCCCAGAAATGATCCCGCATTTTTTGAAGGAGCCGCCAACGGGCTAGCTGGTTCATCGGCTTGTCCAGCATGGAAGGTTCAGGTATGGCGGTCAGAGCAGATCCCGCCAGGAAGTGGCCTGGCGTGAGAGCGGAGAGGTCTTCCTGATCATCTGAAAGAGCTTGAAAAGGTCGTGAATTAAGGCACGCTTCTACCTGAGCGAGGAGAGTGCTCATCTCCTGGTAGGTCAAGGTTGCATCTCCCAACACCCGCCTCAAATGATGCTTGAGAAACTTGACGGCAGCCTCCCATATTCCGCCGAAATGAGGCGCTGAAGGTGGGTTGAATCGCCATGTAATTCTATCGGCGGCGAGCTGTCTGACTATCGCCCGTTGTTCGGGACTGCTGGCAGCGAAGAAGGCCCGTAGCTGTGTGTCAGCTCCCACGAACGTCGTCCCGCAGTCACTGTGGATGGTTTGGCACAATCCGCGACAAGAGGTGAAACGACGCAATGCCGCCAAGAAGGCCTCCGCCGTATAGTCCGATACGACCTCCAGATGCACTGCCCTTGTTGAAAGGCAGACGAATACGGAGATGAAAGTCTTGTACGCTCGATGGCCTCTTCCTTTTGTGGTCCGCAGCAAAATAGGTCCGGCGTAGTCGACGCCGGTGTGTAAAAAGGGTCGAGCTGGCGTCACCCTTTCGCGAGGCAGGCTGCCCATGCTGCTGTGGCGTCGCCGCCCGCCAACGCACACAAGTCACGCAGCGAAGAATTTGTTGTTTTACGATGGCTCGGCCTCTAGGGATCCAATAACGTTGCCGCATCATCCCCAGAGTCATCTGTATTCCGCCGTGCAGCGCCCGACGGTGGCAAGCCTCGATTATTAGTCGAGTGAACGTTGATTCGCTAGGCAGGATGATGGGGTGGCGCTCATCGTAATCCAGGATGGCGTGCTTAAGACGTCCTCCGACGCGGAGGATGCCCTGGCGATCTAGAAAAGGACTGAGTCTTATAAGTGGACTAGATTTACCTGGTCCGCGGCCCTTTCGCATGGCCTTTAGTTCGTCCTTGTACTTGGTTGATTGGACCAGCCGGAGCCACAATAGGCGTGCGTCCTCCAGCTCGGCTGTCGATAAAACATTACCGGAGCGTGGCTCAGCCTCGTTCGCCGCTGGACCGGTATTTTCTTGTCGCGGGAGCCATCATCGGCACCACGCTGTCACACGCAGCAATCGATGGTAGGAAGAGAACCGCAGCAACTCAGTGAGTTCTTCGTCCAACGAAGGCTGAGCTTTGGCCACATGAACGTGGGTTCGTTCTTCGGGCAGATTCTCATAGGTAACCAACCCGCTTGAAACGGGCCAAGAAGATTCCCTAAGCTGGAGCCACGGGGGACCTTGCCACCATAGATGATGATTTACCAGTTCACCAGGAGAAAGTCCTCGTGAAGCACAGTCAGCTGGATTATCCCGTCCAGGGATGTGGTGCCATAGAGCGCCAGGAACAGTAGTCTGGATTTCGGCCACGCGGTTGGCGACATAATTCTTCCAGCGTGAGGGGTGTCCCCATCCAACCTAGAGCGACCGTGGAGTCCGACCACTGGTGCAATGGGGTCTTCGATAAGTCGAGCGTTGTCCGAACGTGGGCAGCAAGCCGGGCAGCGCTGAGTTCCAGACGGGGCAGAGTAATTTGTCGAATAGGAGCGACTTTAGTTTTAGCGGCTATCAAGCAAGTGTGCCACTCATTGTTGATTTCGGTCCTCAGGTAAATGACGGCAGCATAGGCACGCTCGGAAGCGTCGGCGAACCCGTGGAGCTCAGCCTCGCCATCGAGCGAGTGCGGGCCGATCCACCGAGGTATCCGGATTTGTTCGAGCAGAGGGAGCTCGTTTTGATAATCTTGCCACCGTTTGGCGGATGCTTCGTCGAGGGGGTCGTCCCAATCGATGCCTTGCAACCAGGTAGCCTGAAAGGCGATTTTACAGTTCACAACAGCGGGCGCCAGCCATCGAGATCGTCCGCGGGTCGAAGAGTCGCGCTGTTAAGGAGAGAACTGATCACTTTGTTATATTCGCCATCGAGATCGTCCGCGTGGCGAATGAGAAGCAGTCCGTCCCGAGATGCCATTGAAGTCCGAGTGTGGCGTGGGTTTCGTGTGGTCGCCAGGCCCGAGGCTCGCGTTGCATTTGATGTTCGATAGGCACTTCCGCAAGTATAGAAGACTCGTTCGCCGACCATTTCCGTAGAGGGAAGCCGCCCGCAGTGCAGAGTCCTGTCAGCTGGCGCTGAAGCTCTTGAGCCTCATCGAGGGTGGCGGCACTCGTGAGGACGTCATCCATATAGACGTCGCTGCGGATAACGGATGCTCCTATAGGATATCTCTGCTCTTCGTCGCTGGCGAGTTGTTGAAGAGTACGCATAGCCAGAAAGGGCGCACAGGATAGCCCGTAAGTAACCGTATTTAGACGGTATTCCTGGAAATCGGCCTGCCTATCGTAGCGCCATATGATCCTTTGCAAGTCACGGTCGTCAGGATGGACCAAAATCTGACGGTACATTTTATCCACGTCTGTGGCCATCACGTACCGATGTCGACGCCATCGAAGAAGCACATTGCAGAGAGGAGGTAGCAAATTAGGGCCGACCAGAAGGCGTCGGTTGAGCGAATCGCCTGAAGCTGTGGTCGTTGAGCCGTTGAAGACGACGCGTAGCTTTGTCAAGGTTGTAACGATGCATTCCCCCCATCGTTACTGTACCGTACCCGGCCGCCGATCCGCCGGAAGTCCGCCGCCCGACGAACACCGGTCGGGCAAATGCGGAGGCGCTGAGCGCCCATTTTTAAATAACATCAGAAACGCGTAAACATATAACCGCCGTTAGACGCGCGAAAACATCGAGAGCCGACGACGCGCTCGGGTAACCGTCCGACCGTTACCGAAAATACCCGAGTCGCGCGCGCCGGTTCAACGATAAACCAGGTACCGTTAGAACAATAGGCGAATTACGCAGACGCGCGCGCCGAAAACCGGTATAAATAGAGCGCGTTTCTGAATATCGGGATCAGATCTTCCGCACCGCCAGAGTCTGTAAGACGCCTGGAAACCGCCTAGATCATTTACCGCTCAGAGAGAGAGAAAACGGGGTTGGGTGTACCCAGCCTCCGCCGAGAGTTTGCGGCATCTCCGAGAGCGTTCCTTCTGAAACCGGTTAAACGAGGCCAACGGGAACGGGCGTACTCGTCCCCGTCGAGAGTACTCGACACCTCGCATACATCCGACCACCCGCGTGCAACGGCGACTTTCTAGTGGTGGGGAGTTCCCTGCCATCGACGGGTGTTCTCGTCGGCCGTTGCACTCCTGAATTACACGGGGAAAAACCATCCCGAATAACTAGCGAACGCACGAGACGCGTTTAGCTGATACGGCCCGACCGCCATCGCGACATCCGGACTCGCCATTGATACGGCGCGCTAAGTCCCGCGCCGGGGGATGATCCACATCCCTACCGCGACACCGATCGATAGCCGCCATCAATAAATACGCGTCAAAGGACTGCCCACCGGGCCGACCGAAATTACCGCCCGATAGGTAACGTCATCTGCCGAAATCACGGCCCGCGAGCTATAATCGATATTCGATCGATCCGCCGAAAGCGCGCACCGCGCAACGCATCCGCGCGTTGCATTGGATGCACCGCGCCTAAATACGACCGTACCGTTGTTCTTCCTGCATCATACACGCATCTACCTTACAGCTATATCAATTGTAAGCATTTATATCTCACACACCGCCGTACCGCCGTACCGCCGTACAGACGACCGATACACACACACACTACGATACATTCCATAATCTGCGCTCCGCTCGTCATTGTTATACATTTGCGCACTCACTCACTCACTCGCCACTCGTCTCGCACGCACAATAATACAGGCGCACACCTATACACCCTCACACACATATAACACACACGCTGTACATATACACCATAACACGCAATAAATTATCTTTTACCTAACATCACTTTCGTTCGTCTCTCGATACCCTTTCACGAGCCCCGGATCCCGACCGAGTTATCCGTCACCGCCTCGCGAAAGCGGTTTATTACATTGGCGCCCGAACAGGGACCGTTTCTACCTGACCGTATCGAGACACGAACCCTATCTACGTGAGACGAAAAGAGTGTGACGCGGAAATGAAAGGGTGGATATACGACCGACCCCAAGATGACCAATGTCGCCGTCAGGCAAGGCCTAGACACAGCCGGTACGCTCAATGAGATCCGATGACGGGTATCCACGTGCGTCGACACGCACCCCGCACCGAGATCAGAGCACCAGGCGACCGACCGAACCGCCCGCCGACCCGCCGGAAACCCACCGTTGGGCTTGCGTAACCGCCGGGAACCAATGACGCGCTCGGGTACCGACCGACCGATACCGCATACACCCGAGTCGCGTGCGCCGGTTCCACGGCAAGGAGCGAACCAAATGATGAAAGATCGTACCAGCTCGGACCACCGCACCAGCAACCCGGCAGTACACGAGGCCACCGCCGACCTCACCAAGCCTGAAACGTCCGACATCAGACCGCACCAGCCGATCCACCGCACCAGCCGCCAGGGATACTCCGCCAGATACCACCCACGAACGGCTAGACGACGCCGACAGAATAGTCCGAATCAAGGGAGCCAGCGACACGAGAATGGAACCTGCCACCGCCGTTGGGCGCACGTGGTCACCGAGAATCGGTAGCGCGCTCGGGTACCGACCGACCGATACCAGATACACCCGAGTCGCGCCCGCCGGTTTTACGACCGACCGACTAACGTCCATCGGTTTGGGGAGCGGGGCACCATCGACCTCGTTGAGCTCTCAACGTCCAGTACAAGACCGCACCAGGCTAGTCACTGCACAACACCGCACCAGCTACCAGGGGGTACGATGCCAGACCCCACCGATCAACCACTGACCGACCGCCGACGACCGACCGTCCGCCAACCGACCCAGACGCTCGACGTCGCTGGTGCGCTCGATGATATCCGACGAGGAGTATCCACGTACGTCGATGCGCACCCGGACGAATTTAGGTCACAAGGCGAAGAACCTGCAACCACCGTTGGGCGCACGTAATCACCGAGAATCGGTGATGCGCTCGGGTACCGACCGACCGATACCAGATACACCCGAATCGCATACACCAGTTCTACGACCGACCGACTAGCGTCCAACAGTCTGGGGAGCAGGCCACCGTTGACCTCGTCGAGCCAGCGATGGCCAGCAACCGACCGCACCAGCCGATGCACCTCCGTTGCCAGGACCGTCCAGCCCGCAGCAACCGCCGACAACCGACCGACCGCCCACCGGCCCAACCGCCAGACCACCAAGCCGACAATTTCAACGCGAAGCTCGCGCCGAAATATATCGGCCCGCCCGAAGTTCGCCGAATTACGTGCGCTAATTATGTGCGCTTTTTTCCGGTTTAACGTCAAAAATTACTTAGTTCTTCTAGTGTCAAGGCCACTTTAGACGATCTATAATTCATGACGAAATAAGGATATAATCCTATTTATAATTTTTATTTAATTTTAATTATTTTGCAATTAATTTATAAATGCACTCACAATTTTTCGGATATTCTTTAATATATACTTTTTATATATAATTTTGTCCAAAATTCTGTCGTGAATTGTAAATCGTATAAAGTTACCTTGAAACTAACATTCTCAATATATAACTTTTCTTTATCTATGTTCTGTCCTTTATATTCTTTTATATTTTTTTTCAAAATTGAAACATTAAAAGAACCCCGCACTAATCATATGGAAAATCTGTCGCGGTCAAATCAATTGGTTTTTACATATGTTGTAGCTTATGACCTACTGAACAAAAGATGTAATGAGCACAAAGCTCAATAATGGACAGTTATCGAGTTATAACCAGTCAAACATGAAAAATTCGGGCTGCCGAATAGTTAAATCTCGGAAGGTATTGATTTTTTTGTAAAATGTTTGAAACAAACATAGTAGGGTTTTACAAAATCTGTTAGTTGGTGACATTATTTGTGAATTTTGAATGACCTTGAAAAGCTCCGTGAACAAAAATCTTCCACAAAAATGCCTATTTTTTATTATATTCGTGTAGCTAAATTCGAGACGTTTTCAAAATATTTTTGATGAACCTTTTTTCTACTAAAACTTCTTGAGAACTAATATACACGATTTACCATCTCTGGTTATGAGCGTAGAGTTATGTGTAGAGCGCTCGATTCGTACAGCTAGAGCCGTCAGGCGACTCATCCCCGCTGCTACACTGCGGGCGGTATACTGTATACTCTATCTGCAATCTGTGAGAAATCATATTGGTTGATATTGCTAGCGCAGGCATTGTCATCACTAAGCGTATCTATTCTAGCGTTATTGCTGCCGAATGCTATTACTTTCTGGCATTACTACGTCCGATATTGATATTATTGATATGAGTGTATTCTGTTCATTTTGGTCTCAGGAATTATTTCAGAAAAGTTTTTAATATCTAATCAATCTGATATTGCTACGCAATTCGATAATAAAGTATTATCATGGCTTACAGACATGGAATCCATTGTTATGTTTGCGAGCGTGCTTTTCAAACTCGACAAATGGTACGAATCAATGGCGATAATGATGCAATTAAAAAACAAATCGCTGTTTTTAGGCGAACTGGACTGGGTAAGGAGCCCATTGATATAGACAATGAAAGCCGATTATGTTTTAATTGCAATGTATCTATTGTACATGAAATAGAACAGATAGAACTTGATCCGACTTGCCTACGACTCAACGTTATTACCCAAACCCGAAATAATTCTTGTTTATTTTGCAATGCTATTGTAAATATTAGACCACTGTCGTTAGAATCCAGGGTAAATGTCTTTGTTCTGAAAAATATTTATATTCCTGAACACGTTTATTGTTGTGACCAACATTTGGATGATCGCGGATTTATTTTACAGTTACTGCTGCCAGGTTTGCGATTTATTTATAGACCATATGTAATAAAAGGTCAGCAACTGCAAGTTTTCTTAGAAGCTCTTTGTAATATAGCAAATAATAATAATCGTTATGAAAACGAAAATAGTTTTACAGAGGATGAATTTAAATGTATAGCACCCATTACAAAACAACAGTTTCAAGAATTGTATACATATTGCGATCCTATATTCCAAGAACGTGGTATCAGAAACGTTACTAAAAAAGATCTTTTAATTTTTTTATGCAAGCTGCGACAAGGACTGTCTGTCGAATTTCTTAAAGTACTGTTTCAGTATTCCTCTAGACAAGCAGTGAGTTTAGCGATTTCCAAAGTTCGGCAGTCTTTAGTAAACAGATTTGTCCCTGATAATATTGGTTTTCAAGCTATAACTCGAGAAGAGTATATAATGAGACATGTAACACCTTTTGCAAACGAATTATATAATTCTGAGCTAGCTATTCCGAAAGTAATTGCTTATATTAACGGGACTTATTCTTATACTCATAAAAGTAGCAACTTTCGTATTTTACGACAAACATACTCAATGCTTAAAGGTCGACATCTGATAAAACCTTCTCTTATAATTGCTCCAGATGGGTATATACTGGCTATTCAGGGTCCTTATTTTTCTGATTCTCGTAACAATGATGCTCGAATATTAAATAATGAATTTCAACGTGATGCGGACAATATAAGAGGATGGTTTCATGATGGTGACATTTTTATATTAGATCGTGGATATCGAGATGCTCAGCCATTACTTCGTGAATTAGGCATTGTGTATAAAATGCCAGCTTTTCTTGGACCTCAACAGAAACAATTATTCACTGAAGAAGCTAATGAGTCTCGATTGGTGACAAAAACAAGGTGGATAATTGAAACTAGAAATGGACATATCAAGTCTATGTTCAAGATTTTTGATCATACAATTATAATGCCTCATCTTCATCACTTGGGCGAGTTTTATAACATTGAAGGTGCTATAATTAATAGATATCATCCTTTAGTTTTAATGGAAGAAGCTAATGCAGGATTAGCAAGAGAACTTCTTGATAAATCTAGAGAGGTTAATATTGTTCAAGCGCGAGTTGAAGTAGAAAGGATGTGCTATAGAAATGTACAATGGATACATTTACATGAAGGACATTTACGTGACTTTCCACGCCTAACATTAGAATATTTACGAGATTTGTCTATTGGTACATTTCAGGTTCGTCTAGCAAGATCTTATATTCAAGATAAGATGCAGCGTGATGCACAAGAAGAATTTAAATTGGATTCGTTGTTTGATGAACAAGGTTTCATAAGGGTGCGAGTGTTTTCACGATTCCGTAATGCTACAAAACATCAAATATTTATAGCTTCCAACATAAGAGATGCAGATAATATAGATGATGAGAGGGAGGCGATTTTTGGTTATTACTGCACCTGTAAGTCAGGCGCACGGACTGTGGGTACATGTGCACATGTAACCAGCGTATTGTGGTATTTAGGATATGCACGACACCAGCCCAATATTCGTTATCCCTCTTCATCATTATTGAACACAATATTAGATGCCGCTCAGAGACCACCACAGCAGGATCCAAATAATGAGTAATATACAATAAGATCATTTATTTTATTACCCCACACATACACACACACACATACACACACAACAGAGAGGGTTTGGAGTCAAAAAATACTACGGGAGTGACGAACCGTGGGGTCCTTATCTCTGCTGTGACACATAAAGATTTTTGTTCACGGAGCTTTTCAAGGTCATTCAAAATTCACAAATAATGTCACCAACTAACAGATTTTGTAAAACCCTACTATGTTTGTTTCAAACATTTTACAAAAAAATCAATACCTTCCGAGATTTGACTATTCGGCAGCCCGAATTTTTCATGTTTGACTGGTTATAACTCGATAACTGTCCATTATTGAGCTTTGTGCCCATTACATCTTTTGTTCAGTAGGTCATAAGCTACAACATATGTAAAAACCAATTGATTTGACCGGGACAGATTTTCCATATGATTAGTGCGGGGTTCTTTCGTTTCTAAATTTCGCCATTATATTCAAACGATTGCCTCAGAAACCAAAACACGAGCGAGAGCAAAAAGCGTCGCGATCACCCGCTCGGTGCGTGATCGCGTTATTCTATAGTGAAAAACCGTGACAAACACCTGGTTCGAGAACGTTCGATACCGAAAAACTTGTTATTCACATCGGCAGAGCGCGAGTTTCCGCGGTCGGTCGATTTAGTCTGCCTACGACAACGATTCGAGCCGGTCGAAATTCATCGACTTTTCGCATTCGCATTTCGCTTATTCTCGCTCGGGTCGCGTACGCAGTAGGCTTACTCGTCTCAAATTCGGTCCGAATTGTCTCGCATAATATCGCACTCATATTCTCGCGGCGAGCAATTTGGTCACATCTCAATTCGTGTTCTTTCATTATTTAGTGCTCAGATATTGTGAAAGTTAATTGTTTGGAGTTCGAGAGTCGACGCTTGTTATCCGCATCGCGAATGTCCTCTGCCTCGCGCTAAATTCCATCCAGCGTTCGCGGTCAAGATTTCCGTTCTCGCGAGAGTTTCTAGCAAGAAGTTCTTAATCAAGATTTTCGAACCGCGAAAAAGGGCAGTCATTAACAGGACATTTTGAAGATTTCCGTCGGACTCGCGGAATACGTGCCGTCGCTCGCTCCTATTATTTTGAATAAAACGAATAGTTAAAACATCTGCATTCAAATTTTGTCTATCCATCTCCTTATCCTCCAGCGGATCTACGGATTCGCGTTACACACCGCTTCTCGCTCATCTCTGAGCGTCTCTCTCTCAGTTTCGAGCGATCTCGTCGAGGTCGACTCCCGAACAATTTTATATCTATCCTTTCTATCTATCTTCTGTTCTATCGACATTCTTTGGAAATATAAAAAATTGTTTTCTTTAATATTATATTAAAATTATTATATATAATATATATTATTATATATAATTTTTATATCTAATGTAATATTAAAGAAAACATTTTCTTACATTTCCTCTTGGCGGAAGAAACCACCACCTTCTCGCGGTTTCCGTTGAGCAACAACATGTACGTTGTTCATTTATAAAATTGGCTTATATTAATATTTGATTGATTAATACGGTAGAATACTTTATATTATTGAAAGAATAATGCTTTTCTTCTTTTATTTTACTACATATATATATTTATTATTATTAACAAAGTAAAAACTATACTATTAGAATAATTTATCCAAAGCAATATATAATTTAATTTTGTATTTTATGCTTTTCGTGCTAACAATAAGTTATCTTTTTAATCAACAACAGATCTTTTTCAATATTACTAATATGATTTTTTGGGAAAAAGGCGTACACGTTGGCCAAGAGTGGATTTTTATCATTTATATTCTTTCTATTCTTTATTTCTTTAATTAATTTACATCTTTTATATATATAGAATAAATTATAATGTAATTATAAGATTTATTTTATTAGTAATTTTTATGTGTTTACGCGAGATCTAATAGACGAGCCAAGCCGCGCTAACATATGATTCTCGAGAATCTCGAGAAAGCGTCAGCTATAGCTGACTGAACGATTGAAAGGAAGAAAGAGATAGCAGATTGTATGTCTGCGCTCGTCTATTGCCCGAAGCTAGCCGAGCGCCGAGCGTACACGTATACGGCTTTTTCCTTGTGTGCGTTATCCCTTCCCACGTTACGGCAACGGGCAGAGTCTCAAAACTGACATCCCTGCCTGGGGGCTGGTCGCGTCCACCTGCGGGGGTTTCCCTGCCTTCCCTTCGGGAGTTCTTCCCCCCCCCCCCTCCTTGCTAAGCCCGATCTCCCGCGGTCTGGCAATAGAAATATCCCAAATAACTTAACTAATAATACCAAAGCTAGAGCTAAAAAAAGCAAACATTCTAAAAATCCTAACATTCCTGATGCGGAACGAAACTATTCCCCTCCACCGCTCTCTACAACGGGGCGTCCCCCTTCCTGGCCTTCTTGGCTTTCTTCTTCCCAACCTTCTCCCCCTTTAGCAAGAGATCCTCCCCCTCCCTCCTCCTTCCCCTTCCCCTCTATCCAATATTCCGATATACCCGTCTACTCCCTCTCAAACAGCTTCTTCGATTTCTGCCAGAAAAATAAAATTTCCACCCTCGGAATCCCCTATCTCTTCCCCAGCTCATAACAGAATAGTAAATGCATGGATAAAAGAATGCTCTGACAAGCACTCTACTTTGAAGCTCCTTCGCCATGACCTGCTCATGGAAATTGCCAACGATTTGCTAAAACTAGCTCTTAGCTCAAATATTCTTCTTTGTTGACCATGCGTTTTATTAATAATAAGATGTCAATTAATATTGTTCAGTGGAACTGCCGTTCTTTACTAAAACGAATGGACGATCTCCATTACATGCTGGATAAATTTCAGGCACATATTACTGTACTGTGCGAAACTCACATCGATGCTAACACTCATCCTTCTTTTCCCAACCACGTCCTTTCGTCCTGTGATCGTGACAGGCGTGGCGGTGGCGTGGCTCTACTTATTGATAAAAGATTTAAATTCACTATTGTCCAGGATAGTTTCCTGGCGGAAGTGGCGAGAACTCACGCCATTGAACACATTTTACCCAAGATCTGGACCGGCAATAATTCCTATATTTATATTGGTTCTATATATAATTCTCCTAGAGTTCATTCCTCCTCCTCCCGTGACGCGTGGTCTGAGTTCCTGACCATTTGTGCAAATTACGAACCTATTCTTCTTGGCGGCGATTTCAACGGCAAGAGCTCTTTGTGGGACTTCGGTGCCGCTTGCTCTAATCGTGAGGGCCGGGGGATTAAAGAGGCCATAGCAACCTCCGGGTTTGTTTGCCTCAACAACGGCTCCCCTACCTGGTCTTCCCGAGATTTGTCCTCTTTCTCTGCCATTAATCTTACCCTCGCCTCCGCCTCTTTAGCGGGCCGATGCTCCTGGTCGTGTGGGATGATAGATTTGACAGCGATCACTTCCCTGTTTTTGTGCATTGATGATATGTCATCAATTCCATTCCCTTGCAGACCTTCCTTTTCCACCGCACATGTGGATTGGGATGTTTTCCAGCGGGAGTGCCGTGTCGCCACTGAGCAATTGCATCTTAACTCTCTTACGCTCAATCATACTTATAGTCTTCTTATAAATCATATCCAGAACGCATTATTGACAGCGGGTGCAAGGAAGCATGACCATACCAGGAATATTCGCAAACCATCTACAGCATGGTGGGATGAGGAATGCTACGAGTTAATATATAAGAGAAGCTCTCTTTAAAAAAATTAAAGCCAACCCTTCTATCAGTAACTACGAAGAATATATTTCGACAGTTAAAATCATTTCTAAAAACTTTAAGAAAAAAAAGAACAATTCCAAAAATTTTGCTCCTCATTAACTCCCTCCACCCCCATTAATAAAATCTGGCAGATAATGCGCTCGTTCTACAACCCTCTTAAGTCTGCACGTGGAGAATCCTCTAGTAATCATATTTCATCACAACATTTTGAACAATCCTTTGATGTCATCGCCCCCCCCCCCCGACCTCCACCACAAACCTGAACACAACCTATGAAACTATTCCTCCTTCACTAAACGATATTCCCATTCCTCACACGAATATAGATTCTTTCTTCATTTCCCTTTCATTTTCCAAGTCAGAATATAACTCTGCCCTGACGTCCCTTAAGCTACATTCTGCCCCCGGACCAGACTTAATCTCTAATCGAATTTTGAAACGACTCCCACACGAAACTCACTCCTTTATTTTGAAAATGTTCAATCTTATGTACCATAGATGTATATTCTCAGCTGAATGAAAGAAATATTTTGTTATATTCATCCCTAAATACAATAAGAAAAACGCCTTACGTCCTATCTCCTTATCCAACAACATCTTGAAACTTTTCGAAAAATTAATTTATAAAAGAATGAAATGATGGGTAGAAAATAGTAACATCCTTCTTCCTTTCCAATTCGGTTTCAGAAAGGGGCTTTCATGCACCGATAGTGTACCTTTCCTGGTATTCAATATCAGGATTGCCTCGGCCCGACGCCAGTTCACTGGTATATTGTTTCTGGACCTTGTTGGGGCTTTTGATCATGTCAATCTGAATATACTAACTTTCCTACTAAAAAAATATAAATATCCTTACAAAATTACCTCATTCATTGATATGTTACTAAGAGAGAGACATCTGTCTGGGTTTGCCTCCGGCATTCATATGCAGGATCGCATTGCTAACCGTGGCTTACCACAGGGGTCTATCCTTAGCCCTCTGCTATTTAATTTATACGTGGCCCTAATAGAGAGATGTCTTCCGCTTCCGGTTCAGATTCTCATGTACGCAGATGATATTGCGATTTATTGTTCTTACGAATCTATTGTATATATTAAGAATCAGTTAAATCTCGCTTTGGAAAACCTTTTCTGTTTTGAAGGGATCTGAATCTCGCTATCTCTTCTTCTAAATCGTCTTTTACTATTTTTTCCAATATGAGTTCTAGAAACTTAAACTCAACACTACGATCTAACAATATTCGCATTCAACTTGATGGTGTCCAGGTTTTCCCGAACCTCTCGTTTCTTGGGTATCCAACTTGAGACGAACTTTTCGTGGAGGCCACACATTGACTAAGAAAAAAATAACAAATTTAAGAAATTAGGCTCTCGAGTGACATCACAAATTCTAATAATCGCGGGCTACTAAGAGCCAGAACGCGGATGGCAGTGCGTCAGTTTAATAGAAAATTAAGTTTTCTATGAAACTGAATATGTGCACAGGGCACGAAATTTACTTGGTGTATACCAAGGTTTTTTAAAAATAATCTCAATTCGAGATTTACAATAATCCCTCTTTACCCCCCTGGAAAGACGAAGGCGAGAAAAATATCGGGGCGAAGTCGCTGAATCGGGAATCGAACCCGAGTCTTTCGCTTGCCGGGCGACTGCTCTTACCTCTGAGCTATTCAGACCCCACACCACCGATACTTCTCATTTGCCTTATAATATCTATTACTATTAACGCCATCTTTCAGCCGGCGTGAACTAACAAATTTAAGAAATTAGGCTCTCGAGTGACATCACAAATTCTAATAATCGCGGGCTAGTAAGAGCCAGAACGCGGATGGCAGTGCGTCAGTTTCATAGAAAATTAAGTTTTCTATGAAACTGATATGTGCACAGGGCACGAAATTTACTTGGTGTATACCAAGGTTTTTTAAAAATAATCTCAATTCGAGATTTACAATAATCCCTCTTTACCCCCCTGGAAAGACGAAGGCGAGAAAAATATCGGGGCGAAGTCGCTGAATCGGGAATCGAACCCGAGTCTTTCGCTTGCCCGATATTTTTCTCGCCTTCGTCTTTCCAGGGAGGTAAAGAGGGATTATTGTAAATCTCGAATTGAGATTATTTTTAAAAAACCTTGGTATACACCAAGTAAATTTCGTGCCCTGTGCACATATTCAGTTTCATAGAAAACTTAATTTTCTATGAAACTGACGCACTGCCATCCGCGTTCTGGCTCTTACTAGCCCGCGATTATTAGAATTTAAGAAAAAAATATTGCCCAGAAATAACATATTAAGATCCATGACGGGCATCAGATGGGGGGTTCATCCCTCTACCGTGATGATAGTCTACAAGGGTATCGTTCGGTCCGTCCTTGACTGGAGCTGTCAAGTCTTTCATCCATTAAATGATAGGGAGTACGTTCTTATGAGTAGACTGCAGTACGCCTCGCTTCGTTCCGCGTTGGGCCTGATGCGTACTACTCCGACCAATGTCATTTTAGATCTGTGTGGGGAATATACCCTCGAAGTCAGATGGCGGTTTTTCCAGAACAAATTCTTATGTAAGGTTATTTCTCGGGAGTCGCATGTCCTTCGCCCTCTTCTTATTCCGTTGATTGGTTTCTCGACGGAGCAATTCCGCATTCTATCAGGTCTAGGCCAAGCTATGCGGCGGGGTTCTTATCTGTTTAATCAGATAGAACCCGCCTAGCATGTTGGCTACCTGGCTGCTCCATTCGAAAATAATCATCATTTAAATCTTGATATTAACACAACCCACGGTTTTTCGATTAGAGATGGTGAATGTGTCATGGATTCCTTTGAATCTTTGGTAGAACGGTTCGGAGACTATGTCACCTTGTACACAAATGGGTCTAGAGCCAAAGTTGGGAGAGTGGATAGGGTGGGGTACGCGGTGGTCGTTCCCCATCTTGATCTAACCATAAAGATTCGATTATATGACCTCTCAACAATCTTTGACGTGGAAATCCTGGCCTTGGAGTGTACTCTCTGCCAAATCTTAACATATGATTTTTCCAAAACCATAATTTTCTCAGACTCTCTGAGTGCTTTTAATAGCCTCTCCTCTCCGGACTACAGAGGCAACTCATCCAGCAGTTTACAAGATCAAATCCGTACTCAACTCCTTTAATAAATCTGGTCGACGAGTCATATTTTGTTGGATCCCTGCTCATAAGGGTATACCGGGTAATGAGAGGGCCGACGCTACCGCGAAGGGATCTTTGCTTCTCCCCGACTCCTTCCTGCTCGCCAAATGTCATTACACCAACTTATACTCCCGTTTTAAAAAAGAAGCGAAAATTGAAGCGACTAACATAATAGAAAAAGAAGCCCAAAACAAAGGGAAAAGATATTTCAATAAAGTCGAGACAATTTTGGCATCTCCTTGGTATGAAGTTGCCGGGGACCGTCTGCCCAGGCCGGTGATCGTCCTGATATCAAGACTCAGATCCTTTCATGTCTGTGTCAACTCGCACCTAGCCAACAAGAACATCGTCTCAGACTCTGCCTGCGCATGCGGTCATGAGAACCAATCAATCAATCATGTATTTTTCGACTGCCCTCTCTTGGCGGAGCATTCCGGCGCCCTAATTTCGGATCTTTACCGCATTGATCCGACGACGGACTTGGACATCTCCTCTATTGTGTTTTCTAAAAACATTAAATTGTTTTCTGCTCTATACAAATACGTAGTCAACGCTCAGCTCAACATTTGAAAGCAACAAATATCTAACGATATAACAAAATACAGGGTATCTCATCTCATCGCCACTCAGGAAACCACCACGGGCCTTAAGGAGTCCGCAATCCATATATATCCGAAAATTCTCAAGAAAATCATCTCCACCGAATAATTCCACAGCTATCAGGCAGCTTGAACACCGACTGGCGTATGGGTTGTACCTAAGGGTAAAGATACTCTAGTAAGGGATCGGACAACGCGCCGGATACGCCGCCATTTGAGTGTCAGAAACAACCGCCGCGTGATATTTCAAACTGTGTTCTAATGCAAAAGTGATATTTGAATGTTTATTATAAATATTTTATGTTAAATAATATATATTGTATATTCGGAAATAACGTAAATGATTTTAATAATTATTGATATTATTTATGTAAATATAATATTTTTACCATTACATTTACTTAATACATATAATAAATATGATACGGTTAATATTTAACACATGTAATAAATATGATAGGATTTTTTATCTTAAACTCAATTAAATAAATTTTAACAACAATTGTTATAAAATATAAATCAGATCAGTATTTATTATTATTAATAATTCATATTAGTATAAATCACATTAATATTGTATAATACCCATTTGCACAAATTTTTACGGTGATTAGTTTTTATCGAATTTCATATGTAATGTAAGGTGGCGAGATGATGATGTTACTTGAAATGAGAATTGATAAGTAATCTGTTTTATATACATATATGATATTTTATGCATTATATTAGTTATATACATACATTAAAATAATAAATAATATCGCAGCAAAAAATATTTTGAAAAGAATAACTACGAATAAAGAATAAAGGAATTCAATGAGAACAAAACATATATTTGTTGTAAACACATAAAGACAAGAACATGAACATAAGAATGGTAGACACAATAATAATCTAACAAATATCACAATAATATGTATCACAGTAACATATGTCATAATTATTAAATACATAATTATTGCATGAAAGAAACAATAATAATCTAACATATATCATAATAATATGTATCACAGTAACATGTATCACAATTATTAAATACATAATTATTGGATGAAAGGAACATAATCCATTATTGCACGTTCGAATGCATAGTCATTGTTTTACTATTCCTAATATTTCTTTGCTTCGAACTCTTTTCAGATGCAATTCTTAATCTAAATGTACTATATCTGTTGATAATTTTCCTTTTTAAATTATGACAATCTGGAACGGAATAAGGAATCTCTTCAAATTTAAAAACAAAGAATTGTTTCACATTTAACTTTTCGTGTAAAGAACAGATTATCTTATAATAAGCCCTAAATACTTTTTCCATAGACAGGAAAAAACTTAAATGTTGTAGCATTAACAAAAAACAAAGTATCTTTGGTACTTTTCTTTTTTATACGAATTAGCTTCGAATAATGACATATTTTTGGCGTTTTAGAACCTGTACATTTTAGACAATCATAACATGTTGTTTGATTTTTACTAATGTTACCCACTATATGTATATCCAGCTATACACATAATATAATTTATTTAATTCGATATTGTTTAGCACAATGTTAATTTGTGGTATATTTAAATTTAATATTTAATATTTATTTGTATTGTCATTCTGTTCATCTGTATTATTTTTTCTATTTTGTAAAATATCTAGAAATTCTGATAAAAATGTTCTATCATCTTCGTCGTAATTTCCAGAAGAAACATTCTTCATATATTGTGAAATACTAATAAGTTTTATATTATTTTTAAATTGTAAACAATTTGGTACTTCGTTTTTGGATCTAACTACACTAAATACGTTTTCTAAGCAATCTTGAGTAAATCTCGACCCAAGAATAAACTTTAAATCTCGTTCATTTAATAAATATTCCGATACTTCGAGAAATGCTGTAGTAGATATCACAACGGACGTCTGAAACGGTTTCCATTGATTCTTTTTACCAACATTTACCAAGGAAAAAAACTGTATGGTTTTTTTCAAATGTGCTCTTGCATTTTCGTAGCATTCCATATTTTTTGTTCCTAATGCAAACGCTGGATGACGTGCAGTCATTATTCTGAACCAACGAAAAATTAAATCTACAAAACATGCAGTAGTGTAATATTCCTCTTTAGAACGCTCTTCGGCCAAGAATTTTAAAGCAGAACTTGTTTCATCATTAAAAACATTAGTGGCGCGACTAACTCGCATTTTTAAGAAATGTTTTTTTGTATCTAAATAGTCTGGTGTAAGTTTTGGAGCAAATCCAAATTCTAAATTTTGTTGGGCAGAAAGTAATTCTTTAAAATGTGAGGCTTTAACAGTATTATTTGGCAAATTGTACTGTTACGTCCAGACTCAATGAAAGGAAGAATCAGCGGGAGGGCGTAACCTACTTACCTCTAGACAAACGCTAGACGATGTGTGTCCTAGAGTCGAACGAACAATAAAAGGCCTTAGACAGGTCAACGACCGGAAGGGTCGCTCTTACTCTGTCGAAGGGACGTTCGGTCGGCGGTCCCTTTTTGGTAAAGGAACTGAATCCTTATTACCCAGGACGGGACCCTGTGCGATTTCGGGTAACGGTAGGAAGTCGGGTTAATAAATTACTCGAATTTAAAATTTAACATTACATTATCCGAAAAAAAAATAATAATAATAAAAAGGAATGATTAAAAAAGGATAAATTTCATAGTGAAATCTTATTTATAAAATAAATTTTCTTAATTCTAATGTGTATGTGTACGTGTGTGAGAGATGTTCTTTTCGCGGGTGATACATTAATGCGGAGGACATCAACCGGAATTAAACGGGAAGCTAAAATTTAGATTCCGGTTGGCAATTTACAATAATTATTTTAAATACAAATATTAAATAATAAAAAGAGGAAGGTTGAAAAGTAGGAAGAAACAAGAAAAAGGTAGGAGGGCTATTAGATTTTGCAGTTGTACAATGGAGGGGGGAGGGAACTTCATCCAGAAGACCTCGATGGGGACGGCTAAAGGAACAGGACAACTTGGGACAAAAAATGGAATGATTGAGCCAGGTGGACTGGTTTGAAGGATATGATGGAATTGGTCAAGGTCTACTATGTCAGGACTGACCCGATAGTCCTCGTCCGTAAGAGGTACTGGGTAAAGAGGAAACTGGCTTAAAAGGTATCTGTACCAGTTTCGTTTAGCCTGATCTTCGTAAAAAGACTGCGACTCCCCTTCGGGATCGGAAGATTCCTGTTTAAAGTCTGAAGAGGAGGGAGGAGTAGGAAATCTCGAGGGTTGAGGTTTGAGAGATGGCGGGTAGTCGAAGGGGGGAGGGGAAGTAGGATTTCTCGGCGTTTGCTGGAAATCAGCGAAAGCGGGCGAATATCCGTAGCGGGAAGGGGGACCAGGATTTTCCAGAAGTTGCGGAGATTCTGGGAAGGTAGGTGGATGTTCAGGGGGAGAAGGAGGAGTAAGATTTGTTGACTATTGAGGGGATACAGGGAAGGTAGGCGACGGGGAACGCTCAGAGGAAAAGACGGGTGAATAAGAGGGGGGAGAATAATGAGGAGAGGAAGTTGGAGGACAAGGTGGTAGGTTGTGTATTTTGTGTGTTCGTTTTTGCTTATTATATATTTTAATTAATCGATGAGTTCTTTGGTCAAAGGAGTCCTTATCTAAGTTAAATTTCTTATAATTTATTGTGTAGTTAGGGTCCGCGGCCGCCCGCGCCAATTCTTTTCTGAATTGTCTATTCCATCGGTTTCGCGACCCTTTGATAGTCGCGCGCGTAGGTTGATTTAATATTTCCACTAAGGAAAGGGGGCCGTGATGAGTAATGATAATAATGAAATCGATAATGAATAGATTCTTAATTCACGAAACAATTCTTGGAAGTTTTTCTTTAATTAATTGAATAACTCTAGATGTCAGGTCCGGATAATACAGAAGTTGTAATTTTTATATTTTTATGAAAATTTTTGGACGACCTGGGAGTAGAAAAGGTGACAAATGTAATCGGGAGTCACTCTGCGACATACAGGTAACTCTCGATAACGGGGAAGAAGTCAAGAGTCGCTTTGTAAAATTCAGGTAACTCGTGACGACTGTCAGCAAGTCAGGAGTCACACTGTAAAATACAGGTAACTCGTGACGATTGGTGGCAAGTCGGGAGTCACACTGTAAAATACAGGTAACTCGTGATGGCCAACGTGAAGTAGAAAAAGGAGATTCGAGGTAATATTTCAAGGGAGGAAGAATGAGGATTAAGGAAGGGAAAGTTACACAAAGAAACAATAAAGATCTAAGTATGAAGTATCGAAATGAGATACTGATTGATCCAAGAATTATTTCAGAATGCAAGACGTAAAATAATAATAATAATAATAATAATAAAAGGAAGGATAAAAATTAAAATTGTTCAACCCATTTACTACTTGAGAATACGTTGATACCTGTAGTGACTAAGTGTGGTTCGGCTCCAGCTGTCGTAGCTGATCAGAATGGGCTCGGCAATGATGGCTCGGGAACCCGGCTTATTGTATTGCTGGTTTAAACACGGCTTGTTGGCACTTAAAACTTACGTATCACTAAGTCTTTCACTTTTATTTAAGCTCGCTCTCTACACAATTTAGAGTCGCGGGAAAACGAATCTTGATCTCAGAGCTGACTACTAGCTAAGTAGTGAGTCGGTTGAAGAACGAAAACGGAATGAATTTTCGAGCGAAGATTTCGCGTATCCTCGAATCTTAGCGTCTCCCCACGTACCCTCTCCATTAGGCAATCAGAATTCTTTTTTAACAAATCAAATCTTTATTATTTACCCCTCTCATGAGTAGGAGGTGCTACCCTTCCAGAAGAAGATCCAGAAATTGCGCCTATTGGTGTAGGCTTTTGTTTTTAGAAGTTAAGTCTAGCCTATTGGAGAGTCCGTTATGATCGGCTAAGTTGACATTTTTATTATTCCCGTTGAAATTTATTTCAAACAGATAACACAAAAAGGTGGTCTGGCCGGCGAGCACGCGGTGTCAAGTATCGTGAGTTCTGCTTACGGATTTTGGTTTCATCTGTAAACCAACGTCCGTGTCCCTCTTCTTGTTCTTTGTTTTAAACCCGTAAGCCCGTTGCGCGAACCTTAGAGTTGAATATTTCATTCATCTGTTTGTTTTCCGTACGCACATGGTCTAGATTTCTAGCGTTCGAGGATCTCTTATCTTTGTTTAAAATTTTCAAATCTTTGACGTGGGTTTTAGTCCCAGAATATTTATTGATCCGTCTCGAATTTTCAAATCTTTGACGTGGGTCTTAGTCCCGGAATATTTATTGATCCGTCTCATAGTTAAAAAATTTTATCGTTCTAAAAGATTAGTCATGCCTGCTAGATATCTCCTTGTTTATTGTTTACGTCGTGTGCAGAAACGTTCCAGAGCGTAATTTTTTATATCAGTGAAAGAGTTCTATGAAAGAAAAGAATCGTGGAGTCCACCGGATGTAACACCTCCCACCTTAGACAAATGTTGTGGATGCACAACATTTGTAAATTTGTCGATTCTTTTCTTTCGGATTTGACTTAAACATACTTGGAAAGAACCCACATTTAATTTTAGGATTAAATGTGTTTTCCCACATTCTTATAGTATAAGCCGCCTTTTAGGACAACATTTTTAATTTTTGAATAAAATACTAGTCTTAGATTCTAAATTACAATTATTTTCTCTTTAAGACACGCTTCTTATTCTAAATTATTCTAAGTTAAACATCGCTGGTTATTCATATATTTAGTTTTGTCTAAATATTTTTCTTCGAGCGTATAGAATTCATTTTCCTTTTCCCTTTTTTTTCTCTCTCTTTTTTATTGCGGTCATTAAGATTTCCTGTGTTATCAACGCCTCTGAAGGAAAAGGGAATGGTCGGGTCCGCTGGTCGAAAAAGGCTTCTATTCTTCGGTCCATCGGTCGAACACCGGAGCTCCCCACCCTTCGTCCAGGTACTCTCTGGGAGTACGTAGATATATTACAATGCAGGCTCTACATTTGCTTGCTGGTTTGATTCTTACGATCAATTTGTTGCATATGGTGCAATTCGTTTGAGTCTCGGCTGAATTTTTGTGTACTAGATTGTGCGGCGCCACCATTGTATATCCTTCCTTTTGTTCGTCAGACATACAGATATAACAAAAGTAGCAGACTTTGTAACTATCGCTGGAGTGTTGAAAAAGCGAATTTTCTGTCAGTTTGATGCATCGTAGTTCCATCAGGTATCCATAGGTTTCGGGATGGTCTTGCGGTCGTACACCGTCAAGTGCCTCGCGGTGTTCTTCTTCTTGGGTTTCGGGGGTCAGCATGAGGCAATGGTACGCTGGCATTTTACTGTAATCGATAATCATCGATAATACAACAGAATAAAAGGAAAATGGTTCTATTTCCTCCTTATAATTAATAACTATTCTAATGGATAATGTTGGTAATAGATATTACACGTTGATCTATATGTGTATATATATGGGAGCGGTGCACTTGGACACAGTACAATTGGACACGGTACAAATGGACACGTTGCAAATGGACACGAAGCTTTGCACACGGCTCAATTGGACACAGTGCATTTGGACACAATAATTTTGGACACAGTAGCTTTTGGACACAGAAGAAAATTAATTTGGACACCGTTCAGTAGCACACCGGTCAGTTGCACACCGTTCAGTTGCACACCGTTCAGTTGCACACATAAAAATGCACACCGTTTAGTTGGACACATAAAAATGCACACCGTTCAGTTGCACGCCGCTCAGTTGCACACCGTTCAGTTGCACACCGTTCAGTTACACAAACTAAACGGTGTGCATTTTTATGTGTGCAACTGAACGGTGTGCAACTGACCGGTATGTTACTGAACGGTGTCCAAATTAATTTTCTTCTGTGTCCAAACGCTACTGTGTCCAAAAGTAATGTGTCCAAATACACTGTGTCCAATTGAGCCGTGTGCAAAGTTTCGTGTCCATTTGCAACGTGTCCATTTGCACCGTGTCCAATTGTACTGTGTCCAAGTGAAGGCCACTCTATATATATATATATATATATATATAGTGTTGCGTCCCAGCGGGTCGTCTAAGGCGGTTATTCATGAATCTGCTGTATTCGTCTCCGGGAGAACGTTGCTAAGCGTTGTTGTTAATTGTATACAACGGCGGACATCTTGGGAGAGATCGGCCATCTTGAGTCTCGCGACGGATGTCATTCCGGGCGGACATATTTGAGATACGATTACGGTTATTACCAATTCTGTGTTCCTTGTTCAATTGTGTGGTCTGTGTTATTATTAAAGTTCCTTTTGTTCCTTTAAAAGAGTGTTAATCATTTACATCGCGGTACGCGAGTGCCGTTTGTGTCGCGCGTGTTCGAGTATTATCGAAGTCGACGCGCGGACGCAACATTTTGGGGGCTCGTCCGGAATACGGCGGACCGTTTTGTGTATTTTAAAAGAAAAGCGTGAGCTATGGCAATGGAGCAACAGGATCCAATAACGGGAGCTTGCACACGAAAGAGAGTTCGTGCTACGATGACGCTTCAAGATGCGACATCGGGGCCATCGTTGGAGGCAATTACTCTTTAATCCACAATGCGAGAAATTCGGGAGCTTCGCGAGGAGCGATTGCGGATGCGAGCAGCATTTGAATCGCAACTGCGTGAGCGGGATAGTGAGCTTTGCCGAATGAAGGAGATTTTCCGACAACGGCAAACACAGCTAAGTCCATCTAATAATAGAGATTCGGTAGCTCGAAGCCAAAATTCTTTTTGAGAAAATGAACTCGGTTATAAATTGAGACCCGTTAATTAAATAATGATAATTATATTTTACTATTTTCAATTTTAAGTGAATGTTCTTGCGTGTGTTTGTTTTCTTTGCTTGTATTTAAGGAAATAATTTCTTGGAGAGATGATGAAAGGAGAAAAGAGGGGAGGAGAGTTCTACGGAAGAAAACGGATGTAAGGAAGAAGAGCATTATTTTGATAGAAGACTGCCTCACCCGGGGTTTTTGAGCCATGGTTTTCCCGTCGGGTCTTAATGCGAATGCCGAGGCAGGGGCTTGAGGAGTCCTCTTTTGAGGATGTCGGGTCCATGGTAGATACCCCCCTCTTGTCCGAAGATTCGCTCCCTTTTGAGATGCGGAGATGCAGCAGCTTTGAGTATTTTTGAGAATAAGGCGAACTACGGGGGACGGCTACTGTAGTTTCAAGATGTATCAAAGTCGATTGGGTTCTGGATTTTAACGGTGCTCTGTAACCTGCAGCAGCAGCTCAGGGTAGAGCAGGAAACCGTTTTTGTGCCCTGGAGTCGACGTTGGATGTTCTTGTCAAATGGGTTCGATGACAGTATCCTGTATATTCCTGGAGGGTGTGTGATTGGGGCCGATAAATAATGGCGCTCGGTAACCTGTAGCAGCAGCTCAGGGTAGAGCAGGAAGTCATTAAGGCACCCTGAAGTCAACGCCTTGGAAGAAGAGAACAACGATCAACCCATTTAATTTGGAAGAACCCTCATTGATTGTCGGGACGACAATTTTGAAGAGGGGGAGTAGTGTTGCGTCCCTGTGGGTCGTCTAAGGCGGTTATTCATGAATCTGCTGTATTCGTCTCCGGGAGAACGTTGCTAAGCGTTGTTGTTAAACAACGGCGGACATCTTGGGAGAGATCGGCCATCTTGAGTCTCGCGACGGATGTCATTCCGGGCGGACATATTTGAGATACGATTACCGTTATTACCCGTTCTGTGTTCCTTATTCAATTGTGTTCTGTGTTATTATTAAAGTTCCTTTTGTTCCTTTAAAAGAGTGTTAATCATTTACATCGCGGTACGCGAGTGCCGTTTGTGTCGCGCCTGTTCGAATATTATCGAAGTCGACGCGCGGACGCAACAATATATATATATGTATATATATATATATATATATATATATATATATATATATATATATATATTGATAACACAAGGGTAAATAAAGAAGAATACAAGAATATAATGTATGGTTAAAAATAAGCCCTTTTTTATAAATTCATTCAGAGTAGGGTAGATCTGCACGTCCACGTGTGCACGTGTTCTCCTTTGTTTTTATACGCAGGGAAACACATGCTCGATCTTTTTTGTGCTTTGCCGGGCAAGACCGAACCGAATCAATGCATTCTTGAAATCATAAAATCCATAAAAACTGTCTACTCGTATTTGCAGTTTTACTAAGGCAGCCCCTTCCCAAAGAGGCTGTACTATCTTTATCCACCCTTTTTGTTCTTCTGCCATGAACCGGCAAAATTCTCTCGTGTCGCTAGGCCATATTGAGGTAGGGGTTATGCAGCTCGTATAAGGCAAGCCACATGCAATTGTTTGCCACGGCAGTTCCTTGAATTCATTTTCTAGCTTGTAAATTTCATGTATCGGCAGAATAATTTTCGTACCGATATCTTTAAGAAAGACTTCAACCATGTCTCTAGTTCCTGTAATTTTAGTTATTAATCCTCTATGCCAGAATCCATCATCTTTAACAGCGACAGCTTTTCTCCGTTTTATCTCTCGCGATTCGAGAGGCAAGTTGACGCATCCTATCATCCGAAAGTTGAGATCTTCTTCTAAATTTTCCAAGTCTCTTTCGTTATCTCTAAGTCGCACCCAGAAAAGTAGCGGTGATTCCACATGCGTGATTTTTACTGCTAGACGTTCGCGAGCTAGTTGTCTGGTGTCGATTGATTTGATTTCCATTGTCTATAATGAGTAATCGCTGATTAACAGATATGTTTTTTACTTACTTACTTTCTATTTTATAAACGGAAGCATGTAGCTTAAAGGTTTCCTTAGGGCGTATATCAAAATATTGCTTAATTCTAATAGTTTCCTCTTTTTTTTATAGGATAATTTTTGTTATTATCATTACTAAATGATAGACGCTAAGATATGCTAATATTAATGATCTCCCTATGTCTTTTTATTTTTATTTTTTTTTCCTCCTTTTTTTCATATATATATATATATATATATATATATATATATTGTGTAGTGCGGGGAAAGGTAGTGGTGTGAATGTAATTAAAGTGTATGAAATATAAGGAGTTTATTTGTAAATGGTATCAGATTGTTTACATGTTATGTTTATGCATGTTATGAATGTTATGTGTGAGATGTAAATGGTGAGTAACTTAGAATTATAGTACATAAGTTTCTTTTCGATCTCTCTCTTTTGTAATTTAAATTTAGTATGTGAGTGTATATATATGTGTGAGAAGGAACAATTGAGTGACTTAAAATTAATATGTGTATATATGTAAAATAAAAAAAGGAAAGTAATAGTATGAGTAACTTAAAAAATTAATATGTGTATGTATGTAAATACAAAAAAAGGTAAAAGTATGAGTAACTAAGAATTAATATGTGTATATGAAAGAAAAGGATATAAGTGGCTTAAAATTAATGTATATGTGTATGAGTATATGTGATTCTTATTTCTATAGGAGTCTTCCTTTTAGAAGCCCCTTTTTTCTCTCTCTCTCCCTTTTTAAACAGCAGGAAAAACGTCCACTGTCACTTTCCTGCTGGTTCGTACGTGGCCTAATTGGATGAGCGTATCCCGCAGGTCGTACGATCTGCCGAAAATTTCGCCTAGTACTGATAATTTTACAAGGGCGGCTCTTCTCCTAATGGGCTGGACGATGTTAATCCAGCCTTTGTGTCCCTCAGCAAGGATTTGACAAAGTTTGTTGGTTTTGTCTGGCCAGGTTTTGGCGCGTCCTTCGCATCCGGTATATGCCAGACCGCAGGCGATACCTTGCCATGGTAGCTCCTTGTATCTATCCTCCAGATAATAAACGTGCATCGGGCACCAGATTTCCCTGCCGTAATCTCCTAGACACACCTTGACCATGTTGTTGTCCTTGTTCACACTCTCAATCCAGCCTCTCCGCCAGGTATTCTCTTCCTTCGACTACGTCCTCTTCTTCTTTTATGTCTTCCGGCCAACAATGCAAGTATTTCGCTTTCCTCGACATGCGGAATTCGAGTTCCTCTTTTACATACTCGAAGTTTTCTTTGCCGTTGTTGCACCCAGAAAAGCAACGGGGATATCACCTTAATTATTGTCACCTCAAGGCGCGAGCGGGTCAACTGAGCCGTATCAATGGGCTTGACCTCCATTTTCCTATAAAAAGGTTAGGTTTGTTTTAATAAGGGAGGATTTTGTTTATATATATATATATATATAGAGAGAGAGAGTTTTCCTTTAAAGGGAGCGGGAAAGCGAAGAAAGTCGGGGAAGTGAGGAAGGAGAAGAGGGCGGGGGGTTTCTTTTCTTCAAGCCCCTTTATTCTCTGAGTTGCAATGTGTAGGTAGTAGCTTCTCTAGCGGGGAGAGAAGGATAGGTTCCGTCCGACTCTCTTTTGATTTCGGTATAAACGGCCTGATTCTGACAGTCAGAAATCGGAGTAATCTGATAAGCTCTCGACCTGGCGGCTGACGCCTTACTCTCAAATGCAGTAATAGTTGAGTAAGAGAATCCCATACGGCTCCCAGCAAGTATATGGACCATCCATATGCTGTATGTAGAGCATATCCGTGCACTATTGTGTCCAGTATTAATTTGAAAATTCTTATGCCTAGATTGTAACGATGCATCCCCCCATCGTTACTGCACCGTACCCGGCCGCCGATCCGCCGGAAGTCCGCCGCCCGACAAACACCGGTCGGGCAAATGCGGAGGCGCCGAGCGCCCATTTTTAAACGATAATAGAAACACGCGCTTAGTAAACCGCCGTTAGGCGCGCGTAAACATCTCGAATCGACGACGCGCTCGGGTAACCGACCCGACCTGTACCGAAAATACCCGAGCCGCGCACGCCGCTTCAAGATATTACCGTTAGAACAATACGCGAATTACGCAGACGCGCGCGCCGGAGAATTAGTATAAATAGAGCGCATTTCTAATTATCGAGACCAGATCCTCCGATCCGCCAGCGCCTGTAAGACGCCTGAGCTAATTCCGAGATCCTGAACCGCTCAGAGAGAGAGAAAACGGGGTTGGGTGTACTCAGCCTCCGCCGAGAGTTTGCGGCATCTCCGAGAGCGATCCTTCCGAAACCGATTAAAACGAGGCAAACGGAAACGGACGTACTCGTCCCCGTCGAGAGTACTCGATACCTCGCATAAATCCTGCGTGCAACGGCGACCTTCTAGTGGTGGGGAGTTCCCTGCCATCGACGGGTGTTCTCGTCGGCCGTTGCACTCCCTAATTACACGGGGACAGACCATCCCGACGTACTACCGACCGCACTAGACACGCGTATCTAATACGGCCCGACCGCCATTACGACATCGGGACGCGCCATTAATACGGGAGCGCTAAGTCCCGCGCCGAGGGCCGACCTGCGCCCTACCGCGACACCGATCGACAGCCGAAATCGATACCCGCGTCGAAGGACCGCCCACCGCCCACCGACGCGGCCGAAAAGGACCACCCGACAGCTAACGGCTCCTGCCGGATTTACGCTGCGCGATTAATAATCGATACGCGACCGAACACCCGAAAACGCGAATCGCGCTGCGCGCAATCGCGGTGCATTGCATGCACCCCCGGCATTGCATACTCGCACACCGGCATTGCATAACCGCACACACACATTGTACATACTCACAGCTATACTTTATCCGTACTCGCATACATACATTGTCCGTTCTCACACTCGCCACTCGTCTCGCACGCACATACACTCACACACCTCGTACACCTATACATACACTCACGCTGTACAACACACATTTACACGCAATAAATTACATTTTTACCAAACAACCAATCGCATTCGTGTCTCGATACCGCTTTCCCGAACCCAGGATCCCGACCGAGTTATCCGTCGCCCGCCTCGCGAAAGCGGCTTGTTACAAGATATATTCCCATTATTCCGGCGCTGATATTTCCGAAAATCAAAAATTTATCCCAGAATTTTCGCCATGTAGAAACCGCTATTTTTTCTATTGCATTCTTATCTAAAAGATTGGAAATTGAGCCTTCTTGTAAAGATGTGGACCTTCCCATTACGCCCCTTGCCACCGTCTTGAGTACGGCCGGACGCTCAGCGGGGAACATTATATGATCCCTTAGGTCCTCCAGGTCAGTTTCGGTATATATTCCGCTCGTAGCTAACGATCCGGGACTGACATATTTCCATGTGGGTTTTGTTAAAGGCCTCATGATTGTTGGTGGTAAAGTATCTATCGCTTTAGGCGTGAGTTTATACCACGAGTCGCCTAAAAGATACATTGACGGAGCAAATGCATTGCATGCGGTTTGTGTTCCCTGGCGTAATAGGATGTGAGTTTGAGGCGTTAAAAAGTGCGTTTTGTTTCCTCGTAATACAGGTAATTGGTCGTAACACTCCTCTACTCGTGCGAGTCTTACTTCGACCGGTACGCATTTTACTATATGAATTACTTCCCCAGCCCGTAATGCCATATATCCCGGTCCCTTCATTAAATGATATGCGAAATTGTCCGGTGATTGAGTGGCTATAGCCAATGGATTTTGCAACATTTGTTGCTCCAGATTACATTGTTGCGATAAAATGTTTTTGTATTATACAATTGGTTTATCTGCGTGCGAATGTGTTTTTCAACATACACGAATTTAGAATTCATGTAAGTGAAGATATCAAGATTTGCTACACGGGTTTGTTTATTAAAGATGGCAACACCGGGTGAAATCTCAAAAATTATTAATTTCGGATGCTCTGTACGTGTAAGAGTATATCCACAGGTTATATATTTCCCTCTACTGGTTAAAGCAAAGATGATATTTTGTGTAGTCAAGGAGTAAACTACCTGGGCTTGTTGATTTATATTATCGATGATTTTGTCGGCATGGCCTTCGTAAGGTATCCCGTAGCTAGAGAATTTGCAGGTATCTGCGGGTACGGGGTCCCAAAAGGTATCCCCTCCCTCTATGTCAGAACAATAAGTGGCACTTAGTTCGCAAGCTACTCCGGATCTAAGCTGCACTCGATTAGTATTTATTCGTACATCGGCTGTATAATCTTGCAACGTGATTTTGATGCTTCCCAATACGACGGCGTCCGTCCATGTTCCGTAAGGATCGGAATACGCTTCTCCAGTACATGATCCATTTGTATCTACGTGACCGGCTAGTATCACGGGGCGGGTCGCTGTTTGGTTTGATTTAAGTCCGGTTATACAGGGTGTCCCCAATTTAAATGGCAAAACTTCAGGAGCGTGTAGGGGACCGATAAACTAAGACAAAAAGTCCTTTAGAGATGTGCTCGTTTTTGCTTCGTTTTGAAGAAAATCGCAAAAAATGAAACAAATGATTTTCACCAAAAAACTTAAAACAACACTAAAATTATTAGATTTATCAAAAAGTATTATAAAATAAAAATTGTAGAACATGGAATTAAGAAAAGAGAGTGAGTTAAAATCCTCCTGAGGTAAAATTAGAGGATTGTAGATAAATACGCGACAACGCGAAATTTTGTTTCTAATCTAATTTTACCTCAGGAGGATTTTAACTCACTCTCTTTTCTTAATTCCATGTTCTACAATTTTTATTTTATAATACTTTTTGATAAATCTAATAATTTTAGTGTTGTTTTAAGTTTTTTGGTGAAAATTATTTGTTTCATTTTTTGCGATTTTCTTCAAAACGAAGCAAAAACGAGCAAATCTCTAAAGGACTTTTTGTCTTGGTTTATCGGTCCCCTACACGCTCCTAAAGTTTTGACATTTAAATTGGGGATACCCTGTATAAGTTCCGGCTAATTGGAAAGTTCCGTAAGTGTGCATGCGTCGGCACGCTTCACGGGACATTTCTTGAACGTATGCGTATTTTCCGTTAAAGACATCCATGCTATGAGAGAACATTCCACATTTCCTAATTAATCGGTCGACCTCGGCTTTGCATTGCGTAACCTTTACAGATTCAAATTCATTGATTTGTAATAATTGGATGTAAGTTCTGCTGGAATTTACAGTTTGTTGCGGAATGTCACATTCCTCTATATTTAATAATGATAATGTGGTAAGATTAGCCGAGGCTGAACCACAGTCGTATCCAATTATTCCATAAGCTGATTGTAATCCCGTCATTAAAATTATTATAGTAGTTATCCCTCTCATTCTGGAATCCATCTGAAAATTATTTATCGTTCTGTTTATTTGAATATTTGTCTTTTAAGAGGATGCCGGATTACCGACAGAATGCGAATATTAGTAGGAATGCAAAACCTTTTTGTTGATTATAGATATCAACAAATCCTTTTCCACAATTAAGGTACACATAATAACGGAGTGCGGAGTTCAACATTTCATATGAAAAGTTAAAAAAAATGAGAAAATTACAGTTTTGTTATCGGCTTCTGCCGTCACATTTACTTAATATAACAAATTTGTAATCTGTACGTGCCTAATCAGTAAACCCCGCACTCGGGATTTCATCAAAGAGTATAAGTGAACTTAGAGAAGTGAGTTTAGAAACTTTAGAAAAAAGATTTTACGATGCTACACTTTCGTGCATATGTGTGTGTGCGAGATCGAGGCTCAAGAGTAAAACAGAGCAGTAGATTAGTTGCGTGATGTCGCGATAGACGGAGCTGCAATCTTGATGCAGAATACTAATAAAATCCAAAATGTAAGTTTCAGTTTTTATTTTATAAAATGTTTATATTTTGTACAAGGAAAGATTTTGTATAAGGAAAGATCCCCGATGCTGAAGAATCGACAAAAGCGAGAGCAAGAAAGAATGAAGGAGCAAGCGAGATGACAAACATCAAAGAGTTCCGAAATCTCGCTCGCCAGGCTCCCTTTATCTGTAATCTTTGACGTATATATGTCATCTTATTATAGAAAATAAAATCTCTGTATTTCGCATTTTATATATCTGAAAATAATTGTAATGGATTAATAACATTTTTGCGATTAAAATGACACTAAATATGACATAAATCGGATTATTTTTAATGAAATAAGTAATTATAATTTTAATTACATAATTGATTAAAAATTATCCGATTTATATCGTGTTTGGTATCATTTTAATCGGTAAAATATCATTAATTCATTGTAATTATTTTCGGATCAATAAGCGCGAAAAACAAAAATTTTACAGTTACGATATATAACGCGAGAGATTATAGATAAAGCGAGCCTCGCGAGCGAAACTTTGGAAGTCTTTCATGTTAGCTATCTCGCTTGCTCCTCATTCGCTCTCTCTCTCTCTCTCTTTCTCTGCTCGTTCATTCTTTTATTCCCATTATTATATTCTTTTATTTGCTCAACTTTTATTCTTTCTATTCTCGTCTCCCTACATGAAAATAAATAAATTTATTTATTTATTTATATTTTATAAAGCATAAATGAGATACACAATAATAAGTTATTTTCTTTTTCTATTTAACTATAATTAAATACAACACATGTACGTACAAAAATACACATAATTAAATATTTTTTCTATTTATAAGATACACAATATCTCATTTATACTCTATAAAATAAAGATGAATAAATTAATGATTAAATTAATAATTATTATTGTGTAGGAAGACGAGAATAAAAAGAATAAAAGTCGAATAAATAAGAGAATATAATAATGGGAAAAAAAGAATACAATAAAGAACGAACAGAGAAAGAGAAAGAGAGAGAGAGAGAGAGAGAGAGAGCAGCGTGAATGAACGTGTAAACGAATATGCGAGGAGCATGATATATATATATATATATATATATATATATATATATATATATATATATATATATATATATATACATATAATCTCTATGACAATTTATTATTATTTATAGTTATATTTAGTAATTTATAAATGAGAAAAAAAAATTTGATATATTTTATCCTCTTATGTTACCAAACATTTGCATATTTATACAAGCTTGCCTATATTTATAGAAAATAAACTTTTTCCAAAGCAAAAATTTAGAAATTTAATTTTTGTCGTAAAATATTTATAAATAATGGTTTTATGTATCGAATTAATTTTAGTCAATATGAAAATAATTTTTTTATTTGGTTAGAGAATATTTGTTTATAAAGATGCGCATTTATTTTTATTATTACGCGATATTTGTAGCATGCATGTATGTAAGTATATATGTATGTATCGGAGAATAAGTCGACTGTACCATGCACACACACATGCAGGCAGGCACACGCGATCATATCAGTGCGCGGCAGATACTCAGTCTCAGTCGCGCGTGTTGTGTACATACGCGTAACAAGAGATTACTGCAAAAGTACGCTCAACTGTTATAACGCGTTATAACGCGTTGAATTTAAAAAACGAGTGTTGTGTTTTTGTAGTGTGGTTTTAATAGTGTGTCCACATAATGGGACAAAAATATTCGAAAATTTTCGAGAGATGCTTGCCCCTCTTTGCCCGCAGACTTTCTTTAAAAAGAATAAGGGTCAAAAGATTAGTATATTTATATACCATAATTTTAGAAGGAATTGTTTTAATGTATACTATATACTAATATGTTGCTAGATATTATTTAATTTTATTTCCGTGCAGTCTACACAAAAATATAAATATGATAATGTAATATTATATAAAAATATAATATTCCAAATTTTTTTTTTTAGTTATATCTTTAAAACAATTCCTAAATAGAAAACAACATAAAGACTTTTGTATAAAAATTTATAACATAAAATTGATCTTCAAATAGAATTTAGAATGACTACTCTATACACATAAACATACACATTATATATGATGCACATAGTATTTAATACTCATATAGTATTTTTGTTATAAATAAATGGACAGATATGGGCAAAAAAAGAAAGGGGAAGAGAGAGAGAGAGAGAGAGAGAGAGAGAGAGAGAGAGAGAATAGGAATGAGTAAGCGAGGGAATGGCTGCAAAACGATATATCGATTGATAATTCACATCAGTCACTAAACATTAGTGAGCATAAAGTATTGCTACGGAGAAAGATATAACTATTTCCTTTTTTTTTTCTTACTTTTGGCACTTGTACACACTTGCTCAGTTACACTCATATCTTCTTTCTCTCTTTACCCATTCTTCTCTGTCCATCTCTTTCTTATCCGAGCATACTATATGTGTGTTATATATTATCTGTGTGTATATGTTTGTGTATATGTAATAGTAACTTTAAATTTATTAAAATATCATTAATCTCTTGCTTATTTGTATATTTCACTGAAAATTGATTATATTTATTTTGCAATAGTAGTTGTGTCACAGTAGTTAGTTAGCCAGAGGCGATCAATTCGTGAGCTGGTTGTTGAAAGAAATATTTCCCACCAAATGCGTTTTGCATATGCGCTTTAGTTGAAGAATATATCCCAGAAGCGATCACTTCGTGAACTGGTTGTCGAACGAAATATTTCCCACCAAAAACGTTTTGCATGTACGCTTTGGTTGAAGAATGTATTCCAGAAGCGATCAATTCGTGAATTGGTTGTCGAAAGAAATATTTCCCACCAAATGCGTTTTGCATGTGCGCTTTGGTTGAAGAATATATCCCAGAAGCGATCAATTCGTGAACTGGTTGTCGAACGAAATATTTCCCACTGTTTGAGATTGCATTAAATTACATATGTTAATTTAATTTCTTCTTTGTTACATGGGCTTCGCAAAAACATTCTATCGCGATCAAAGTCGAAAAACAATGTTCTTATCGCTATTATTATTTAAGGTTTTTTGATGTTTTTTGACGTTTGAAGCACATGTGACAAATAAGTTTTACACGAAAACACGCAAACAACTTTGTCGGTTAGCCGCGCGATAAACGGCTGCCGGCACGCGCGAGGCCGTGACGTAGCCCGTGACGTACGGGCCACCGGTCTATCACTTGCTCCGAATTTCATCTCGCGCCGATATTTCAAGGGGCGGCCAATAAAGTTTGGCGCCGCGTTGAATCTTCGAACCGAACTCGGAGATTCAAATTCATTGGCAGCGAGAGATTAAAGAAACGCTATAAAAGGGCCCGCTCGCGAGGAGCGCCTGAGACACTCGCTTACGCGTTTAGTTATCGCATATTCAGTTACACCGCTTTTCGACACGCTTTGTTAACCGCTTACGACAACCGCTATTCTTTTCTTGTGAAACCGCTTACGACAACCGCTATTCTTTTCTTGTGAAACCGCTTACGACTACCGCTATTCTTTTTGTGAACCGCCTATAACCGACCGAGCTTTTATCAGGAACTTTTTGTATAATTTGTAATCGTGTTAATTATTTTGTTATAATTAAAAACGTAAATTGTACTCGCGAGATTTATTTTCCGCGACTCAAAAGATCCTCGCACCCGTTTCCTATTTCGCCTCGCTCTCGAACACCCACCAAAAACATTTTGCATGTACGCTTTGGTTGAAGAATGTACCCCGAAGCGATCAATTCGTAAATTGGTTGTCGAAAGAAATATTTCCCACCAAATGCTTTTTGCATGTGCGCTTTGGTTGAAGAATATATCCCAGAAGCGATCAATTCGTGAACTGGTTGTCGAACGAAATATTTCCCACTAAATACGTTTTGCATGTGCGCTCTGGTTAATAAAAAAATAACATTTTATTCCAGAGGCGATTTTTAATCGTGAGCTGGTTGTTTTAAGAAATATTTCACACTAGATGCGATTTGAATGTGTACTCTGGTTATTAAAAAAATGACATTTTGTCCCAGAGGCGATTTTTATTCGTGTGCTGGTTGGTTTAAAAAATATTTTATTCCAGAAGCGGTTTGCATGTGCGCTCTGGTTATTAAAAAAATATTTTATCCCAGAGGCGATTTTTATTCGTGTGCTGGTTGTTTTAAAAAATATTTTATTCCAGAAGCGGTTTGCATGTGCGCTCTGGTTATTAAAAAAATATTTTGTCCCAGAGGCGATTTTTATTCGTGTGCTGGTTGTTTTAAAAAATATTTTATTCCAGAAGCGGTTTGCATGTGCGCTCTGATTATTAAAAAAATATTTTATCCCAGAGGCGATTTTTATTCGTGTGTTGGTTGCTTTAAAAAATATTTCATATCATATGCGGTTTGTGCATGAATATTCTGGTTATTAAAAAACAGTTATTCCAGAAGAAATTTAAAGAAACTTCCGTTTTTGAAAGACAAAGTGTGCAATATCTGGTATTCCTTCATATGATTGCAACCAATCATATATAGTAATAAAAGCTTACAAATTATTGGAAGGAATTATTATTGTGATTACTGGCGATGTATTTTTTCTTTTTTTGATGGCACCAAATTTCGCGTATATAATAGTCTATCAGGCTGTGTATATACAAGTTGGTAGCTAAAGAGAAAAAATATATACATCTTCGTTATTAGGAGGCAATCCTTATGAGAAAAAATACTCCAAGGATGTAAAGAGTATGAGGAAACGGTCTTGAAATATTATAGCAAGCAATAAACTGCTGCCTTTTTTAAAGTGATAAGAAATTATGATTAAAAAAAATCTATCCTGATACTCGTAACAATATTGGCCAGAGAAAAGATGCCTCAATCTCGCTTGCAAATTATAATCGCAGATATGAAAATAATAAATAAAATATTTTGGTTGCGTTCTCACGAAAATGGGCGATGGAGGAGCCCTTTCTATATTATAAATATCCAAAATATTGTAACAATCATAAAATTTTGTTGCAATGTTTTGCGGACAGAGAATTTATGTGTTTGCATTTATAAATATTTATATTAATATTTATATAAATGTAAATTTCAATATGTGCATACTTATGTCATAAGAATATATAAACATTCACGTTTATAGTGAAGAAGTTTATATATTACTCATTAGTCCTCAATCATATCGATTATACCGATATACTGTCGATGATAAAGATTTATCATCGTATTCAAAATTATATGTATAATATATTTACATCTATATATAATATATTTTAGTTCAATTTTCTCGAACTGTACTGCATAAATTGTAACTCAGCAAACCAAGATATGATTGTTATACACATATAACATGTACATAATAAGTGCACATGTTACATCTATGTTATATAGCAGATATATTCGATGTTTGCTGGGTATATGTATCATATATATATATATATATATAATATATATATATATATATATATATATATGCCATATAACATAGATGTAACATATATATATACTAGCTATAGGCCCGCGCTTCGCGCGGGCTTCAAAGTCTATCGGTCTTCAATATTTTACTTGGCATATAATATTATAAACTTCTCTCTATATACTATATTTGTCCAAAAGGATTTATGATTTTCTGAAATAAGATTCTCTTAATTGCTAAATTTATTAATATTAATTTTAACAATTTCCCTTTTAGTTCCTTTAATTATTGATTTAAATTTCGCAAATGTTATAAATATTTTACTTGACATATTTTTTTTTTATTTTTTATTCTTTACTCACCGTTATTTTTTTTACAGCTAAAGCTCCCATCACTAACCCGCCCCTTTTTTTTTTTTTTTTTTTTTTCGTAGGGAGAGAAAATGCATGATGCACACCTCACCACCCGATGTGATGAGGTAGTGTGGGACTCTCACCCACTAAAAACTCTTCCTCTGCGCGACCACCACCGCCCTTCTCTTGTATTGCAAAGATCCGTTTGCGCATGACTTCCTGAGACATAATAATCCTAACATTTACCTCCCAAGTAATCCACACATGTCTTTCTTAGGACATCTCATTTCCTTCCCCCCCCCCCGCCCCTCCTTTTTTGTGACTCTTACTTTACATATAATATTTTTTATATATTTTATTTTTTAATCTTCTTATCTTTTTTTAACGACTGAATTACCTACCGCTGACCTACTATTATTACCTCTCATTCAATTTTTTTTGATGAAATTCTTCAATTTATAAAACCTCTCTGTATACAACATTTTTCGTAAAATATTTTGAATTTCCTTTAATGAGTTGTCCTTGATTGCTCAATTCATCAATCTTAATTTTTACACAATCCCTTTTGGTTGTTCTAGAAAATGCTACATATAGTTGACCATGAGCAAATACAGGATGTGGCAAATAAATACCAACTTTTTGTAACGTTTGTCCTTGAGATTTATTTATTGTCATAGCAAATGACACTCGAATAGGAAATTGTCTTCGTTTAAGCTTAAATGGAATTTCCCTATTATTTGGTAAGAAATCGATCCTTGGTATGAAGATAATCTGACCTCGGGAAGAACCAGTTAGAACTTCTGCATAAATAAGATTAGGTTTTAAATCAGTTACAATGAACCTTGTGCCATTGCAGAGTCCTTTTTTAGTATTTAAATTTCTTAATAGGATAATTGTTGCATTCACTTTTATTTTAAGTTGATGAACTGGCATCCCAGAGGGTGTCACAGAGTTTAAAAACTCAGTCGGAAAATTCAATTGCTCCTGTGGATCATCACTCACAATAGAGTCAATTGAGAGATATTCTTTTTCTTTTCCTTCCATTAGACGAAGGATTTCGTCATTAATTTTGAATGTATCCTCATTTTTAGGACAAAGAATCGCTCGATCTGGATTTTCTCTGATCTGTTCCTTGGTGATTTTATCACCAAAAATCTCAGTAATTAATGATTCCTTTGATATAAAATCTTGAGGAATTTCAATTATATCGAAATGTAGTCCATCTGTATTGTGCAATTTACCATCTCCTAGTTGCATTAGCCATTTTGCAAATTCTTTTTCATCCCCAGTTCTCATATTTTGCTTTAATTTAATCTTAGTTACATTCTTCCATAAAGGGTTGTATTTTACAGTCGACTCAATTATGGCTGCTTTTTGTGCATGTGGAACTACAGGAAGATTTTGTCTGAAATCTCCTGCAAATAAAATTACTTTTCCTCCAAATGATGTAAAATTCTTCATCAAATCCCTAAAGAGTTTATCAACTGCTGTTAAGGCATGTCCAACAGTCATACTCACTTCATCCCATATAATTAATTTGGCAGAGATTAGTTTCCGTGCAGCTTCAGAATTTCCTCTGATATTAGATTTAGCTCCATCATCAATTGGGATCGAAAGCTTGAACAGGGAGTGATAGGTTTTTCCTCCTTTTAGAAGTGTAGCTGCAATGCCAGTTGAGGCACATGGAAGAACTATCTCGCTTCTTCCTCGAATTACACTCATAAATGTGTTAAATAGATAGGTTTTACCACTTCCTGCAAACCCATCAATACAAAATAACCGCTGAGATTCATTTTCATTGTCAATTGCTCGCATTACTATATCGTACACGTACTTTTGCTCAGCATTTAATGTAGATAATAAATAATCACCACGTATTCTTTCTTCATCCACATTATACTCTGTTACATAAATATTTACTGGAGTTGGATTTGGCAATTGGAAGTTCTCACATGTACTTCCATTATTTATCAGAATTTCTTGTATATGATTTAAGGCCATATTTTCAGGATTTACAACATTGTTGTGTACAAAGTCCTCAATCATAAAATTCTTGTATTTATTCCAAATAGTTGGTACATCTGTTGGAGTTCCAAAGATGCAAATGTAGGCAAATAGTTCTCGAAGTTGTGCAGGCATATTTGACTCTGTTGCTTCCTTCAGAGTTTTTATCCAAAGATCATCATCTTCTACCAATTTTCTTTCAATTGCTGCATCCTTAAACGTCTCATAAAGAACTCCATTTACAATTTTCAAATCTTCAAAACATTTAGCTCCAGCCACATGAAGTAAAAGAAGACGTAGATAAAATCTTTCAATATCTTTTATACTTACTGTGTAAAGTCTTGAAATTATTTTGTCACCACCTTTTTTGCGTGGCTTCCACTTAGTTTCTTTTTTATCATAAACATAGTGATAAGGAATATCTGTGTAAAGAAAATGCATCGCATTTTTATCAGATTGATTTAATTTGAACCATGCAGTCAACGTAGTATCTCGATTGAGCTCTCTTTGAGCAGCTTGCTCTTCATTTCCCACTCTGAAATAAACCATTTGACGATTAGGCAAATGAACTGCCAGTCTTATTACTGTGTGAGACTTCATAAACAGATCGTATCCGTTCAGTCTCCACATTGCTTCTGGAGCACTAACATATCTTGCATCCAGAAATGAGTTAACTTCATCTATTTTAATTAACTTTGTGCCATCTCGTGCTTGCACTTCAATTGCAGCACAATCAAATCCTTTATGAATATATTTATATAAGTATTTTACACTTTTCACTGATGAACATATTTCCAAATTTATATGTCGATCATATTTCATTAGTAAATATGGTGAATATGGCACCACCCATCGATTGTCAACTTCTTTGCCTCTGACAATATACTTTTTCCCAAAATTCCTCCGTTGATACATGGGATATCCATTCACATTACTATTTGTTTCTTCACAAAACTCTTTTGAAAAACGTTTTGAACATTTTCCATCGTCCCCAGTGCAAGAATATCTTTGGGAGGGATCTCCACATGGACCATGAATCATATGCTTCAAAACTTTTACATTAAGTTCTGGATATCTTTCCTCATCAGGGATTTCAGCCCATACCATCATGTCTATGACTTTTTGAAGTCTGGGCTTATCTTCATCGTTTAACATCGCAAGTAAATGCAAATGTGGAAGTCCTCTTTTTTGAAACTCAATCACGCCTGCGTAAGCTATTATATTTCCAAAAATTTTTTTTTGGATTAAATCATTTAAAACCTCCTTGACGTCCAAGTTAAATGTTTTAGCGACCAAATCAGGTCGAAACTCTATTAAACATTCATCAAGATTATCCTTAATTTCGGAGCATTGAGGATTGCAAGTCATCGTTAAAAAAAATGTCTGGTTTACCAAACTTTCTTACCAAAGACATAGCATCTTGGTACCTTTCTTGCATGTTTCTTGGACTGCCCATAAATGAAGATGGTAAAATTACAGGTATACCAACTGTAATTCCTTCATTTTGTGCTCGATTATCTAGATGATCCATTAATCCCGAATAAAGTTCTGCTCTTAACTTAGGTTGATTTAATTTAATATAATTAAGCCTATTGGCTTCAGTTTTCATATATGCATCAAGTATAAATTGACATCTCAACTTGCCTGCCTTTTTAAACTGACTAAATTCTACTCTTGGTGCTAACAGGTGAGCATAATAATCCATTTGACTTACTTTGAATCCTGGATATTTAGGATTAACTGATTTAAGTTCTGAATGCCATCCATCATTACCATATGGATATAACAAAGGATAACACATTGGGTCACACCTTTTGTCCAGAATTGATATTTGTTGAACATCGTTCGAATTTTTATTATAAATCCGAATATCTCTTTCAAATGGAGGCTCACCATCTACATTCTGAAATACCACAGCTATTTCATTTGCTCTTGGAGCATTATATCTTCTTTGATCATGTTGAGGATCGTCTCGAAAGGACAACATTAAATTTATGGTTTCATTGCCTCTCGGATTAAGATCTTGTTCAACCTGACGCATCATCTTAAAAGTTTTAGCAAATTTATTGCATTGGTCCATAAAACATGACAAATCTTTCATTATTTCCGAATCACACTCTTGATTTGCTTTATTATTCATTCTATAATTTATAGCTTCTTCTGTATCTAAAAAATAAAGCTGTGCAAAGCGCGGAGCTTGCCCATCCGCTGGGCGCATTGCCGTCGATGTCAAATGATGATATTGTCCATGAATCTTCAAGCAATAAGGAACATTGTTCACAACATCCAATGGATTTCTATTTCCTGGGGCACCCATGGAAACCATAGCTAAAGCGCTGTTATAAGAACGAATATTCTTAAGAAAATTCTTAGATGCAGAATCATTTCCAATGTATAACTTTTTCAGAAAATCAGGACAATTTATCTGATTTAATTCAAGCTTGCCCTTTTGACAACAATATGTGAATTTTCCATCTTTAGATTCTTCACATTTAAAATTTAACGATTTGCAAAATTGGCATTCGACATTCATTTGGCCAAGTGTATGAATAGGCACATTCAATTCATTGCCCTTGGCAATTAGCGCAATATGTGGATTTAATTGTCTGCATTGGTGCCTTCTCTGAGCATGTCTCTGTGCATCGTCTTCAAGTCGTTGAGATCTTACGTGATCATTTTCACATCTCCTCTTATGAGCATGTCTCTGAGCATCGTCTTCAAGTCGTAGAGACCGTGCGTCATCATTTTCATTTGTCCTCTTCTGAGCATGTCTCTGAGCATCATCTTCAAGTCGTAGAGACCGTTCGTCATCATTTTCATTTGCCCTCTTCTGAGCATGTCCCTGAGCATCATCTTCAAGTTGTTTCGACCTTTCCTCAAAAGTCTGAATTTTTTTTCTTTGTCGTGAGCGCCTTCCTTCGTTACTCACTTTATATAAATTTCCCCCTTTTTTCTTTTTAGGCATACTTTTTTACCTTGTACCATATACGTATAATTATACAAAATGTTATATATTAATATTTATAAATAATCAATTTTATTAATTATTATTATTATTATTATTTATTAATTTTTCAATATAAATTTACTTATTATTCTCTTTCTTTTCAGTTTACGTTCTCTCTCTTTCCTTTCTTTTCTATATTGCTTGTTTTTCTAAAAAGATTTAATATTCTCGGTTCTACTTCTATATTTCGAACCTTAGTTAATAAAATATTAATTTAATTAAATAATTAATTAATATGATATGATAAATAAATTACTTTAAATTACAAAGCAATAATCGCTCGAATAATGTAATAAATTTTATTTTCCAATAAATTTCATATATTTTTAAAAATATTTTCTTTATATTATAAAGCAATAATTGCTTTAAAAAAAGAATTAAAGATTCATAATTGTATATATAATTTAAAGTTTAATAATTTAAATAATTATATATTTAATTTAAAAAATTTTAAAAATAATTTATTTTATAATTTAAAAATTGCTTGAGATATTTTCTCTCGCAATATCAATAATTAATAATATCATCAAATATCAATAATTAATAATGCCATCAAACATTCCAATAAATGTAATAATAATTAGAATTTGACAATAGGAGCACAACAAATTACTTTATATAATTTTTATGTACTATTTACTTACTTCGTTGTTTATTGGTTCGTGCTGAAGAAAGCCCAAATATTTTTTTCGAGTACTATCTCCTTTTTTTATATCCTAATCGCTCCATATTATTAAAATCTTTTAATATGATTTAACGTTCTCGGGCCGATCTTTATATCTCGAACCTTCGAGTGCTATCTCCTTTTTTTATCTTCTAACCGCTTCTTATTTTCAAAATCTTTTAAAAAGATTCAACGTTCTCGGGCCGACTTCTATATCTCGAACCTTAGTTAATTAAATCTAAATTTAATTAAATAATCAATTAATATAATATGATACATAAATCAATTTAAATTATAAAGCTATAAAGAATATATTGTCATAAGTTTTATTTTACACTTCTATATCTCGAACGTTAATTGATTATATCCCGAACGTTAATTAATCAAACATAAATTTATTTAAATAATAATTAATTAATATAATATGATAAATAAATTACTTTAAATTATAAAGCAATTACTCAAATAATCTCATAAAATTTTATTTTATAATAAATATCATATATTTTCAAAAATATTGTCTTTATGTTATAAAGAAATAATTGCTTTCGAAAGAAAATTGAAGATTAATAATTGTATATATAATTTAAAATTTAATAATTCAAATAATTATTATATATTTTATTTAAAAAATAATTTATTTTATAATACCAAACTTTCTTGAGATATTTTCGCTTATAATTAGTATCAATAATTAATAATGTCATTAAATATCAATAATTAATAATGTTATCAAATGCTACGATAAATGTAATAATGATAAGAGTATGGCAATCCGAGCACAACAAATTAATTTATTCAATTTTTATGCACCAATTACTTACTGCGTTTATTGATTTACACTGAAGAAAGCCCAAATATTCTTTTCAAGTATCTCCTTTCTTTTCTGTCCTGATCACTCGTTAATACCAAAATCTTGCATTCTCAGGCATAACTTCGTTATCGAAGCACACATATTACGCACATACACTAACTCACATCCGAAAATAACAACACGTATTTAAATAAATCAAATTGAATAACTTAATTAATAATTAGAAAGAGCACAAAGAACAGATAAAATCTTGCGTCCTCAGACACGACTTCGTTATCGAAGCGCGCGTATTACGCACATATACGCACTCACATCAGAAGATAACAACACATATTTTAAGATATTAAACTTAATAACTTAGATAATAATCAGAAATAACACAAATAACACGATAAATAATAATATTTAGAATAATATAAGGCCAACGATCAATCTCGTTCAAACCGTATGTCAGCCGTCATTCGACTAATCGAATATAACATCAAAACAATATCGCCCCGGTTCTTGATAAACAACCCCCTTAACGATGATCTCCCTATAACGTTAAGGGATCCAATCTACTGACATCCCCTTAAAATTTAATAAATTTAATTCTTTTTAAATTAAAATTTATATTTTATTATTTTTTTATATAAATATACATTATATATAATATATATATTTGTATATAATCTATATATTTTTAATATAAAAATTTATTAATATAAATGTATATGTATTTAATATAAAAATTTATTAAAATTAAATTTTTTTTTTATTTTTCTTATTTTTCTTATTATCTTCATCTTTACGTTTCTTAATTTCTGTAGTATTATCCTTATTTTCTTTAATATATTCCTCCTTTTTCTTCTGCTCTTGTTTTTCATATTCAATTACTGCTGATAATAATAATTCATCTAGCCCATCATCCAGTACTGAATTTTTTTAATTATAAATTAGATTATATTAAATGATGATATTAAGAATAATAATAAGATTAAAAAAAATAAAATGTAAAATAAAATTATTATTAAAGTAATTTATTTTATAACCAAAATAATTATTAAAAGAATTATTAAGAGTTTAATACCAAGTATAATATTTCTATCATTTGCAATCTAAATTATTTTTTAACATTTACCATTTTTAAATTCTTCAATTTCTCTATCTTGCTCTATTTCGCTATCTCCAGCAACACTTGTAATTTCATCTTCATTCTTTTTATTCATTAATTCATTTTCATTTTCATTCGATTCATTTATTTCTAAAATAAAATAATTATTAAAGTAATCTATTTTATAACCAAAATAATTATTAACAGAATTATTAAGAGTTTAATACCAAGTAAAATATTTATAATATTTGCAATTCAAATTATTTTTTAACATTTACCATTTTTAAATTCTTCAATTTCTCTATCTTGCTCTATTTCGCTCTGTCCAACAACACTTGTAATTTCATTTTCATTATTTTTATTCATTAATTCATTTTTAATTTCATTTGATTTATTTATTTCTTCCATCTTAATATTTAATATTTTCTGTTTTGATCAATTTCTTTACTTTATCAATGACATATATTATATATGAACCCAGCAACTTATTTATATATTCATTTATGAAATGAGTCACGTCAAGTGATATTAACTCTTATTACCCATAAGGGGTGTTTTTTTAAATTTGACAACAACATAAATGTATATTTATGCATATATGGATGCATGTATGAGTGCGTGAGAGGGTGGGTGAGCGTGTAAAATTAAAAAACAAACACATATTAGCCATACCCCAAAAACTTTACCAATTTAAAAAAAATCGTTTATGCGTGTGTGGGTATATAGGTGGGTAGATGATATTTCAAAACCCCCCAAATAGATGGGTAGGGATGTAAAACTAAAAAAAAATCACATCCTACCCTTCCCCGAAAAATTAGCACAATTTAGTATAAATTACTTTAAATTATAAAGCAATAATTGCTCAAACAATCTTTTAAATTTTTTTTTATAATAAATTTCATATATGTTTTTAAAAATATTGTCTTTATGTTATAAAGAAATAATTGCTTTCGAAAGAAAATTGAAGATTAATAATTGTATATATAATTTAAAATTTAATAATTCAAATAATTATTATATATTTTATTTAAAAAATAATTTTTTTTATAATACCAAACTTTCTTGAGATATTTTCGCTTATAATTAGTATCAATAATTAATAATGTCATCAAATATCAATAATTAATAATGTTATCAAATGCTACGATAAATGTAATAATGATAAGAGTATGGCAATCGGAGCACAACAAATTAATTTATACAATTTTTATGCACTAATTACTTACTGCGTTTATTGATTTACACTGAAGAAAGCCCAAATATTCTTTTCAAGTATCTCCTTTCTTTTCTGTCCTGATCACTCGAGGGTGGGTGAGTGTGTAAAATTAAAAAACAAACACATATTAGCCATACCCCAAAAACTTTACCAATTTAAAAAAAATCGTTTATGCGTGTGTGGGTATATAGGTGGGTAGATGATATTTCAAAACCCCCAAATAGATGGGTAGGGATGTAAAACTAAAAAAAAATCACATCCTACCCTTCCCCGATAAATTAGCACAATTTAGTATAAATTACTTTAAATTATAAAGCAATAATTGCTCAAATAATCTCTTAAATTTTTTTTTATAATAAATTTCATATATATTTTTAAAAATATTGTCTTTATGTTATAAAGAAATAATTGCTTTCGAAAGAAAATTGTAGATTAATAATTGTATATATAATTTAAAATTTAATAATTCAAATAATTATTATATATTTTATTTAAAAAATAATTTATTTTATAATACCAAACTTTCTTGAGATATTTTCGCTTATAATTAGTATCAATAATTAATAATCTCATCAAATATCAATAATTAATAATGTTATCAAATGCTACGATAAATGTAATAATGATAAGAGTATGGCAATCGGAGCACAACAAATTAATTTATACAATTTTTATGCACTAATTACTTACTGCGTTTATTGATTTACACTGAAGAAAGCCCAAATATTCTTTTCAAGTATCTCCTTTCTTTTCTGTCCTGATCACTCGTTAATATCCAAATCTTGCATTCTCAGGCATAACTTCGTTATCGAAGCACACATATTACGCACATACACTAACTCACATCCGAAAATAACAACACGTATTTAAATAATTCAAATTGAATAACTTAATTAATAATTAGAAAGAGCACAAAGAACAGATAAAATCTTGCGTCCTCAGACACGACTTCGTTATCGAAGCGCACGTATTACGCACATATACGCACTCACATCAGAAGATAACAACACATATTTTAAGATATTAAACTTAATAACTTAAATAATAATCAGAAATAACACAAATATCACGATAAATAATAATATTTAGAATAATATAAGGCCAACGATCAATCTCGTTAAAACCGTATGTCAGCCGTCATTCGACTAATCGAATATAACATCAAAACAATAGCGCCCCGGTTCTTGATAAACAACCTCCTTAACGATGATCTCCCTATAACGTTAAGGGATTCAATCTACTGACATCCCCTTAAAATTTAATAAATTTAATTCTTTTTAAATTAAAATTTATATTTTATTATTTTTTTATATAAATATACATATGTATATAATATATATATATATATATATATTTGTATATAATCTATATATTTTTAATATAAAAATTTATTAATATAAATGTATATGTATTAATATAAAAATTTATTAAAATTAGATTTTATTTTTTTTATTTTTCTTATTTTTCTTATTATCTTCATCTTTACGTTTCTTAATTTCTGTAGTATTATCCTTATTTTCTTTAATATATTCCTCCTTTTTCTTCTGCTCTTGTTTTTCATATTCAATTACTGCTGATAATAATAATTCATCTAGCCCATCATCCAGTACTGAAATTTTTTAATTATAGATTAGATTATGTTAAATGATGATATTAAGAATAATAGTAAGAATTAAAAAAATAAAATGTAAAATAAAATTATTATTAAAGTAATTTATTTTATAACCACAATAATTATTAAAAGTATTATTAAGAGTTTAATACCAAGTATAATATTTCTAACATTTGCAATCTAAATTATTTTTTAACATTTACCATTTTTAAATTCTTCAATTTCTCTATCTCGCTCTATTTCGCTCTGTCCAGCAACACTTGCAATTTCATTTTCATTATTTGTATTCATTAATTCATTTTCATTTTCATTCGATTCATTTATTTCTAAAATAAAATAATTATTAAAGTAATCTATTTTATAACCAAAATAATTATTAACAAAATTATTAAGAGTTTAATACCAAGTAAAATATTTATAATATTTGCAATTTAAATTATTTTTTAACATTTACCATTTTTAAATTCTTCAATTTCTCTATCTTGCTCTATTTCGCTCTGTCCAGCAACACTTGCAATTTCATTTTCATTATTTGTATTCTTTAATTCATTTTTAATTTCATTTAATTTATTTATTTCTTCCATCTTAATATTTAATATTTTCTGTTTTGATTAATTTATTAACTTTATCAATGACATCTATTATATATGAACCCAGCAACTTATATATATAGATATTCATTTATGAAATGAGTCACGTCAAGTGATATTAACTCTTATTACCCATAAGGGGTGTTTTTTTAAATTTGACAACAACATAAATGTATATTTATGCATATATAGATGCATGTATGAGTGCGTGAGAGGGTGGGTGAGTTTTTAAAATTTAAAAACAAACACATATTAGCCATACCCCAAAAATTTTACCAGTTTTAAAAAAATCGTTTATGCGTGTGTGGGTACATAGATGGGTAGATGATATTTCAAAACCCCCCAAATAGATGGGTGGGGATGTAAAACTTAAAAAAAATCACATACTACCCTTCCCCGCAAAATTAGCACAATTTAGGTACCAATTTTTCGAAAAAATCTGTTGTCCATGTGTAAGTAACTTAAAAAAAATCACATACTACCCTTCCCCGCAAAATTAGCACAATTTAGGTACCAATTTTTCGAAAAAATCTGTTGTCCATGTGTAAGTACGTATGTGGGTGCGTGGGTGGATTGGTGGGGGTGACAATTTAGGTACCAATTTTTCGAAAAAATCTGTCGTCCATGTGTAAGTGCAATTTCGAGAAAATCGGTCCATAAATGTGGAATATGGTGTGTGGGTGCGTGGGTGGATGCGTGGGTGGAGGCGTAAAACTTAAAAAAAACCACATAGTAGCCATCCCCGAAAAATTAGCAAAATTTTGGTACCAATTTCGAGAAAATCGGTCCATAAATGTGGAACATGGTGTGTGGGTGCGTGGGTGGGTGGGGGTGAAAAACTAAAAAAAAACACGTAGTAACCATCCCCGAAAAATTAGCAAAATTTTGGTACCAATTTCGAGAAAATCGGTCCATAAATGTGGAACATGGTGTGTGGGTGCGTGAGTGGGTGGGTGGGGGTGTAAAACTAAAAAAAAACCACATAGTAGCCATCCCCGAAAAATTAGCAAAATTTTGGTACCAATTTCGAGAAAATCGGTCCATAAATGTGGAACATGGTGTGTGGTTGCGTGGGTGGATGGGTGGGGGTGTAAAAATAAAAAAAAAACACATAGTAGCCACCCCCGAAAAATTAGCAAAATTTTGGTACCAATTTCGAGAAAATCGGTCCATAAATGTAGAAGTAGTTCGCGGTCCGACAGACAGACAGACAGACGCGACTTATATATATAATAGATATATATATATATATATATATATATATATATATATATATATATATATATATATATATATATATACCCAGTCTGCCACGTCTGTTCTAACAGATATTGCCAAGTGCTTGCTACAAATTATTGTCAGCAAAAAGGCTACAAATTTGGTACAAGAGTTGTTATTACCGATTAAGCTGGCAGATTGCCGGCAAAAACCAAACAAAGCTTGCTAACATAACTAGACAGCAAATTGGCGGCAGAAACCATGCAAAGCTTGCTGACATGACCGACATCAGATTGTCGGCAAAAACTGAGCAAGATCTGGAGTGCGCAATCTGATGGCAAATTGGCAGCAAAAACCGAACAGAATCTGCAGCTTATTACAAAGTTTATAAAATAGTTCAGTCGCTTATCGCTATGCGGCGCGTTATTCATTATCTATACCCGTATTCAAATTCTTGTCATGAGTGTATATAAAGCTTGCAAAATGCTAATAATATTATAATATATATATTTCTATCAGTTCAATTTTTGACACAATTCTTATACAGGAAATTCAGATATTGAACTGATTTTTGGCAAATCGGACAGATAATTGTTCGATTTTTACTTATTCGAACAATTTCTGTCTAAAACGATCTTTAATTTTATAAATTAAATTATGTAAATTTACCTATATGTTTTAACACATTAATATATGATTTTATATAATGTTTAATTATCTAATGGTCATTTTATGACCAAAACTTATCATCATTTTGTTACTTAGGGTTGAGACTTTAAATCTATTTAAATATACTATTTTATATGAATGGCCAAAAGCTGCAGAATTTGTTCGGTTTTTGCTGACAATCTGCTGTCAGATTGTCTTGCGCAGATCTTGCTCGGTTTTTGCCACCAATTTGACGTCAAATCATGTCAAGCTTTGCTCGGTTTTTGCCGTCAATTTGCTGTCAGGTTATGTCAGCAAGCTTTGTCACCAAAACACAAGCTTAATGCGGACATAGATGGCACTGGATTTGTTACCAAGTTTTGAACGAATTTGATGCCAATTTGGCAACAATTTGTTATCAAATTGCTTACTGGGTATATGTTACATCTATATGATGTATATATGTATATATCTACATTATGATAAAATCAAAAGAGATAATATGAGCAATATTATAGATTTGTATTCAAAATATGTACGCGACACAAACAGATATCTGTGTAAAGTCGTTGCTTCTACGAGACGATAGAACAGAAATAGAGTAGAAATCCAACATATTTTCTGTCTCTACATATTTAACACAATGCGAAAAGCTTGTATTTTATTGCTCTTTCCAAAGTATGCACATATCCTTGACAATTACTCTACATAATGATATCGGTAATGTAACTATAAAGCGTTGGTAATACACCGACACTTTTAGTTACGTTTAGATGAGGGCGCTAACCCGTCGGAGTTCGCCCGTCGCTCCGGCATCCTCTTAATATATATATTTTTGTGTGTTATTATTATTAGATAAAATTTTTTCTCTCATATATATATATATATATATTTTATATATATATATATATATATATATATATATATACAGGGTGAGGCAGGGACTTCCGTTTCCGGTACATAGAGTGTGACACGTGTGTGTGTGGAAGGTGCTGTTTGACGGTGGTTGAGAGGAGAATTAGAAGAGTGACGGGAGAGAAGGGTTGAGTGAGAGCGAGTGGAGGTGAAAGAGCGAGTGAAGGAGTGAAGGGAGAACTGGGTGTGAGAAGGGAAGGGAATAAAAGGGCATTTACGAGCCGGCAGTTGGGTGCGAGTGAGCACGGAGTATAGAATAGGTAGAGTGGTAGACGCGACGGGGCGCTAGGGAAACAGCGCGCGATAGGGAAAAGAGAGGGGAGCGCTAGTGAGCGGCAGAGCACGGAGCAAAGAGAGTAGATAGAGGAATAGTCAAATAGAGACGAGAAGGAGGAGATAAGTAGAGAAAAGGAAACAAAACAAGAAGCTGAAAAGGGAAACAAGGATAGAGAAGTAGGGGAGAATGGATAAAGGAGGGATAAAGCATTCGAGAGAGAGAAAAGGAAGTGTAGGAGATATATCAGAGTTTTTGAAAAAGAAGAGAGAGAGAGAGAGGATAATAAGAACGAAGAGGAGTCTACTTTTAGATCAAGTAAAATCATAGTAAGATCACCAAAGGCAATGGGGGAGAGAAAGGAGGAAGATAGAGAGGGATGGAAGAGGGAATTGAGGGAGGAATTAAGAAAGGATATAATAACAGGGATAAAATTGCTAGGAGAAGAGATAAGAAAGGATTTGAGAGAGATCAAAAATGGTTTAGTAGGGCAAGGAGAAGGGATAACAAAGGAATTGGAAAAGATAAGGGAGGAATTTGGAGAGAGGAAGAGGGAATGGGAGGAAGAGAGAAGGGAGATGAGAGGAAGGATAGAAAATCTGGAAAGGAAATTAGAAAAGTGGATAAAGGAAGGGAAAGGAAGAGTAGGAGAGGAGGGCAAGGAGGGAACAGGGGTAGTAGGAGAAGGTGAATTAGAAACAAAAATAAAGGTAATAGAAAGAAAATTAGAGCGGAAGGAACGAGAAGATAGAAGGAGAAATATAGTAATTAGGAGAGTAGGAATGGAAAAAGGAGATGTAAGAGGAGGAGTAGAAAAGATCTTGGAAATATTAGGGGTAGATATAAAAATAGAGAGTGTGAAAAGAGTTGGGATAATGACGGAAGGAGAGAGAGGAATAGCGGTGGTGAAGTTAGGGAGCATTGAACAGAAAAGACAAGTTATGGAGAATAAGAAAAAGTTGAGGGGAAGAGAGGAAAGGATAGAGGATGATTTAACATGGGAGGAAAGAAAGGTTAGATGGAGGCTCAGGGAGATAGCCAGGAAAGAGGAAGGAGAAGGCAGGAGGGTACGGATGGGTAATGGGGGATTGCAAATAGATGGCAAATGGTGGAAATGGAATTAGGAAGAGGAAGTATTGAAAAGTGAAAGAGGGGAAATGAAGGGGGAGAGAGTAGGTCATAGGAGAGAGAGACAGGGGGAATAAAGGAGAAGGAAGTTGAGAGGGAACTAGTAATAGGGACAGGGGAGAAGGAGGGGAGGACAAGCGGGAGAGTGATAAGGGGGGAGAAGGAGAGGAGAGGGAGAACAGAGAGACGTGAGAGGGGTGGTAAGGAGGAAGAGATATGGAAGATAACTTTCTGGAATATAGCAGGTTTGAAAAACAAAAATAAGGGTTTTTGGGATAGGATTGGAGAGTGGGACGTTATAGTACTCATGGAGACATGGGTAGATGAGAAAGGATGGAGGGGAATAAAAAGCAGGTTACCGAAGGGTTTTAAATGGGGGGTACAATACGCGAGCAGAAAGAATAAAAGAGGAAGAGCAATGGGAGGAATGATAATGGGAATAAGAAGAAAAAGGGAAATGGAGATAGGAGAAATTGAAATGATGGAGGAAGGGATGATGACAGGGACATTGAAAAGCGGGGGGGGAGGAATGGAGAATAGTGGGAATATATGTGAACGAGGACTTAGAGAGTAAGATTGAGGGGTTAAAGAAGTAGATGGAAGAGAGAGAGGAAGAAGGAAGAAGAATAATAATAGGAGGTGACTTTAATGCCAGAACAGGAGAAATGGGAGGAAGGGTAAATTTGGGGGAGGAGGAAGAGTTTAGAAAGAATAGAAACTCCAAAGATAAGAAGAGTAATAGGGAAGGGAGGAGATTGGTAGAGGTGCTAGAGGAAACTGGATGGAGTATAATAAATGGGAATATAAGAGGAGATGAAAAAGGAGAATACACTATACCGGGGGGAGGGGAAACACGGTAATAGATTATGTATTAGGAAATGAAGGGATATGGGAAAAAATAGAAAGATTAGAGATAGGAGAGGACATAGACTCGGATCATCACCCGGTGATTTGCTGGATAAAAGGGGAAGACAGTTGGAAGAAGAAAAGGAAAATGAGACAGAAAGGCAGGAGAGGGGTATGGAATGAGGAGGGGAGAGAGAAATTTAGGAGGGAAATAGGAGAAATAAATATAGGAGGGGAAGAAGGAGGGACGGAAGAGGAGATAGAGAAAATGAATGAAAGGATAAAGAAGGCCTTGGAAGAGAGCGAGAAGGGGGAAGGAAAGGAAGAGAAAAGAAAGGGGAGGTGGTGGGATAAGGAGTGTATAGAGAAAAAGAAGGAAGTAAGGCTTAAGTTGAGGAAATGGAGGAGAGGAGAAGAAGAGAGAGGAAGGTATAGAGAGGAAAAGAGAGAATACAAGGAGATGTGTGAAAGGAAAAAGAAAGAGGAGGGAGAAAGACTAATAAGGGAAGCAGGAGAGGCGAGAACGGAAAGTAAAGTATGGGAGATAGTTAATAGGGAGAGGAGGAAAAGGAAAGGAGTAGAGGAAGGGATACAGATGAAGGAATGGAAGGAGTATTTTATGGGGCTATTAGGAGGAGTAGAGGAAAGAGTTCGGATAGGAAGAGGGGGAAGGAATAGAAGAGAGATGGAGAGGAAATAGAATGGGAAGAAATCAATCAGATTATGAGCAATTTAAGGTTAAACAAGGCTATGGGGTTAGATAATATACCAAATGAAGTATGGAGATACGGGGGAGAAGATATAAGAAAATGGGTATGGGAAACGTGTAACAAGGTATGGAGAGGAGAGGGGTGGCCAGAGGGATGGAAGGAAGGGATAATAGCACCGATTGTGAAAAAAGGAGAAGGAGATAAAGTCACGGATTATAGAGGAGTGACGCTTATGTCAACGCTGTATAAAATATACACATCGATTCTGGCAGAAAGGTTAAGAGAGGAAGTAGAAGAGAAAAGTATAATACCAGAGAATCAGACAGGATTTAGAAAGGGAAGAGGGGTGATGGACAATATATATGTACTGAATTATTTGGCGCAAAGACAGATTAGCAGGGAGAAAAAGAAATTAATAAGCGTGTTTATAGATTTGAAAGCGGCTTTTGACTCGGTAGACAGGGGGGTGCTGGTAAGAGCCTTAAGAGAAAGAGGGGTTAGAGAGGGACTGATAGAAAGGATAGAAGAGGTGATAGGAGAGACAAAGAGTAGAGTGAGGATAGGAGAAGAGATAAGTGAAGAATTCTGGACGGGTAGAGGAGTGAGACAGGGATGTCCATTAAGCCCGATGTTATTTAACATAGTGATAGCAGATATGGAGGAGGAAATTGCCAGGGGAAAATGGGGTGGAGTTAAGTTGGGGGAGAGGAAGATGTTCTCCATGGCATACGCAGATGATATCGTGCTGTTAGCGGAAGAGAAAGATGAGATGAGGGCAATGTTAGCAAGGACTAGTAGTAGAGCTATGCGGGTTCTAAGCCATGGTCCTCTGAGGGGGGTGAGGGGCGAGGGGAAACCGGCGCGGGGGGTATGACGTCACGCGGGGGAATCGCGTCCTAACCGATGGGCGAGGGGTCCGCGGAGAGGGGGGGGAGGGGGACCGCGTCCTAACCGATGGGCGAGGGGTCCGCGGAGAGGGGGGAGGGGACCGTGTCCTAACCGATAGGCGAGGGACCCGCTAACCTAACCGGTAGGCGAGGGGTCCGCGGAGAGGGGGAGGGGCATCGCGGCGAAACCGATAGGTGAGGGACCCGCGGGGAAGAGGGGGATCGCGGCGAAACCGATAGGCGAGGGACCCGCGGGGAAGAGAGAACGCGATACCGCGAGGAGGCGTGGGAGAAGGATAGCGCGAAGCGTCCATATGAGCGTAAGACAAGGATAGCGTTTGCATGCACGTTGGAGAGAGATGGCGAGAGGCATGCAAGTTGGAGAGAGATGGCGCGAGGCATGCACGTTGGAGAGAGATGGCGCGAGGCATGCACTTGGGAGAAAGAGAGAGAGATAGCGCGAAGGATGCACGCGGATAATACGGCGTTCGCAAGGCGGTGTGAGAGAGATAGCGCGAGGCATGCACTTGGGAGAGAGAGAGAGAGAGACAGAGCGAGCATACGCATGTACGTGGGAGAAAGAGAGAGAGAGATAGCGTTCGCAAGTTAAATTTTGCAGACTGTGCATATCTATTACACAGTTTTTATTCATACATAAAGGATGGGATAAATAATTAAACTCACAGATAATTAGTAAAATAACTTATTTATTACAAGCATCGTGAAGAATATCATTTACAGCACATGTCAATAACTCGCAATCTATGAGCGATTCGCTGTTAAACATATCACTTTCACGTATCGTTTTTGCAGCGTCGTATACATTAGCGATATTATTACGTTGTAAAACAGTTACAAATTGTTTGAATTTTTCATTTACAATATGCGTATTTTCGCATAGCCAGTAATACATATGATCTATGCATTTTTCAAAATCGAATAAATAGAATAGAGTTGGCGGTTTCATGTATAAAGAATTTTTGGATAATCCTATTTTTATAATATTCGAATCAGATATTTTAACCACTTCGAATGTTAAATCTCGGATCCGCAATGGGATTTCAGTCGATTGTAGAAGCTGTTCAATGTCCCCACGTTTCTGCATCAGCGATTTCCATGTTTCAAAAGGCAATATTATTTGATTGCCCCGATTATCGCCGAGAATCAACTCCACGCAAGATACAGCTCCAACGTTTATTCCAATGTCCAAATATTTGTATGACGTCGGGGTTAAGGCGTATCGTCTTCCGAGTATACGAACTGCACGACGAGGCTCGGATGAAATGCTAGGGAGTAAAAAAAAATATTATTTATATAAATATTTAAAAATATAAAAAATATTTAAAAAGAATAAAAAATTCTTTAAGTTAATTAAAACTTACTTGTTACATTTCTTCTTCTTCTTACACGGTGAAGTTTCATCAGCATCTTGAATCGGAACGTAATAATTCATGCGGCTTCCTTCAGTGGGATACATTTTATATGAACCTTTCACACAAGTGGTCGATGCAATACTGAATGTATTAAACATATTTAAAATATGTATTAGCGTTGCAAAATTGCAATGTGGTGGGGATTATTGCCGACGCGATATTTTTTTCAATTTTTCCATTCAAGCGCCGATGTACGGCTGCTTCGCGATGACATCATCATCAGGTGTGAGATTTAGCCAAATGCACAAAAATGCAACATAATATAAAATTTTCAAACGCCGATGTGCTGCTGCTTCGCGATGACATCACCCCTAGATATCAGAATTCAAACGCGCGTGTCAAAACATGACAAAATCGTGAAATATAAGAACAAGTATCAAGGTTAAATTGTGCTAATATATAAGTAATCCAAAACTTTTGCGATGCATCTTGGCTGAGATGACATCATCTCTAGACGACCAAAAAATGCATTAATCGACATTAGTCAAAATGTACGTGACAAACAGCGAAATAAAGATTTAGTTGATGCACATGATAGAAAGAGACATCAAGATAGAATATAAAATCATGGTAAAGAGGCACACCCTGTCAGTATTTTCGCCAAGAGTTCCGAGACAAGAGCTACTAGTAAGCGCGTCTTGATAGCAAAATTATTGACATAAATTTGGAAATATGGCGGAAAACAGTGCCGAACGAAATCTGCGCGAGCAATCTGCAAGGGTGAATTCGATAGAGGAGTACGTTGCGTGGGAGCAACGATGCGACGAATATATCGAATCGGTGGAAGAGCAAAGTCGAATCAAACGTCCACGATTATCGATTGGGATTCGACAATCGCTGATTGCCCGAATCGCGCGACTCGAGGGATTGAAGAACTCGTTACGCAGGCGTTTTGTACACGCGGGTGCAGGATGCAGCACGCGGCAACACGGATTGATTTGGCGAGAGATCGATACGGCGTTCGAGAGCCGCATATTGACTGGTGCGGTTATAAATCATAATCACATCGAGCCTCGCCAATTTTTCGAGGATGCCAAAGACATTGTGCTCGAACACGTGCAAACCGTGCTGAAAAAACACTTTAATGTGAAAATTAATACAGTGTTCAATGGTGAATTCGTGACGGGTGATAAACGTGCAAATAAAAGTATCAATACGAGAAACTATGAACTCTTTCGCACAACCGATTTACGCGAATGGTACGAGCGGCGCGTTGTCGAGCCCACTCTAGCATCGCTCGAAGAATTTCAAGAACGTGATAGCGGGTGGGCATTGTCGCGAATACTCGATTTAATCGTAAATATAAATAAATATAATCCTATGCGCGCGGGATGTCACATAAAATTACCGCGGGCGATAATGATGAAGAGAGCGGTAATCAACGTGCAATCTAATGACAATGCGTGTTTCGCGTGGTCTGTGGTCGCCGCTTTACATCCAGCTGAAAGTTATGTTTATCGAGTATCTTCGTATCCGCATTATACGACAGTACTGAATCTCCAGGACATTGAGTTTCCAGTGACTGTGAACCAAATTAAAAAATTCGAGCTTCTCAACAATATCTCAATCAATGTGTATAGTATCGAGGAAAAGAACATTGTCCCAATACGTCTGAGTGAGCTAAAAAGAGACAAACACGTCAACTTGCTGTACGTGGAAGACAATAACGTTGGACATTTCGCGTGGATCAAGAATCTATCCCGCCTCGTGAGCTCGCAATTGAGTAAACATAAAAGCCAAATACATATCTGCGATCGGTACGTATATATTTAATAAAAATACATTGTACAAATAATTGAACAAAAATTAAAAAGTATTTCTTTTACAGATGTTTGCACTACTTTGGCTCGGACGACAAATTGCAATCACATACGGTGGACTGTCGAAAGATGAACGAGTGCGCTATCCGATTACCGAGCGATAAGGACAAGTGGCTCACGTTCAACAATTATAATCGGAAAGAGCGGCTTCCTTTCGTCGTGTACGCCGACTTGGAGTGTGTTTTGGAGAAGACGGAGGAAGAGAGAAATTACCAACATCATAAAGTATTTAGTATTGCTTATTATGTACATTGCTCGTACGACGATTCGTTATCCGCGTATCATTCCCGTCGCGATATCGAATGCATATCATGGTTCGTCGAAGAACTAAAAAATTTAGTGCAGCGTGTAAAAAGTATTTTATCAGCTAATGTCCCCATGGTAAATTTAACATCTGATGAATGTGAAAAATTTCACAACGCGACACAATGCCATATATGCGAGAAACCATTCGTACAAGACGATACACGCGTACGCGATCATTGTCATCTGACGGGGCGATACAGAGGTCCAGCGCATTCAAATTGCAATTTAAATTATAAAGATTCTTTTTGCATTCCAATAGTTTTTCATAATTTATCCGGTTACGACGCACATTTTATTATAAAGGAAATAGCTACAGCGTTCGAAGGGGAAATTGAAATACTTCCGATAACAAAAGAAAAATATATATCGTTTACGAAAAATGTTAAACTTGGCGGAGAGAAATCACAAAATCATATTAAATTGCGTTTTATCGATTCGTATAAATTTCTCACAGCTAGTCTCGATAAATTGGCATCATTCTTGAATAAAGACAAACTCAAAATTTTAAAATCTGAATTTCAAAATTTATCAAATGGCAATTTCAATTTATTAACACGGAAGGGCGTCTTTCCGTACGAATATATTGACTGCGTCGACAGGTTGCAAGATACGTGTTTACCACCGCGCGAATCATTTTACAGTTCCTTGACCGGTGACACAATATCCGAGAGCGATTACGCGCACGCCGAGAACGTGTGGGAGCGGTTCTCCATTCGAACGCTGGGCGAATATAGCGACTTGTATCTCAAAATTGATGTATTGTTATTAGCAGACATTTTTGAAAATTTCCGCGAGAGTTGTATTAAAAGTTATGGGCTCGACCCCGCGTATTACTATACTCTTCCCGGATACACGTGGGACGCCATGTTGAAGCATACGAATATTACATTCGAATTGCTTACGGATATCGACATGGTTTTATTCATCGAACGCGGAATACGCGGTGGTTTGAGTCAATGTTCCAACAGATACGCACATGCTAATAACAAGTATATGGAATCGTACGATCCATCGAAACCTTCATCATATCTCACGTACTTTGATGTAAATAATTTGTACGGATGGGCAATGTGTCAACCTTTGCCCTATGCAGATTTTCGATGGGTCGACGACGTATCCAATTTTGATACATCATCGATCGCGCTCGATTCGCCTATAGGCTACATCCTTGAAGTCGATCTCGAGTATCCGCAACGTGTTCACGATGCGCACACTGACTTACCGTTTTGCCCGACACGCGACAAACCACCTGGTAAGCGGCAGGATAAGCTGCTCGCAACTTTATATGATAAGAAACGTTACGTAATACATTACCGCAACCTGCAGCAATGCACGCGTCACGGACTTCGAGTTACAAAAATACATCGAATATTACAGTTTTCACAATCTCCATGGCTTCGCAGTTATATCGAACTCAATACACAATTCCGAACACTCGCGAAAAATGATTTTGAAAAAAATTTATATAAATTAATGAATAATGCGGTATTTGGCAAAACGATGGAAAATGTGCGGAATCACGTTAATATTAAGCTCGTGACACATTGGGATGGAAGATATGGCGCAGAGGCGATGATCGCGAAACCAAATTTTCACAGCAGAAGCGTGTTTTCGGAGAATCTGATCGCCGTTGAATTGCGCAATCTCGAGGTGAAATTTAATAAACCAATCTACGTGGGTATGTGTATACTCGACATATCCAAGACATGTTTGTACGAGTTTCACCACGATTATATGGTACCTATGTATCGAGAGAAATGTAAAGTCATGTACACCGACACCGACAGTCTCATATATCACATCGAGTGTGAAGATGTATACGAGAATATAAAGCGCAACGTCGGCAGATTCGATACCAGCGATTATGCGGTGGACAATGTGTACGGTATACCGCTCGCGAATAAAAAGATACCGGGTTTAATGAAGGATGAAAATAATGGCGCCATCATGACCGAATTCGTCGGGCTTAGGGCAAAAATGTACGCGTTGCGAGTAGATGGTAAGAAAGACACGAAAAAAGTAAAAGGCGTCAAGAGTAACGTCGTCGCGAGAACGATAACGTTCGACGGTTACACGCGGTGTTTGAACGAAGAGATTGAAATGACGCGTCAGCAGTCTTGTATAAGATCTAAATTACACGAAGTATACACCATCCGCGAGACAAAAATTGCTCTAAGTCCGTACGATGACAAGCGGTATATCGTACCCGAAACCACCGACACGCTACCGTGGGGACATTACAAAATACCGTTATAAATAAAAATCATGTATATTTATCGTAAATAAAAATTATATCTATATTTATTGTAAATAAAAATTATATCTATATTTATTGTAAATAAAAATTATATGTATATTTGTTGTAAATTATATGTATATTTATTGTAAATTATATGTATATTTTATAATGTATACAATATTGTTTATATTTGTAAAATATTATTATGTATTATTGTTAACATATTTATAATATATTATTTTTATGTATCCAAGAGTTGTGTGTCGCATCAAATCCCAGCCATTTCACATAAATCTCGTCACCCTTTTTGCGTATCATCTTTTCCACGAGATGTACGTCGGGATTAGCAACGCGTTGTAACTCGTATTCGTAAAATCCGCCGGCGATGGGATTCCCGCGCGAATCTTTGAGTACATAGGTCACGGGATTAGTTTTCTGCACTTTAACGATCTTAAACACTTCGGTCGACCAATTTGGCGTGTAACCTTTCTTAAAGATGGTCTTGACTTTACTCACGCGTACCGGATCGCCTACTTTGAATCTTGCCGGCCGCAATCTTTACGTTGCTGTATACCGTATTTAAAAGTTTATCGGCGATCGCGGGGGTAACATCGATAGGTCTCATACCGATAGTGCGATGTTTTCGCGCATTGTACTCTCCAACGAGCCGGGACAACGCGTCGATCCACTTGTAATTTCCATTAAGCGTAAACATTTTCCACATATTGTTCTTTAACGTTCGGTTGAATCGTTCCACGACCGAGGCTTTCATGACAGAGTACGTCGAATAATGATTAATGCTATGCTTCTTCACGAGTTTCTGTACATTTGCGTTGTAAAATTCTTTTCCTCTGTCGGTTTGAAAATTTTTCGGGCATCTTCCATCGTCTCGAATTATCTTTGCGATCGTATCCGACATCTCGTTTCCACTCTTACTCTTGAGCGCTACAGCCCACGCATACTTGCTCAACACATCGATAACTGTGAGTATGTAGTTGTAGCCTTTGTTGAATCGTGCATATGGACGCATCTCGACCACGTCCGCCTGCCACAGATCGTCGTATCCGTGTACTATGACACGCCTACGTGGGAAATTTTTTCTCGCTGGAGCATGCAATTCTTCCACGAGCAGCTGTTTTTCAAAGGTCTTTTGCGACATATTTGATCGAGGCATAATTTGCAATAATGAGATAATTCCTCCACGTATATTCTTTATATATCTTTCTTCTCCTGCGCTGAATTAGATGTAGTCTACGCGTGAGTTGCATACCGAAGCATTTTCTGCATCTCATCCATCATTATTTGCAGCGTTTGCACATTCGTCTCGAGCGTGATTATTTTTTTCTCAAGTTCTTCCAGTCTATCTTCTAAAGGCTTGACACGTATTTTCACGTACTGTTTGTTTGCGGCATCAGTATCATCTTCCGGTTGCGCTACCCGTCGTATCTTGCGCGACCTTGCGTCAAAGCCGGAGGCTGTCTGACACAGAGCGTTATCGCGCACGTAATTTCTTAGTAATCCATTCCATTGATAGTATGAGTTGTTTGGTGTTCCCAACGATAATCCAAATTTATTAATCGACATTTCGATACAAACAATAATGACAGACTGACTCGTTTCGCCGACGCATAGATTAATTTATAATAAGGCCAGCTTCGTAAAGTTCCTCGATAATTGATAATATTTCATTGTCGTGGGCATTGTTGCCGGCTTGACGCGAAGCTTCCAGCAATCGCAAGCGATCTACCAACTCGTTGGGATCATTCCAATGCACATAATCGATCTTATTATCTTTTAACGCCATAGCGCGCGGTATGTTTATACCTCTTCCAGCTTTTTTTCCAGGCGCTATTATATTTTTAATAGAGATTAATGGCGCTATTATATTTTTATACTTGTATCCCTTGTTACTTAACAATGGATTACGCATATCATTGCCACGTCTATGCGCATTTGTCGCCAGTAATATATTTTTGTATTTAATTTTATCATCGTCATTGTATACGTCACCGTCGGGTATTCTCTTGAAAATCAACTCGTAGAGACCTGGTGTTCCCACGTATCTTATTCCACCGATAATTATATTGTCATCTTTATCCACATCAAAAATTTTATCACCGAGCATCATTCCTTCGTTGCAAAATTTAACACCGTAAACATAATCCATACTGATATTTTTATCTTGACTCAAAATAGCTCCCACATATTTTTGCCCTAGTGGACCCAAATGTTCGCGCAATGTATTTTGACCCTCGGATGTTTGTAATTGATATTGAACCGACGTCACAAGCGTTTCAGGCGTAGATTCGAAAATTTCTTCCACATACGGAGACGATCTTTCGTACAATATTTGACTCGATTGTACATCTTTTATCGGAGTAGAAGCAACCACATTCGATAATTGTTTCATCCGCTTACGTTTTGATTGATTTGGAGTAGAAGTTATTAGCGAATCGTTCAATGATATATTTGACCTTGTTCGCTTTGTTCCAGACTCTTTTTTCAGATGCTTGTCTTCGAGCATACTCGATGGTTCGATTTTCGCTTCATTAGATTCCACATTGATTGTATTTTCGACAAGTTGTTTTAGAGGTTCGATAATTGGTTTAAAGTGTCTCTCCAATGCGACGTCTTCCTCCATTTGACCGGTTTTTAAAGAACGATATTTTTTGCGGATTGATTCGCTCGTTTTTACAATCTCTCTCGCAATCTTCTCACGATCGTCACTGTCAATCGTCGTCGTCATGTTGCGCTCGGACGAAAATTTTAGACGTTGCTCGATCGATGTATCGATAGCGACTAACCACTTTACGGTATTGCAAAATCGTTAAATCCTTTTCGATATCGTCCATTAGTCTGTAA